>CM075816.1:32975199-33130110 GCA_037975025.1 Excoecaria agallocha
GCAGTTTGGCAGGAAGGGCAAGCTAAGTCCTAGGTTTATTGACCTATATGAAATTATAGAATGTGTGGGTCCAGTAGCCTATAGACTAGATTTTTCAAGGAATTGGAGAAGATCTATAATGTCTTTTATGTATCCATGCTCAGAAGGTACCAATTAGATCCATCTCATTTTGTCAAACTTGGAGATGTACATGTCCAGCTAGATTTGACATATGAAGAAGAACCAGTTCAAATCCTAGCTCGGGAGGTAAAGCAACTAAGAAATAAGGCGGTCCTATTGGTAAAAGTACTTTGGAGAAATCATAACACAGAGGAGGCCACATGGAAACTTAAAGAAATAATGAGAAAGATATATACACAACTATTTTAATTAGGTGATTTTGAGGACGAAATTCTTTTTAGAGGGGAAGAAACGTAACACCCTAAATAATGTAACCCAAAAAGGGTAGTTAGTGAAATTAAAATTTCACTAATCTAAGATTAATTTTAAGACACTCAAATAAACTAATTTAAAAACATAATATAAATTAAAATAAGAAATTAAAAAATGGTATGGGTTTGGAATTAAATTAAATAGGGACCTAAATGTATATAGTTTTAAGGGAGGGATCTAAAGATAATAGGGGAGGACCAAAGAGGAAATTAGTATATAAAAAATTTTAAAAAAGAAGAGAATCAACTTTTTATTTTGTTCTATCTCTTTTCCAATGACCCGTTGTCCTTTTCCCCATTTCTTTTTATCTTTTCTTTTTTTTTCCTTCTTCTTTTATTTTGGCCTCCCTCACCTATGCTCCTCCACCGGTTACTGCCACCTATAAATTCATTGCCGTCTGCTGCCACTAGCTTTTCTTCTTTCCTTTATCACGCACAATAATAGCCCCTTCCTGCTGTGTTCTTTTTCCTTAACAGCCCCAGTTGTCGGATTGTCTTGCTTCGCCAGTCATTGGAGCTCCACCAGTCTTTTCCATCTTAATCATTGGCATAGAGGTATGGGGAATATGTCATATAGATTTGAAACTAAAATAAAGGCATAATTAATTAAATTAGGGGTTAGGGATTTTAGTTTGTTTTTCTTAATTTTATCATTTATTTAGGAAAAAAAACTTTAAATTAAGCTTAGATTGCAAGTTTATTCTTGAAATATCTCATAAATTTGTGTAAATTATCCTGATTTGAGCTATTTGGTTTAAATCCATAAATGTGTTATTGAAGAAGAAGAAGAAGATAAAGAAAAAAGAGAAACGAAAAGAAGTAAAAGAATTTGCTTGACATTGAGTAGTGCCTTTGGAAGATTGGGTTGATTTTTGTCACCTATCAGGTTTGCAATCACTAAGATTCACATTTCCTAAAATTTTGCGTAAATTATGTTTAGATTTAAAGTTTATGGCATAATAAAATTTTGATAAAAATTAAATTATAAATTTATGAAATTAATGAATGAAAGATATGATTTATGTTGTTAATATGAAACTAGATGATTTGATACATTAGATTTTGGGGTAAATTTAAGAATATACATGCATATATATGTATTGTTGTAAAAATTTATTAAATAGGGGTTGTCCATATGACTAATTGAAATGGAAATAGTAATTTTCATTTAAATAGCTTGATTTTGTTTATTTGCTTAAATTGAAGTAATTGGTTAATATAATGAGAATGAATGTAACTTTAATTTAAAAGCGCAACAATGATGGTATGAAGTAATGTGATGTTAATACATGTATCTAAATTAGTAAATGGATATTTTACAAATATACTTGTTACCGTGTGTGTGAAATTCTCTATTTTACTTGAAAATAGATGTGGATTACTTGACAAAGGAAAAATGTGTTTGAGATATTATATGATATGAATTAATCATAGTAATCTATATATATATTTGCATGAATATGGCATATTATTAAAAATATGATTAAGTCAAAATTTCTTGGTGCTTGATGCCATATCCAAGGATAATAAAATTGTTACAAGCTTTTGGATAGTGTATGGAAGAATATATGAAATTATAACTCTATTAATGCCCTTAGTAACGATAGAAAATCCTAAGTAGTATACAATTGGCTAGCCATAGGGATGAAGTTTTGATTGATATTTTAGATAATGGTATTTTGAAATATAGAGAAATGACTCATTAACAAGTGTAAAAAGGGCAGTGTTAGGTTTCGACCACTCAATTTCAAATTTAGTCTTATAAAGGAGTGCGGTGTTAGGTTTCGAACAATCTAGTCCTTATAGATCGAAAAAAAGGTCTCAGTCCCCCATATCTACTAAAGAATTCCTTTGGATTATTACGGGCAAAGAAAAATATTTTTTTTAAGAATGAAATGGCACATAGTGTTGGATAAATGATAATAATTGTCATACTATATGTATGTATATATTTTGTGGTTTTAATAGGGTCTAGCATATGTAACTTCATGAATAGCTTGTGATATTAGCTATTGCTTAGAGATAAGGGTAATTACTTTTCAAACTCAAAATTTGTATATATGTATATTATTTTTATTAAGTGCAATGTTGGTGATTTTTATTTTTTTTTTGTAATAAAAATATGCTTTCTTATAGAAAATTAAAATTAGTGGTTGCCACTAAGCAATTTGCTTAGCGCGTGAAATTTTTATTTCTGCGTGTAGGTATATAGGTATTTTGAGAAAATAACAAACCGAGGATCTTCTAGGAAGTGAGGAATACTTTTTCTACTTTATAATGAATACTTGGCTTGGAAGTTTGTTTTGGCATTTTGGAACCACGAACCCCCAGCCTTGTTGGTTCTTTATTCGATCCGGTTTTAATAACATTGTGTTCACATGACTTATACACTTTACCAAAATCAGAATCATGTTCATACAAATCTTTCAAATGCGTAAAACCTAACAACTTAGAACTAAGCATATAAATTAATGCATATCTCCTAAAAAGTGCATCAGCAACAACATTCTCTTTTATCTTGCTTGTATTTAATCACATATGGAAAAAATGTCAAGATATTCTACCCACTTACCATGCCTTCTATTCAACTTACTTTGTCCCTTTAGATATTTAAGAGATTGGTGATCTATGTGTATCAAAAATTCTTTAGGCAAAAGGTAGTGTTTCCAAACCTTAAGAGATCTTACCAATGCATAAAACTCTTTGTCATAGGTAGAGTAATTCAGTTGTGCTGCACTCATCTTCTCACTGAACTATGCTATTGGGCGATTTTCCTGTATCAAAACAATACCTATACCAATCCTAGAAGCATCACATTCAATCTCAAAAGTCTTAGAGAAATCAAGTAATTTCAAAATAGGAGCCGTAACACCCTATATTCGGTCAGTTAAAAGATCCAGATACCGGATGTTACACCCCAACTTTGGTTCCTTTAAGAGGGCCAAATCAAAGTTTTATATTTTAGAACCTTATTATCTTAACAATTTCTATTTATTTTAATAAAATTTCAGCAGAATTTTCCTTAAATTTTCCTAAAACCTCCTGTAAGAAAACTTTCAAAGCACTTTTATAATCACATAACTAACTTTAGAATCACCCAACAAACTCCTTTCACAATATAATTAGCCCATCCTCCTTAATAGTTCAACTCATTTTAGTTAAAATTCAAATATGACCATACATAATAATCTCGTATATGCAAGTTATAAATTTGCACACACATCATAATTTTTAATGAATTAATACAAAACTCAATTGTATAATAACTTTCCAAATTATCCATCTAGTGTACATGCCAATTTCACATTGAAAAAATCCTTGGAAATCCCTCTTCTCGATATTCTTTAGGAATTAACAAAATTGTCAACCCGAAATCTACAATCTCAAGAATACTATTTTAAAACCTGCTCGCAGAAAACAACCACTTCTAATCTTATTGCTTAGTGGTGACTACCAAATTTATCTCTTCAATCGTACAAATTTAAATATAAATTTATAATGCTTCAAATATTCAGATACAAAACCATAAAATATAAATAAAGGTTGTACATTCCAAACTTATAATGTACATAAGTATACGCAATAAATATTAAGACTTTCTATGTAATTTATACAAATGATTTCCTAAAAAATGTACTTTATTATTTTTAAATGGTATGAGATTAAATATTCATTTTCAAGGTTGGTATCTTATTTCATTTAAATTATTCACTAAATAAAATCAATTGGGCATGAAAATCAAATTTCAAGGGTTCATACAAAATTGCATACATACACATACATGTATATATGTACGTATATTCTTAGTTAAATTAGGTTACACCAAATTATGTAGTGTATAATTAACCATAATACAATTAAGCTGTTTACTATGTTCATTATAGTATCTTTATAAGAGTTTTAACTACTTATTCATTTTTGATATTTGCCCTCCAATAAAATCCAGTGGAATTGTATACCAGGTTAGAGAAATGAGAATCAAATACGGGATCGAGTTCTTGGAACCATATAGTTCATTCAACATTACTTCTCGTTATTGACATTCATAATTTTACCATTAACTATAACTACTTGCACACACACACACACACACACATATGCATAAGTCGACCGAGTTCTCGAAACCATACAACCCACCATTTTTATATTTTTACATATATACACATGTGGACTGAGCTTTCGGAGCATTCATCCCATGACTCTAATTAATCACATCCACCAGAATCGTAGCCATTTAATTCGATAATCAAATTAGAACGCAGTACTACTAAACTCCCCTAATGGGCATGCCAACCTTATCCCATTACTTCAATTCCTGTCTAGTTTTACTAAGGGCAAATATGGTGTCATCATTCCATCTTCCTTTCATGGTTTTATATTATATAACAACATACAATCAAATATCCTTTTTCTTTTTTAACATCTACCATCAAATTAATTTCCATAAATGCTTTAAAACAATACACCATTTTATTATAATCCTAATTTCTCAAAGGACAATTTGAAATTATTAGAATATCAACAAGCAAGAACGAAACACACACTTTTTTTTTCTTTGTAATTAGAACACTGACATCTCTTTAAATCTCACAAATTAAACCAAATAAGTAAAACAAAACTAATCCACCAAGTAGAAACTTCATTAATTAAACCTTGTAGTTTATTAGCATATCAATGCTAAGCTAATTTATTTTCTTACCTTTATGTTGTATACTTAACTAGTCATTTAAAACATATACCTAATTTTCTATTTTTCTCATTTAAGTTTAATGATACTACTTGAACAACTAAGCTAAGTATAGGACGAATTCAATCTTTGGCCTAATGCATCTAGATTAACAAGAGGAGTGTTTACTAAAAAAAATTCAGATTATTATTCACGAGTTAACAATTCAAATTATATAAATACACATATTCAAGACAACTAAATTGTCTTAATTGCAAATGGTGAACAAACGTGGAAAAGTTTTCAACTTAAGCATGTCATTCCAGCTATTATGTTTCTAAAATTCCTAGTCATGTATGTTGCTATTTCTAGAACATAATTGATTAACCATTCAGTCTAAAACAAAAATACAACCAGCAAGTTGAATTAAAATAGCAGAAGGAACGTGGCATGAGCAATCACGAGAAGCATTAAGAATGGAAATTTAAGGACATTAAATTGCAATATTCCTTCCTAATATGAACACACAATGTATATAAACTAGATTAATGAGTTCATAAAATTATTTATGTTTCACGGCATCATAAGTTCCATCAAACATATTAACAAATTCTATTTTTTTGAAAGGACAAATTTAAGGTTGGAGTACGTGTTCCCTTTTTTGTCAATTAAATTTATCTTCATTAAATTAGTTAATTCTTGAGCACTGTTAGCAACCTGCTCAAACTCTCTAATCCATTTATGCTTTGTAAATGTGCATTACCATCTCTTACTGTCATGTAACAAACCTAGAATAACATATCTTCCTAAATTAATAAAAAAATTTAGGATAGAACAACAGATTTGTATTTGGACCATAATTCAAAATTAAGCTAACAATACATGTTTTAACCAACTAGCACATTATTCAAGATTAATTACATAACATTATGCTTTAATAGTAAACTTTGCTTTATAAAATGCGAGCTCGGTGCAAAAACAGTATAGCAACTATAACAGTTCATATTAATAGCATTCTTTTATGTACTAAGTTTGGATCATAAACAAAATGTTTAAATTTAGAACTGGGTCATAATTTGTAAGGCTCAATTAACAAACATATTATGCAAAATAAATCACAAACAGACAATTTTGAAAAATAAAAATAAAATAATTATTAACAAAAAAAATTCAGGATTTATTCAAAGAGTTTATAAAAGTAATTTTAGTTGTCACAAACTCGTTATGAGGCAGAATCCTGTATTTTTCCTTATTTCGGTCCATTATTGTGCTCATCGGAGCTTCGCCAGTGATGCACCATCACTATCGCCATGAAACTCAGGCCACCAAGGACTTGTTGTCGATGGTCGTGAACCTAAATACCTCCTCATTTGGTCAGATCTGAAGCTAAAAGTCGTGTCTGCCTACATGGTTGATCTACTTGTCACCAGCGAGTGAAGAGTAGTGGTTGGTACCAGAGGAACCATCTCAACTTGGGGATCCCACCTGTGCCAATTGTATCACCAGATGTCGCCATCGTCGAAATGGAGAGAGGAATCTTTGGTGGAGAGGGAAAATCAAGTTGAAGGAGCTGCCCTTAGGTGACGACGTCGTGGTCTAGTGAGGGAGGGATGATGGAGGCACAAACCATCGCCGGCGATAATGCGACAAAAGCAACACCATTGGTCGGCTGGAGGTTGAAAAACCCATTCTCCTCTCCCCTGCTCCTTTCTATTTTCTCTTTTATTTTTGTTCTTTTCCCCCTTGTTTTATTTAATTCTTATGTCCTTTTGTAAGTTTGTGGCCATACTGCTTTTGTCCCGAAATTTCTAGGGACTTCCTAAGATCTTTTTATTATTATTATTATTATTATTATTATTATTATTATTATTATTATTATTATTTTATACTTCTATTTATTTTATTTTTTTTTATTTTTCAAATGTACTTTAATTAAAATTATTAATTTAAAAGCCTTAAAAATAATACATATCAATATAATATTGCATTCTCAAACGACTCAAGCTTTGGAACGTTATAAGAACAGTACATAATTTATCTTTCAAAGTATTAAAAGCATCTTCCTATTCTTTACCCCATTTAAAAGTAACAGACTTTTTAATAATTTCATTTAGAGGTGCAGCAATAGTAGAAAAATCTTTAACAAATCTCCTATAAAAACTTGCTAAATCATGAAAGCTCATCACTTTATTGGCATTCTTAGGTGTTGACCATTCATGGATAGCTTTAACCATTTCATTATTTAGCTCAACACTGCCTGCACTAACAAAAAATCTTAAAAAAACAATGCTATCAACACAAAACGTGCATTTCTTCAAGTTAGCATACAATTACTGTTCTCTTAAAACAACTAACACAAGTTCAACATGCCTTAAATGTTCATCTAGGTTTTTGCTGTAAATCAAGATATCATCAAAATAGACAACGACAAATTTACCTAAAAATTCACGTAAAACATGGTTCATGAGTCTCATAAATATGCTAGACACATTAGTTAAGCCAAAAGGCATAACCAACCATTCATACAAGCCATATTTTGTTTTAAAGGAAGTTTTTCATTCATCATTTAAATTCATATTAATTTGATAATAATCACTTTCTAAGTCAATCTTAGTGAATATTACAGCACCATTTAACTTTTCAAGCATATCATCTAACTTAGGAATATGATGGCGATACTTTATAGTGATTTTATTAATAGCTCGACAATCAACACACATTCGTATGGTTCCTTCCTTTTTTGGTACCAAAAGAATAGGTATGACACAAGGACTTAAGCTTTCTCTCACATGTCCTTTTGCTAAAAGCTCGTCTACTTGTCTTTACAACTCTTTTATTTCCTTTGGATTACTTCGATAAGCTAGACAGTTTGGAATTTGTGCACAAGGAACAAAAGTTATTTTATGTTCAATCCCTCTAATTGGTGGTAACCCAGGGGGCACCTCCTCAGGGAAACATCTTGGTAACCCTGCAACAACTTAGAAAAAAGAACTACGCAAATTTAGGTAAAGGTTAGATTCAAAAAAATAATTTTTCTTAAAACTCAAAAGTACTAAAGATCTTATGCCTAAGTATGCACTCTTCAACTCTCTCTCGTTTGCATAAAAACATGATTGTTTCTTAACTTTTTCACTCCTTTCAAGTTTTTTTGGTTCACTTTTCTTATCATTCTTTTTCTTTTCACTCACTAATTTTTTCTCTCCTACACATCCCACTTTCTTTTCCTTACTTGTGTAGTCACTCACCATTAGGTCTTTATTCCTTTTTTTTTTTTTCTATTATGGCCTATTTTCTCTCTTCTTTCCTTTTCACCTCACTACCTAAATTCCCACTTGAAGTTTGTTGAATTCTCAATTGTTTACGGTAAGTTTATTTAGCTGACAAAGGTCTTAGAGTAACTTTATGCCCATTTTGCATAAAAGAATATCTATTTTTATATCCATTATAAACAACACGCCTATCAAATTGCCAAGGCCTACCTAATAAAATATGACCAACTTGTATTGGCACTACATCACATATTACCTCATTTGCATATCTACCAATCGAAAATGTAACTACAACTTGCTTAGTCACTCTAACTTCTCCACTGTCATTCAACCACTACAATTTATATGGATTAGGATGTCTATCACACTTCAGCCCCAATTTCTCTACTAAAGTAGTACTAGCCACATTAGTACAACTACCTATATCTATGATTAGGCTATAAACTTTCTTACCTACCAAACATCTAGTGTGAAATGTATGTTCCCTTTGCTCCAAGCCATCTTCCTTCACATTCATATTCAAAACATGCCTAGTAACTAAGGCTTCACCCTTAACAACATATTCAACACAATCATCATTATCAGAACAATCTTCTAAAGGTGGCATACTTAATTTACCACCATCAGACTCATTCCTATTATTAGATTCAGAAACAAGTTCTTCCCCTTTAATAAACATAGTTTTCCTATTAGGACATTTAGATGCATAATGACCATGCCCCTAACACTTAAAATATTTAATACCCCTATGTTTAGAAAGTTTAAATGAAGGATCAGTAGTATCTTTTTGGAATGAAGTACTCTTTTCCTTGCTTTTGTTTGTTTCAAAAACTTTCTCTTTGGAAGTTGAATGGTCATCCTTCTTCTTTTCTTCATTTTTACTCCATTTTGGATTCCATTTATTACTAGAATTGTGAAATGATCTTGCTTCTCTCCTTTGCTTTTGTTGTCTCTCCATTTTCATGGCAATATTCATTAATTCCTCTATCTCTTATAATGGTGCAACTCCATTACATTAGTAATTTTCCTATTCAATCCTCCCATAAATCAAGCCATAACCACCTTTTCTTTCTCTTTTATATTTGCTTTGATCAATAGCATCTCCATCTCTTTGTCATAATCCTCTACTAATTTAGATCCTTAGGTGAGTTTATGTAATTGTTGGTGCAACTCTTTCTAATGATAGGATGGCACAAACCTTTTTGTCATCACTCTCTTTATTTTTTCCCAAGTAGTTATAGGCAGATCTCTATTCCTTTTCCTACTCTTGATTAACTCATTCCACCAAACTAGAGCATAATCACAAAACTCTACTGTTGTTAATTTTACCTTTTTCTCCTCAGCATAATTATGACAATCAAAAATCATATCAAAGCAAAATGCAACACAACAGGAATAAATAAAAAAGATCAGCTAAAAAGGAACAAAGTAATAGCAAATAAATAGAAAATAGGGACAGATCCAAAGACATGAAGCCATTTCTGGATCGCTTAGTGGAATGAAATTGGAACTCACTTGTTAAGGAAATCTTCATCTACAATAGTAGAAAGAAGTAAAATCGAGGTAGAAGCATGGAAGAGGGGAGGCACTGGCGTCGGAGAGGAAAAGGACAGAGATAGAAGGCAAGGGCGAGGAGAGGGCGAGGGTGAGGGAGAGGGCGAGGGCAAGGGAGTGGGAGGACAAAGAAAGACGGCGAGGCAGGGAGAGAAAGAGGAGGAGGAAAAAATGAACAATTTATACTTAGGGCAAAAATGAAAATAGCAATGGAATATTTTTTTCATTGCTATTTTGGCAACAAAATATTATTTCGTTGATAATTTAGAAATAGAAAATATTTCGTTGCTAATTTAGAAATAGAAAATACATTTCATTGCTATTTTAGCAACGACAAATTATTTCGTTGTAAATTACAAATGAAATTTATTTCTGTTGGTGATTTTTGTTGCAAATTTTTGTTGACGCCTTATTTAGCAACAAAAATGCAATTTCATTGCTAAATTCCATTGTAAAATTTTGGCACTTAAAGTTCCTTCCATTTTTAACAATGGAAGACAATTATTTTTCATTTTCGTTGCTAAAACTAAAAACTTTCACCGATTTTAGCAACAGAATTTGATTTCTATTGCTAATTTTTTGTTGCTATTTTAGATTTTTCTTGTAGTGAAAAAGCAAAATTAAAGTGATCATAAAAATTAATGATTAAAACACTTCTGCCAATGGACTATCTGCCTCACCTCTTACTAACAATGACTCGATTCCAAAATAATACAAGTTGTTATGGAAACCAATTAAAAACAAATATCTTGTTCAGAATATCATTCTAGAATATTGTATCCCCTGATTAAGAATGATCTAATACCTAGCATACAAATTTATTTTTAAACTCCTAAACTTCAATTAAATTCTCTTTTGAAACACTTAACCTCAGCTTATTCTTCACTCAATTTCTTAAATCTAATCAACTCTTGAATAATAAACTTATGTCCCAATGTTTAGAACACAATTGTTAATTAACATAAGTAAAATAGATCAAGAACATGCATATCATCGATCAAAACTTAAGTTAACATTCAACCATCTATTCGATACATTAAATATAAATCAAATCACAATCAAAGATAAAATTAAGCATAAGAATTAATAAACAAAAAACTTACATTGAATTTAAGCTAAAAAATGAGTCGTTACAATAAAAGGATAAGGTTTCAAGTTTCCCTCAGCAAAAGTAGAGAACTACTCACTGTTTATAATTGAAACGAATGAAAGAATGAAAATAATTAAATAATATACTCATAAAGCTTCAAACTTGATCTTGGTTTCTTTAGGAACAACAGAGAAAACAAGCTTCAAACCCTAAAAGAACAAAACATCTACTTACGAATTAAAGTTAAGAAGAAAAACTAGGCCTATTCTAAGATGAAAAACTATTTCCCTCTAGGTTCTAACTTAAGGACGCTTAAATACCTAACTCCCTAGAAGTCCTGCCGCCACCCAAACTCTTAAATTATAGAAAAAACTTCTTAAATCATATTCTACTACTAAAAAACCCACTAGGGATGCCTTTTTTTCCTTGCCAGGTTGATTGAAATTAATTAGGAACTTGAGTTACTCGGTAGGGATACCTTTGTGTCCCTGTCAAGTTCTTCACTTCTTCTTGGGAGCTTGAGTGACTCCGCAGGGATGCCTTTGTGTCCCTATCGATTCTTTTATCACTAGATTAGGTCTTTAAAGGAACCTGATAAGGATGATTTTGTCCCTATCGAGTTCTAAGCTATTGGACTGAAATGAGAAAAACTACTAAAGAACCCGATGGGATCTCCCTTGTCCTTATTGGGTTGATTGAACTTCTTTCAATAGAGAAACCTATAAAAAACAAAAATTAAACCCAATCACTTAAAACTCAAAACACTAAAACTTTAATCATAAAATCAAGCAAATTAACAATAACAATACTATAAAACAAACCTAAAACTACCTAAAAACATAGTTGTAATTCAAGACTATCAATGTTAATGCACACAAAATTTGTATTGCTACTAAATGGGTAATAAGTACAAACATTTCATCAAAATTAATGTCTTTTTATTAATTGTAGCCTTAAGCCACAAGACCAGGTGTATTTTTAGTTGCATTACCTTGTTCATATTGTTTATTTCCAAAAATCCATTTTGTGCCAATGATTGACCATATTTTCTTACATAGTAAGAATCTAATTATTGTTTATTTTGAGCTTCCTTAATGTTCGTAGGTTCTATTTGAGAAACAAAAGGGAAATTAATTATTGTTTCTTTCCAACACTCATATAGAGTTTTATTTAGAACAACTCTAATTAGAACTCTGTTGATGATGTAGCTTGCCCAAAAATATTTTGGAAGGTTGTTCTTTTTCAATATTGTCCTTGCCATCTCTTAAAGTGTTATACCTTTCTACTACTCTATTATGTTGTGGAGTTCTAAGTGTTGAAAAGTCGTGGTCTATTTTCTCTTTACAACAAGATTCGTCAAACTCTTTATTTTCAAATAAACCTTCATGGTCACTTTAAATTTTGATAATACGATACCTTTTAAAATCAAAATTGCTTACCCCATCTGATCTTCTTTATTTTAATTTCCTTAAGATTAACCAGCTTTGTTTCATGATTTGCTATTTTGTAAAGAATAACCATTAGATCAATGTTTCTTGAGCTCTATTTTGATAAGATTGTTTGCTTGAATCATCACTATTGCTCCATGTTGCCACAATTACTTTCTTGTTGAATCTCTCATTCGTCTTTTCCAAGAGAGGACATTTGGTCTTGATATGTCTAGGTTTGTTACAATGATAACAAATTATATCATCACTATTTTGCTGAGAATTTTTATCCTTTTGGTTTTATAATTTCTTTAGAAATTTCCCATGCTTCATTTCTTTCTTGTAGAACTTATGAAACTTCCATATGATCATAGTAAATTCTTTAGTAGTTGAATTCTCACTGGAATTAGCAACCAAAGTAATTGCTTTTTTACTTTTTTTCTTTCATTCTTTTAATTTTGCGCAATGATCTCATTAGATAAAAGTGATCCAATGAGATCATCATATGAAAATTTATGCAGATCTCTATCAAGTCGAAAAACCACTTTTTCTCTCTAGTTTGAGTTTAGTGATATGACTATTTATTCCTCTTCCCTTATGATCTTTGCAAGCCTTTCATTAAACTTGTTTTTTAAACAAACTTATCACTCATCTTAGAAATATATTCATCAGGTTTCATCTTGAAAGATTTATAATCACGCATTAATACATGAAACTACAATCCTTGACTTGTGTGGTTTCCTCAAAAGTTACCACAATCTTGTCCTAAATATCCTTAGCAGTATCATAAGCTGAAATCTTATTAAATTCATTGGAATCTAAAGAATAGTATAATAAACTCATAGTTTTTTAATTCCTTTAAATATTTAAAAGTCTAGTTTTAGAATACTCATTTTCTTTTTTAAAAACCTCAACACCATTTTTATTTTTTTTTGCGATTTTTAACTATCGACCACCATCTTTTAATTTTCTATGTCTTGCATTTTGATGAAATGTCTCATTATAGCCTTCTAAAATAAGAAGTTCTTTACACAGAAAAAGGGAGGATGGGTAATGATTGTCTGTCAGAAAATGTTATGTTTAATTAATCCATTTTAGCCATTTTATGACCTATGAATGAAAAGGCCTACTTTAATACAAAATACGAGGCTTAAGAAGGGGGTTTAATTGAGTGTAAAATAATTTTCTCATTTCAAAACTGAAACAAAAGTAGAATAGATGTAAATACCAAGTAGGTCTTAAAAACATTTTGAGCACTTAATATATTTACTCAATATTCTTGATCAAATCTTTTTCCAAAGATTTTAACTCGAGGATAAAAACAGTTGAGTTATTACTCCAAAAATTTTACCAAAACTAATTTATTAAAATATGTTAAGTAATCACATGATAGAGCACAAGCAACATATATAAAGCAACAATAAATCAGTTATACAAAGTATTAAATAATATAGATCACGGATTAAAAAAGGAGTAAAAAGATAGGAATGATGATACAATGATTTATATAGGTTTGGCACTTTACTTACATCATCTTCTTAAGACTATCCACCTTAATCATTGCTCTATTTCTAGGACTCTATTTCAAGGGCGTGAGTTAAGCCTTTATAAGTGATAACTATGGAAAATACATTCTTAAAGGCCCAATTAGTACGGGCCAATAACATTTGGGATGGCCCAAGTCCACTAGCAAAAGGGCAAAGTGTGAGCTGAAAGATAACACAAGGAAGCGTGGTTTTCGACTGGACTAATTGGACAGTCTGTCCTATCAACCCACTGGCATAAGTCAACGCCCATACTCTTCATCTACTTCTTGTCACATCATCGCTCACCTACTCTGACTGTCGGCTATCATCCCCCAAGGTACTCAAGTATCCCTCCAAATAACTCTTATAAATAGCCTAAAACATGATGGCTTCAGGTATTAAAATCCTGAGACTTTCTCTCTCCTTCTAAACATTCTCACTCTAAAGCTACTAACTTAAGCTTTGGAGTGCCAATGCTTGGGTCCGATCGGGCACTCCTTGTAGGTCCAACTATCCGACCAGCCTTTCGATTGCCAGCTCTTCTTCTCACAAGATAAAGATATTTTAAGCTTTATCATTTGGTGCTTTTGTTGAGAGCTATGACGGATTCAAGATCTTATGAACATGCAGCTCATGGAGAGCATAGTCGCAACAATCAGGACAGATTTGAACCTTCAAGGCTAAGAGAAAGATCTTTCAGATCACCAGTCGGAGGTAACCCCCTCCTAAATCTTAATGATTTGGTTTCACGACAACAGAAGAACGTCCCTATTACTATAGGTGACATGCGCGCTGTATTTGATCACCTCATTGAGAGCGTAGTCCAAGCCTTAGAAATGGGAAAAATGCCCAGAACTTTTAAAGGCAAGCAAGAAATGGATTTAATGGCCGAAGACTTTGAAAGATGAAGGAATAGGGGGATTTCCTTGAGAGAGCCAAACGCTCATAATGGGAGAAATACAGGTACTAGAATTATGAACAGACACGATAAGGCGAAGGAAGCGATGTTTTTGAATAGAGATGCTCCTTATACCCCCAGTAAATCATACGCTTCATCTTTTGATGAGCAGTGAAGATGTGCGCCCAGTCGCCATTGCTTCTAAAGGACAAAAGAAGAGTTCACTCCAGCAGCGATAAGTAGCGAGGATGAATGGTTTAAACAAAAGCTTGAAAGGTTTGGATTGGCGGAGCCAATGAGAGGGATGTCTGAGGGGAGCGCTTGCAGTGGCACCTCCCCTTTCTGTAGGGAAATTATGGAGTCTGAGCTACCTTCCAGATGGAGAGATGTGGCGATGGGCAAATATACAGGTAAAACTGATCCTGCCATTCACCTTGCAAAATTTTTGACTAAAGTGCAGGTCTACACCTTTGATGAAAGGATTTCCTATAGAGTTTTCCCAACTACCCTGGGAGGGGACGCTTTGAAATGGTTCCTCGGACTCCCTCGTGCATCAATCACCTCCTTCAAGCAACTCAAGGAACTGTTCTTGACGTGATTCCATAAGCGAACACGCGCATCAAAGTCGGTCAGTGACCTGTACAACCTTTACCAAAGGACAAATGAAAGTCTCAAAGATTACATCGTTCGCTTCTAAGCTGCAATGTCGGAAATAGGGGATTTAAGCGTGGAGCTGGCATCAAATGCTTTGGCAAAAGGCATCGTGGATTGTCCATTTGCTGAATCACTGATGGCAAGGCCACCAAGTAGTTTTCCCGACCTAATGGATAGGGTTAAGCAACACGTCCAGCTAGATCTCAGATCCAACAAAATTGGGAAAACTAACGTAATGGACAGATTGCAATATCTAGATGGTCGGCCATTCAATAGAACCCCTGATTCCAATCGAACAGAAGGGAATCCGAAACGGTCAGTCTTATCGAAGGTTTCAAAAAAGGGAAATAAGGACGAACGGAACAAACCTGACTGCCACAATAGTCGGTTAGCTGGGACTTTCACCCCCATCAGTGCTGATTCCTTCCAAATGCCATTGAGTGTCAAGAGAAAATATGGAAAAACTAATCGACTCAAAATGGCCAAGCAGAAGGAGAAGCAGTGGAGGTCACGACAAAAGTCGTGAGCTATGTCACGTAGACTGGATGCTTAAAATGATGAGCAAAAAAGCTCCTGTAAGTCTTCCAGCGAGAGAAAGGAGGTGACTAGTTCTAGCAAAACTACCAACATGAAAAACCAAATCAACATGGATGAATTGAAGAGATCAACAAGCAACGACAAATCAGGTACAATTGTTACAATTTGAGTTTTTAAAAGGCATCTGTATTAAATTTAAATGTTCTCTCATTCCCCTGTAATAAGTGCTAGAATTTCAGTTTATCTTAGCATTACTTATTTTGCCATTTAAAGATATATTTTCAAGTGACAGCAATAAAAAAAGGGGGAGGCTACAACATGCAAAATGCTGTCGAAATTGTCAACATCATGACGCGCGCCAAATAAGTGTCTCCACAAAGTAAAAATAACTAAAAGAAAAAAAAGCAGGTACATGTCCAAAATTCGCAAATTGAATACTTATAATTTGAGCAAACTTATTAATTCTCTAGCAAACCGGTTTTTCGGATCGAATCATTTTGCTGTCGGGAGGTCGAGATAAAGGCCTTGAAGGCCCATAGACCTCACCCCGGTCAGCTATTATTTTGCCACCGCCAAGAGCAAATTAGAAGAACATCCATCCCCAGGAGCGGATCGGATGGTATTAATGCCACCGCCAAGAGCAGATCAGAAGAACATCCATCCCCAGGAGCGGATCGGATGGTATTAACGTCACCGCCAAGAGCAGATCAAAAGAACATCCATCCCTAGGATCGGATCGGATGGTATTAACGCCACTACCAAGAGCAGATCAGAAGAACTTCCATCCCCAGGAGCGGATTGGATGGTATTAAAGCCATCGCCAAGAGAGGATCAAAAGAACATCCATCCCTAGGAGCGGATCGGATGGTATTAATGCCACCGACAAGAACGGATTGGAAGAACATCCATCCTCAAGAGCAGATCAGATGATTATTAGTGCCACCATCAAGAACGTATCGAATTGAAAAGGTGTGAAAATGCCTCGAGAAATTCTCATTCATTACCAACGGCGACTTTGAAAATCTCTCAGACAACGTAAGTAGCCATAAAATGAATTGGTAAGTATTTATAAAGTTATTTGCAGGATAATATTGTAAAATTTCTATTATTAATCATGTCTCGATCAATGAATTTAGATCAGTGACTTTCTCGACACTCTCGAGCCCTCGATCTGAAAGATCAAACTGCATCAATGGGGACTAAAAATAATACCCAAAATAAAATTGACCATAGGGCTGGATCATTAAAAGCCCACGAAGAGGCCTAAGGGGATGGGGGATGAAGGCCATAGCGCCTATAAACCCCCTCGAGCAGTCATAACTCCATCACTAGGCTCGATGTCCATCTCGAGCATGAAATAAGAAAGCTCCCCCTTATTATAAAATTCATCTACTAGGTTGGAAAATATTCTTGAATCCAAGTTGCAGGATGCCTCAATTCAATCTCTATTGACTTGGTTACCAGGTTCGATGTCTATCCTTATGATCGGCATCGCCATTTTAATTTCGGTTGGGTAAAAATACCTCGATCCAAATAGGTAACTCTCTGCAAGCGGATAACTCTCTCGAAATTTTAGAATGAAAATTCCCTATTTGGCACAACCTATCTATGATGGTTTGATGCTTATCCCGAGCTTGAGATGGGAAGGACGCTTGCACCTGTTCAGTCTCCATCAATTAATTTGCTAGATTCCATGCCTATCCTGAATCCAAGATGCGAAAAGCTGAAACGGTGAAACGTCGTCTGTTACGCCAGATGTAATAAATCTAGGTCACACTTATTGACTGAACAATTTGTTTGAACATTCGATTGTACTGAGCAACTGTTGGTAAAATTTTATACCGCAATGATTGAAAAGGCAAACCAACGTTCATGGAGTATTTCTCCTTAGATGATTTCATACATTCTTCATGAATGACTTACACGATTCTCCCCAGTCAATTTAATATTTTCCTCTCAGCTGATCTTATGATGAATATTGATTGAAATAAGAATTGCAGTCTACAGATACGACCGAGAGGAAGCCCTACTATTATATATGAATAATTCTTATAAAGTGGGGACAAAACCATTATAGCAAAAAGCTACGCTTTTATATTTACTATTTCTACACTAAAAGAGGGCCCTGTAGTAGCTTTAACGGGATATTAAGAAGATTTTGCTGTTTCCCCGGAGGCATTCTCTGTCAGAAGGAAAGTTGCAACATCGAAACTGATCTCTGTATCGATGTTCGGTCGGAAAGATGTAGATTCTTGAGGGATTCTATAACTGTATTGGTTGATCCATGATATCTCTCTTTTAGGCAGAAAGCCCTTCCTCAAGCTTCTTTTTTTGCGCCACCTCCTTTTCCAGGGCATCCTACAATGAATCCCGCTCTTTACATAAAACATCACGCTCGGACTTAGGCTTGGAACATTCAACAAACAGACGAGCCATGTCACCTTTGAGATGGTCCACTTCTTTCTGTCAAGCTTTCAGATCCTGAAAAAGACGGGCAGACTCCTCTGTCAGCTTTTCAACTTCTGATCGGGCAAGCAGAGACTCCTTTCTCGCCGAATCATATTTGGCCTCCGCTTCCCTCCTAGCCCGATCGGAATCTTCCCATTTCTTTATACAAAGGTTAGCTATGTCGTGCAAGTGCAAACTCCTTTTTATCAACTAAAAATTAGATAAGTGAGAGAAGAAAGTTTGGACAATCAAGAGGATAATGGACCGCAAAACGAATGTTTGTTTAGGAACGAACATTTTGAAAAAATACCTCCAGGCTTTGCCATTAAAAAAAGTTGCGTTCTTGGGGCAGCATGTTGGGATCTCCCATTGCCTTAAAATCATCCTTTTGGAGCATTCCTCGGCACAAAAAGCTTGCGACTGCCTTATTTTTAACGGACCAGCCATTGCCAAACTGACCTTTTAGAATTTCTCCCAATGATGTGGTACACCTTTCAACAATTCTTGCAGTAATGCTCCTAATGGACTCGTCTTAAAGTGGCTCCTTGCCTTTGGCAGCGACCCTAGCGCCTGTAACAACCACTAACTTAATAGTTTCTCCCTTAGCTCCCTCTTCAGATCTCCTTTGTACAGTTTCACCTCCTAGGGGCGCATTGATTTTAACTGACCCTGTTTGAGGTAGTACAGGATGCTCCTCTTCTACATCAATTTCGTCCCTTGATAAAAGATGCAATAAGGGGCGTTGACCCCTTGATAAAGGCTGATCAATGGTAGGCATCGGAAAAGGCTGAGGGGGATGGGAGACCGAAGCGCTAGCGGAAGGCGTGGAAGCCTGCACTTCTGAAGAGGACACAAGTCTTCTCTTTTTTGATTTCCTCTCTTCCCTAGTTACACGTTCTGCTTCCATTTTTGCCTTAGCTCGGTCGGCTAGCCGTTTAACAATATTGTCTCCCTTAGCCATCACACCTGCAGCTGCGTCGTAAAAGTAAAAGATAAGTACTCTCCCCATTTAATGTAGACTTCATAAACATGCAATGCATGATGTTCAATATGCATTTAGCTTTAACGTTCATGATTTGCATCAATGTCGATGTCAGAGTCTGAGGATCCGATCATAGTACCAAGAAGATGGTTAGAATTATATGGTTTCCCATGTCTTCAACATCAATCTCCATGTAATGTAATGATGCTAAGAAAGATGAAGAATATTATACGGTAGGAATTGCCCACTTACTTGGGTAATTTGATATCCTTGTGAGAAATGTTGAAATCTTCAGATCCTCGAAGTACGAGGCCCAAAAACTTTTTGCATAGAAAGGATAAAAAATGGACTTTGCAAAGAGAATTCGGCAAAGTTCTGCTAAGAATCATGGAAAAAAGGCGTATAAGAATCGCCTATTTATAGCCGTAAAAACTTCTAGAACTCTCCAAATGCCTCAAAAATCAAATAACCGCCACGCATCTCTGAGCCAACATGATGGTTTTGGAAAAAGAGGTGTCGCCCTTGACATGCGCATCGACAATAAATACATAACAGTTGATATGAACAAGTACGACTTATCGGATTCAAGCCAATTTGAAAACTCCCACCAAAAAGACCTCCTAATATGGTTAATCTAATGTTCAGAAAAGATAGGTGTAGGCACAGGAAATGCCAAAAATGGGAAGCCTACATAAACTTAGGAAAACTCCCTACGAAGTCTCCAAAGTACTTGTAAACTCGGAACCCTCGCAGGGTCGGTCTTTCCTAGAAGTTGGAATATCGAAATGCTCAAGAATTACTGAGTATAATCATGAAATGATTGACAACCAATAAAGAGAATATTTCCTATTTTTTCTTCATCTCTGGAAAAAAGGTACGTTTCATTATTTGTTTTTAGACTTTGTTTTTGTTTGCAGGTCGTTTATCTTACTTCAATTGACTGAAATCCCGACTGATGAGTAATCCAAATCCGATCTAACCTCCTAATGTCTGAAATATGAGATAAGATCTCATACCGATCGGCTGGAGAGCAATCCATCGCCTATAATCAACTAAAATATCTCCTGAAAAGACAATTTCCACAAAACAACTAAGGGCTTTGATCGATCGGTCCATGTTGTCGTAGTTTGCTAGGCTTGACACATCTGAAAATATGAAAGTTGAAATACATTCGTTTATGAAATAAATCCCTCTGCTAAAGCTCGAATGTTCATCCCGAGCTCGAGATACGAGGCGCACTCATTCAAATTTTTATCAATCTATTCGCTAGGCTCGATGTTCATCCCGAGCATACGAAAACGTTCCTCCTTAATAAGTTCGTCTGCTAGGTTTGATGTGATTCCCGAACCAAAGATGCAAGACATCTCAATTTAACTTCCGCTAGCTCACTCGCTAGGCTTGATGTCCATCCCAAGCCCAAAATGCAAAAGATGACAATTGAGTTAATTGTCTTCCTCAAAGTATGAAATTGCCAAATATTCAGAATGAGGTTAAAGGCCATAGGCCTTCTCCATTAAGAAAAACTCCTTGAAATACCAGGAGCTGCCTGAGGGCAATAAATGGTGCTCCACCACTGAGCTACTAAAGTACTCAGTTGGAAGTGAGAATGGAGTTTTGTCTCCCACCATAGATCGAAAAGATCATTCATCACGAATGACTCCCCTAATAGCTGATCGGCTGATATTCTAATTAAAAACCAATGAAGTCGCCTAACGCATTTGGCACGATAATTTAAGTAATAACTCGCGTTTGAATGACAAGTTTAATCCGAGCAAATTAAATAGTCACAAAGAGTTACGAACTGCAAATGTTGGAAAAATGTGATAAAATTAAGGAAGTATTCTCTTTAATCAAATTTACGCATTCTCCACATGAGATCTTCATATATTGTCAGTAATGTTTTTCTCATCAGTTATTTTCATGACAAATTTCGCTTAAAATGAGAATTGCATGACAAAGACATAATCAAAAGACAAATCAACTTTCATATATGAAGAGTTCTTACAAAAAAAACTATGTTTTGAAAACTTCATCGGAGCCCGATCAGTCAGAGGTAACAATCTGACAGTAATGTAGATTTTAAGGCTAATACTGAACAAAATCGGACGTGTAGACAACTTGATGATGATGATTTTCCTTACATTGGTGCCAATTGGCCGATTGGCGACGAAGTAATGGGAAAGTGTATAGAATCTGGCCAAGATCATAGTATAAAATTAAAGCGCGCTGAAAAAGGCATGGCCTAGAAAGCTGTTTTGACTTCCTATAACAAGGGACAAACTCATGATATACTGCCACTGCAACCATGCCCGCAAATGGCGAGCGAACGGTTTACTACTCTCACCTCCAAGCGTTCCCCTATTCTTCACTATGGAATTTGGGCAAACCATTGCAGACACCTTTGCAGGAAGATCATATTGTAAAGGGATTTCAATCACTTTCTCCTCCGTGAGTTTCGAAGGAAGAGCCATGATCCCATGGTCTTCATAAGCCTCAAGAAAACATCAATCTATAGACTTTATGTCGCTTGAAGCCATCTCTAATAAAAAAGGATGAAGAGGCAGGAGATATTATAGATAATGAATTACTTAGTTAATCTCGCTGAAAAAGCATGATAAGAGTTTTGCGCTTTTGCCAGGGATGGCTGAAAAATAAGATAAAATCGCCCCAGAAGCCATCTATTTATAGGCTCTAAGCTTCTAGAATTCTCCAATCACTTTTTTGCTGAATAATTGCCACATGTCTCCAATCAACAAAATGCATAACGGAGAGTGAAGCGTCGCCCTCGATGTATGAGCTAGTGTTAAATGCACGATGGAAAATGAAGCGTCGTCCTTAGAGCATGTGTAGTCATTAAATGCGTAATGGTTATTCAAAATTGACGGATGTAATTCCTTAAATTGGGCACTTCCCGAAAATTCAAAAATCTCGCCAAAAGAATCGAATAGCGCCTCACCCGATCGGACTTATTGGAGGGGGGACAAGTGATAACTATGGAAAATACATTCTTAAAGCCCCAATTAGTGTGGCCCAATAACATTTGGGACAGCCCAAATCCACTAGCAAAAGGGCAAAGCATAAGCTGGAAGATAACACAGGGAAGCGTGGTATCCGACCGGACTAATAGGACAGCCTATCCTATCAACCCACTAGCACAAGTCAACACCCATACTCTCCATCTACTTCTTGTCACATCGCTGCTCACCTACTCTGACTGTCGGTTATCATCCCCAAGGTACTCAAATATTCCTCCAAATAACTCCTATAAATAGCCTAAAACACGATGGCTCCAGGTATTGAAATCCTGAGACTTTCTCTCTCCTTTTAAACATTCTCACTCTAAAGCTACTAACTTAAACTTCGGAGTGTTAACGCTTGGGTCTGACTGGGTACTCCTTCTTGCAGGTCCAACCATCCGACCGGCCTTTCGACTGCCAGCTTTTTTTCTCACAAGATAAAGACATTTTAGGTTTTATCAATAAGATAACTACCCAAGTCTTTTTTTCTAAGTAAAAGAATTCCAAACACATAGTTCTTTTTCCTAAAGTAAAAGACCTAAATACTTGCTAGTTTCTTGCCTTAGGTTTTAGGAATCTAATTAACCTTACTTTTCTCGCATATAATGATTAAAAATCTCAATATATGATTACAATTGATACTATTATCAGTTAAAGATATATGATTATGAATGCTCAAAATGAGATAAAAACGTACCACCAACTTAAAGAACAAAACAAAAATGTTTTCAAACTCTTGTATTTGACTTCTTTCCACCAAATTGTGACTTCTTACACAAATCGCAAATATTAAGGTAATTATTGGTTTTGCTAATTTTTATGAAAAATTATATTGAATGGACTAAAATGCTCCCTCTTAATTTAGGTTATCATAGTAAAATGTGTAAAAAAAATAAAAACATCAATTAAGTAGATTGTATCCATTAAATTTTATCTTGAAATTACCAAAATGACAATTTAGTGGGACAATTTATTTTTCCAAAAAGTGACAATTTGGTAGGATAGAAGGAGTGACACTTAACCTTAGAAACCATTCTATAGCTTTAGAGAAAATGTTACCATTAGTGTGAACTTCAAAACTTGTTTTTGTATTTGAAAATGATCATAAAAGCCTTTTGGATAAAACTGTTGTCATTTCCTATTTTGAAAACATTTATTTTAGGAAAAACTTAGTTAGAAATTAAATCAATTTTAATTTGGTTAAGTCAAATCATTTTAATTTAAGAAAACATATGAATGTAAGAATCTAGTGATTGTGTGTGTTTGCTCAATATGATTTTATAATAATTTCCTAATTGGATCTTGTCTTCAAATCTTCCAAAATCTATAAATTTGATTTGAACTTCAAGAAGAATATGATTATTGAGTTGCTCTGTAGAGCACCTCTATCGAATATGGATTATGCTTGCAAAATAGAATTAGTTTAGGCCAATGAAAAATTTTACTTTAAATTATTTTGTTATCCATCAAAAGCAATATTGGACAAAGTATGTAGTCTTTTGAGCCAACCAACATAACTTTTAGCACCTAGAACTCTTCAACAAAATAGAGGAGTGGAAAAGACATTAGACATATAAAGAGATGGTAAGGGCCTTGCTGAATGAAAACAACCTTCCAAAATATTTTTAGGTAGAAGTTATAAATACTATTTGCTACATTGTCAACCGAGTTTTAATTATACCTATTCTAAATAAAACTCCATACGCATTTGGAAGGGAAGGAAACCAAAGATCAACTACCTTCACACATTTGCTTTTAATTGCTTTATTCTTAATGGTAAAAATAATTCAAAAAAGTTTATTGAATAATTAATTAATATTAAATTATTTGATGCATGATGGGTGTCAAAACCACCAAAAATAAAATCTACTATCTAAAATAAATAAAATATGTACTAATGGGAGCAAGGTCAAACTCACAAAGACATAGAAGAAATAATTCTTTTATGAAAAGGAATAAAATAGATAATGGAAGTTTTGTTTGCTGAAAATAATGTATAGAAAAAAATAAATAAAGCAAGGAAAATAATTATGTAAGAATCAATGAGTAAAGGTTCCCAGTTAAAGGCTTAATCTCAATTTTAATCTAGTATTTGATCACAAACTCGAAGATGAATTTTTCAATTAATTCAAAATACCAATTATAACTATTGAAGATGCTTCAAATAATCAATTCTTTCTTATATGTAAATTAGCCAAGAAACATTTTTTGACTACTGAATAATTGCGGGAGATAATCTTTTATTTTAATTCAATAATTGCATGAAAGTTAAGAAGAACCTAGTGCTAACCAACAAATGCAAGTTACTTGGTTCATTTAAATTGGATTATATTAATCCTTATAATAGATTAAGTATCCACTAAACACCTAATTATTCCAATTACCACAAATTACAGACCATAGAAACAATTACGGGTCAAAACAATCTATATGGCATTATATAATTCTTTCAAAACATGCAATGATGCCTATCAAGAAATCACAGAAAAACATAAATACTGAAACTCATAAAGAAATACAAGATAAACATTTAGATCTTAAAAATACAAAATTGAAATATGTTGATTATCCTTCAACTAAGATGAGAAATTCAACCATAAAATCATATTCTTCAAATTGTTGATTCAAAAAGAAGAAGAATATGATTAGAAAATTACAACAAAAGTTGATAAATCTAGCTGCCCAAAAATCTCTATTTTTCTCCTTGGAGTTCTACCTCAAATAGGAAATTAAATAATAATATAAAAGGGAATATGATTCTAAATTTAATTACATATTTTTCTTCCTAATATTAATCTTGTTCCCAACCTAAATCAACTCCTAAAATGTAGGAGATAACTATTAGAAGTTGGCCAAATAAGACTATATTTTTGCATAGTTATGATAGTTCTTGTGAAATAGCTCATGCTCACAGGTTACTCTATAAAACAGCTACAAAATTTCAAAACTAACAACAAGCACTCTCAAAAATCATATTTTTTCATCTTTAATGTGCATGTATGTCTTTGATTTCAATCCAATCCAAAGGAATCTCACCAATTAGTTGTTAATTATTGAGATATCTATTTGGAACTATGATTTATGTTTGCGGTCCTTTAAAAATTCAAGCTTTGATCTAATTAGCTATTCAGCTACAGACTTTGCAAGTTGTAAAACTTGAAGGAAATGCACATCTAGAACTTGTCAACTATTAGGTAAATATCTTATCACTTGGTCTAGTAGAAAACAACATTCCATGGTGTTTGTATTGCCATTTTTATCCAATGTTCTTACTTCAAAACAATCAAAAACTCAACTTCATTAGCCTAACTCAAGGTTAGCATCTCAAGGAGTTCTATCCTATTTCTAATAAGCTATGCTGGATTCGCAAAGGGCACCAGAAGGTGATTTTTATTTGTGAAGTCGCCATCCGAAGTAATCAAGAAAAACCTTATGGGCTAACACCAGATATGATTCAGAACTCAACTCTTATTTATGCCCTAAATAATTAATTTTAAACAAGTAAAATTAGTTTGAGTTATTAACTTTATCTCTCTTCTCACAAATTTACACACACACACACACACACACACACACACACACATATATATGTATCATGACAAGTATGTATGATGGCAATAAAAAAAGCATTTAAAAAGAAGCCATAAAGCAAATTATATGTTCAAAAGAATTTACAATTATTCAACACGAGGCATGATAACTTTGGAAAACGTTTAAATCGTGTAACTAAAATGTGTTGATACATTCATCACTTGTTTTGATGACTTTGGTCCTTATATCCATAAAAGGTCTAAGACACTTGTCACTTTTTGAAAAAATCTTTTGAGTAATTTTTTAGAAGAAATTTAAGTCATAGTTTAGATGAAAAATATCATATTTTAGATACAAAATATTAATGTCATTTTTCTTGTTCTTATAATATGTAAAAATAATTTGTGTAAAACTAAATGTCTTTCGTGTATGAACATACATGAAAATTGGTTGATTCATTGGTTTGTGAACTTTGGTCTACATATACATTTGAAAAATAGGACATTAGGTCTTTTTTGAGAGAATTTCACAAGTGTGAATTTTGTTTAAGAAAACCAAACCTTTTTATTAAGAAAACACCAATTAATAAATAAAAATATATTTGGTGGATTTTTAGGTTTGTTTATGCTATTACAATATTCACATTAAAATATAGGATAATTGAACAAAATTGTAAATTAAAAAATTACATGGAAAAATTTAGCATAAACCTATACAATCTTTTCTTGAAAAGCATAAATATATACTAAAAAGAAAATAATACAACTATATAAAAAGAATATCAACATACAAATTAATTAAGATATGCCTTTTTTATTATTTTGGAAATTAATTAATTAATGTCAAAAATTATACTCTAAATATGCAATAAAATATTGAGAGAAATTAAATTAAATTAAATAATAACAAAAATCAATATCAATTAAAAAATAACTAAAAAGACTATACATTTTAATGGTTTGTCTCTTTGACATGAATTTTTGTCTTACCATCTAGTAAGTTTTCGCTTTTAGTATCTTTTCTTTCTTTAGAGATGACTGATCAACACGACAACATGGATGACATTCAGGAGCAATATGCTCATTTATCTGTTAATGATAAAGATAATGATGGAGTTATCATTGAACATGAGGTCTCAACTGAAGCTGCAGTTGATTTAAGGTGGAGTTTAATGGGTCGTTTCCTGACTAAGAAAATCATTAATATTCATGCCATGAAGCAGACTTTGGCAGCATTATGGAGACTAGGTATGGGAGTTTTCATTAAAGACTTGAACCCAAACCTTTTTATTTTTCTATTCTTTCATGAGTTAGATGCTCAGAGGGTGGTTGATAATGGTCCATGGACATTTGATAATCAACTTCTTTTGGTTCATCGTATCCAAAATAAAGAACAGCTAGATAAGGTTCCCTTGAACTGGGTTCATATTTGGTTGTAAGTCTACAACCTACCTTTGGGTTTTATGTTTGTTAAAGTAGTAGAGAGTATTGGAAAGTTTATTGGAGTTTTTATGAGTGCAGATCCAAAGAACTTTTCGGGAACCTGGAGAAATTACATGAGAATTTGGGTTGCTATTAATGTTAATAAACCAGTTAAGCATGAAATGAGAATTAAAAAGGTGAAAGGGGACTGGATCATTGCAGCTTTTAAGTATGAAAGGTTGCCTACCATCTGTTTTTTGTGTGTTATGCTTGGGCATAATAAAAGACAATGCCTAGAGTTGTATCATCAATCTACTCAAACTCTAAGTAGGAGATTTGATGAGTCAATTAGAGTAAATAATAAGAGACCAGTTGCTTCTTTTGGTAATCAATGGTTAAGAGAAACTCCACCCTTGAAACAACCTGAGGTTACAGAGAATCTAGATTTTACAGAGGCTATAGCGATTGATGCAGCTAAAAATGGAAGTTGAAAAATTTTAGGCACTCAATGTGGGAGAGATAATGAGACAAGGGGAATGGGAGTTATGGCGGAGAAGGGGGAAAATTTAATGGATGGCCAATATGGGAAGGTTATCATTAATAACAGCTCTAAAAGGATTTTATCTGAAGAAGGAAATAATGAAGGAGTGGTTATTTTTTATTCTAAAAGACGTAGGAAGGAGATAATTATATTTATGGAGGTAATGGGGCAAGTTTTAGCCTAAAAGAAGTCATTCAAATGGAACAAAAAAAACTTGTCAAAGGTAGGCTCTAGCGAACAGGCCCACCTATCATTATGAGTCTCCCGAGCTGGATTTTTCATGGGCTGGGTAACCCACAAAAAATTCATATTTTAAAAGATTTGGTTAGGTCTAAAAGGCCTAAGTTTATCTTTCTCATTAAGACATTGTGTGACAGAGAAAGGTTTGAAAAAATTAGAGTTTTATTAGGTTTTAAAAGGTGTTTTGTTGTTAATCTAGTGGGCCATAGTGGTGGACTAGCTTTATTATGGAGAGACAAAGATGCAGTTAAGCTCCTTAGGTTTTTTAAACACCACATTGATGTGGAGATCCAGATCTATCATTCTATGGTGAAGCAAACCGAAATAACAGAAATATTACCTGGTCACTTTTTCATATGTTAGCAACTAAGTTGAAGCTCCCTTGGTGCATAATGGGGAATTTTAATGATATCTTGGATCCCAGAGAGAAGAGAGGAGGCAATCCTCAGCCTAGCAGGTTAATTGATGGTTTCAAAAGTGTAGTGGAGGACACAAACCTTCTGGATCTGGGCATGTCTAGGTATGAGTTCACATGGGTCAAGGGTAATGACAAAGATGGTTTCATAGAAGAGAAATTGGATCGTGCCTTTGCCAATGCTGATTGGGTTTCTAGCTTTTCTTATTTTTCAGTTAGTAATATTAACAAAACTTCTTTTGATCATAATCCTATTTTGCTAAATCATTTTCTGTCCCATGGTATACATACTAATAAAAGTTTTAGATTTAAAAATGCTTGGATGACTAATGATCGATTTGTTGAGTTTGTGAGTAATGTTTGGCGGATAATACTAATCCGTCTCTTCATAAAAAAATTCAGAACTGTAGTGTGGCTTTAGCAAGATAGGGGTAAGAAATAACAGGGGACTTTAAGTCTAAACTTGTAGATTTAAATAATAGGATGCGGTTAGTGCGTAAGGGTCTATGCGATGCTATTTTTTGTGATATTCAACACCATTACATGGATACACTTTGTCAGCAGGAGATTTTTTATTGTCAGCATGCTAAGCTTTTTTGGTTAAAAGCTGGAGACACAAAATCTAAATATTTCCATGCTATAGCATCTAAAAGGAAAAGAAAGAATCGTATTTCGAAGTTAAAAGATCCAACGGGTAGACTGTGTTCTTGGAATAATGGTTTAGAGGAAGTCATCATCGATTATTTTCAGACTATTTATGTGGCTTCTCATTTAAACAATGGTGTAACAGTTGAGGCTATCAAAAATAGAGTTTTAGATGCCCATAACGAGTTGCTTTTTCAAGAGTTTACTGAGGAGGATGTGAAGGTGTCTATGTTTAGTTTACATCCTGATAAAGCTCCAGGTCTTGATGGCATGACTGTGAGTTTCTACCAAAAGTGCTGGAACATTGTGGGAATAGATGTCACAAGGGAATGTCTGTCCGTTATTCGCACTTGTATTATGCTTGATCGGTTGCAAGAGACTGCGATTGTGTTGATTCCTAAAAAGTCTAAGGCAGAGACTATGGCTAATCTTTGGCTTATAGCCCTTTACAATGTCCTATATAAGGTGATCGCAAAGATGCTCTCTTTGAGTTTAAAAACCGTTCTGCCGGCCATTATTTCTCTGAATCAAAGTGCCTTTATGCCTAATAGGCTCTCGGATAATTTTATTGTTGCCTATGAAGTCATGCATTTTCTCAAACAAAAATCATAGGGAAAAGAAGGTGTTGTAGCTCTAAAATTGAATATGAGTAAGGCCTATGATAGAATGGAGTCGCATTATCTGGAAGCAGTGTTGACTAAAATGGTATTTAATATGGGATGGGTTCAACTCATTAAAATGTGCGTGGAGTCAGTGAAGTATGTGGTCTCATGTGATGACAAAAAAACTGGGTCCGATTTCTCCAAGCCGTGGCTTAAAACAAGGTGATCCTCTTTCACCTTACTTATTTATTCTTTATGCTAAAGGTCTCTCAGCTCTTCTCACTCAATATGGAAATAGAGTTTTACTTTATGGTTGTAAAGTGGTTAGAAATGCTCTATCTATATCGCATCAATTTTTTGCAGATGATAGTTACTTCTTCTTTCGAGCTAATAATCAGAAGGCTACTGCTGTAAAGGAAGTTTTGGATACTTATGCATCAAATTTAGGGCAGATAATAAATTTTAGCAAATCTTCGCTTCATTTCAGCTCTAATACTCAGAGTTTAAGCAGGGATTTGGTTTGCTCTTTGTTGCTCTTTAGTTAACATCCATTTTGGATTTGTTAGGAGATTTGCAAATACTACTACTCATTCTTTAGCTAAAGCGCAATTTTCCATGCCAGGTCTTATGTTCTAGGACTTGTATTGTTCAAGCCCTTTGGGTTGACTCTTCTTTTTAATGAAATTTCCTTTGGTTTCAAAAAAAATTAATGTCAAAAATCAAATTAGAAAGGGAAAATTTTATTTCCCAAAATTATTGAATTTTTGGATTTATAAAATCTCATCTTATTTTTTCAAAATTGGTAATTATCTTAATTAAATCAATTTATTTTTTGATCTCAAAATGTTGATTTATTTAGATTAGATGATAATTACAACAATTAAATATATTAAAAAGAGGAAAAAAGTAATTGAAAATGAAGAACATGGCCATAAAAACTGCATTAGAAGAGAAGCATAGCCAGGTTATGAAAGATGTAAGGCTGTGTTTCCTCCCTATCACCAAAACACACAACAAACACCAAATATATGTATATAATTGACATGGCCTTAAATAAATAAATAAAGTAAAGTAATAGAATAGAACAAAATGCTAAGAGAAAAAAATAAATTAAAAAGTATAAATAAATAAATAAAATAAAGAAAAATAAATGCAACAATATGTATTTACATTATGTAACATGGATCGAAAATCTTATTTCTACAGAATCAACCTGATCATATAAATAATGGAAAATTTTAAACACATGATTTTTTCACAAAATAAAGAAAACAAATTACATAAATTAAATTGCATAAAATAAATAACAAAAACTTAAAAGTACAGTAATTGAAATAAAAGCATAAAATATAAATAATGCAAGAATAATAAAGTGCAGAACATAAAATAAAGTGTGGAATGTAAATTGCAAAATAAATAAATAAATAGAATAACTCCCACTCATTACACCACACTAAGCGGATCAAGTGACTAAGTCATATGAATTGAATCTGATCATGTGAATCCATGAAAATTATGGGCAAAATAAATATATAGAACAAAAATATATGTGATTTCGATCCGTCGTGGAGTTAAATAGATCGTTAGGTTCCCTTTAGAATCACTAAGAGAAAAAGAAAAAGAAAGAACAATTAAAAAATATAATTAGATAAATAGAAATATAAAATTAAGAAAATGAATATGAAATGAGATGAAGAAAATTAAAAAATCACTACAAGAAAATTACAATTTAGCAACAAAAATTAGCAACGGAAAATGTCAAATTTTCGTTGCTAATGAAAAATAGCAACGGAAATTTCGGTTGCTAATTCGGCAGTTGGTATTTTTAGCAACGGAAAGTTTATATCGTTGCTAAATTTAGCAATAAAAATTAAATTCCGTTACTAATTTTAGCAACGAAAATTTAATTCCATTGAAAAATATAACCACTAACATTTGGTGAATTGGTTAAAATTAGCAACCGAATTCAATTTTCGTAGCTAATTTAGCAACGTAAATTGTTTTTCCGTTGCTAAATTTAGCAACCGAATTCAAATTCTGTTGCTAAATTTAGCAACCGAATTCAAATTCCGTTGCTAAATTAGCAACCGAAGTTGAATTCCGTTGCTAAATTCAGCAACTAGTATAAAAATATTTGTGACGGTTTTTTCGTTGCTATTCCATCACTACTATAATTACTAATAATTAATCTCACAAAATACATAAAATATTGAAACTTAAATAAGCAATCTAAGGAATTAAGTAAGTAATTTTATTTATCTTTGTCTTAATCTAAAAATAACCTCAATTAAGTGTGTGTGTGTAAACATATATTTCTATGCATCTTCAATACTCTTGAGGCCTGATATAAGTGAAAACCATAGTAAATGATTCTTAAATTTACAAACAAGCTTTGGATTATTATTATAAGTATGTGGAGACATGTCATGATAGTTTGCCAAATTTAGACAGAAATGCAATAGTATCCCAGCTAGAAAATAGACTGAAGAGCATCATAAACAGAAAATTATTTATGACATTCCAAAATGGTTGGATCATGATCTGAAAATATTTAGGGGAGCAACCAAATATTAGGAAATTCCTGGTAAAGTGAAACGGAAGTATCTAGCAAACAAACTATGATTTGCAAGTATAGCCAACACATAGTATCATAAGGAGTGGTAGGCACAAAAGAAACTGCAGTATATAGCGGCAAATTTGCCATGGTATGATAATTAATTATCTAAAGAAGTAGCAGAGAAACAAAGTACAATAATTAATTATCATGGAAAATGTTAAGTTAATTCACCTCAGGTGGCCTTTGGTAGCTATGGATGCATTATTTAGAAAATCTAGTTATGGGTTGATATTTAGAAAATATAGCTTGTTGCGCTGGTGAATTATTTTTTTAAAAAAGAATATTAATTTACAAGTTTTATTATATCAATATAAAAACTACCATGATAAATATATAGAGAATAAATAATTTTCATAATTATTTTCAAATCAAGGTATTCAACTTTACAAAATTGGTATATTGAAAATATCCTATTTAAATTTGGTGCAACTATCAAACATAATAATAAAACATTTCCATAAAAACTTGTAATTTGTCTAATTGCTAGATTTACTCAAATTTTATTAATGATTATTTTATATTAGATTAAAAATGAAGCCATTTTAGTCCATAATTTTTTTTCTCCATTAATACTTTATATGTAGTATAAATATATTTCAAACAAACTAAAATTTCATATAGATATAACAAGTTAGACTTACCACCAAACTAAAATTAATAAAATTAATCTAATAAATTTGATTAGGGCAACAATTATAGTGTATTTCATAGCTTGCACAAAGTTAATTTTTATAGTTATAAGACATAATTTTACACTTGATTGCCCTTCATTTATATAATGAAATGGATAAAAGAAATCATGCAATACGAAATTATTATACTTGAAATGAAGCTAATACTGATTGGATAATCTGTCATAAATTTCTTCCCAAAACTTATACCTAAAAAGAATTAGAAAATTGAAACATCCAATGTGTATTCTTAATTTAATCTACATGTACTCTAAATAGTTGAATTATATTGTTGATGGGATTCATTATTTAATGATTTTGTCACCACTAAAATCTGTCGGCTAAAAGCATGTCATTTAATTTTAGCATTAGGTAATGATATACCAGCTGTATCAATTTTAGCATCAATAAGTTTTCAGAGGACAGCTATCAACCACAACCAGAAAATTTAGATGTTGAATGAATATAATGACAAAACAAATATATTAAATGAGTAACGTACTATGCAGATGCCAAGCTACTCTTCTCATTTTTCCCGAGGTCTTCTAGGTTAATGATTGTCATTCATTTGGTCGACTTACCTGCAAACATTATAGAACGTGCAACATAAAAATTCTTTTCTTTCACAACAATAGTGCACTACTTCACTACAACACATGCACATTCAGTAAGCAATCAGACATAGACAAACCAAATGAGGAATCATTAACCTAAGTCATAATGATAGATTTTTTTTCTGCCTAACACTCACGCATAGGCCTAACAGCACAAACTTGTGATAGCAGGAGAGAAATGATAGATTTTTTTTCTGCCTAGTTGACAAACCATTAGAACTTTAAGCAATGAAGGTACCAATCCTCTCTAATTGTATTTTTTCAAAGGCCAGAAATGGCATCTATTACATCTCCAAATTGACTGAAATAATAATGAGAATTGGACATGACAGGCTGACAGAAGCAAACAAGGATCAATTATCCCAAAAACTTTTAGAGAGATTGACTACACCACATTAACACTAAAATGCCTAATTATACCAACTTGACCAGCTTATTTTTCATGTGCTCAAACTAGATCCTAAGCTATAAGCTGCCCACAAACGACAGGTAAATACCCAAAAACCTATAAATTAGAATAGAATAATCAGTCTTTTGCTTCTCAGGCTCACCGACAAAAGAAGTCTTGAATGGTGATACAACAGCCTGAGGGGAATCCATTGTAACGGCCAAAAAAGAGGACCTATCAAAGCATAAACAAGAACCAGTTCAAAAATTTAAGTCATAATGGATCAAACCCCATAGAAAAACTGAAACTATTGTCCCAGAAACTGAAGCTAAATAGATAAGGATTCTGACTTCCTGGATAGTGACACTGACACCAATAACCCATTTCATAAACCAAATATCTGAATTAAAATTCAGCGACACTTGCTCTAGTGAAAAGTTCTGAGACCCTAAAATAAAGATGGATCCTAAATAAATTGAACCCCTTATTAAACTGGAGAAAGGAATCCAATTACTAAATTTCAGAAGGTAATTGCATTAAGTAAAACTTTTGCTGCTCCAAGACAATGAATAAGCAAACAATGAAAACTAAGAAGCAGCTTGAAACATAAAACCTAGCTTTTAGTAGCCAAAACTCATTAAATACAGAACCCAAAACACAGGAAATATGGCCTTAGAACTCTAACACAAGAGCACAAAACCCTATCTTAAACTGAAACCTAAGAGATTCCTAAAAGACCAGAAACCAAAACCCCTATGAAAAAAGACCTGGTACATAAGCAACCAAACCCTGGCTCCCAAGTCAATCCGCAGAAAAGGACCTCGACTCAAAACCAAACCTACAAATTAAAAGGAAGAGAAGTAATTACAACTTAAAAGACCATCAATCAAAAACCTTACCAAAATCGAAAGTTCCAGTGAACAACACCCGAAGTTCCCAAACTTAAAGCAGGCAAGACTACTTAACAGTTACACCAAAAGACCAGATTTCAATAAAGTCAAACTTTTATTCACAGAAAGCGGAATCCAAGGGGAGGGAAACAAGGAAAGCAAACAGCACAGTAACCTAGACCATAAAACAAAATTCAAAAACAAACCCAATTAAAATCTCGTACGAGTCCTATAATTCCACGAATATGAACACCATTCAATGCCAAGACGGCAAGACAGACACAGGAGTAGCTAAAAGCCAAAAAACGCACAACAATCCAAGTTAATCACAACACAATTATTTTAAAAAGAAGAAATCCACTAAAAATCTCCTCAAAAGAACAAAGAAATGAGCTCACCAATTATTTAAAAAAAAATAAAAACAAAAGATGGGTATTGTTTAAACTTGCCTTCGGCTACAAAGTCAAAATGAATTGTGCAGAATTTGGGACTCTAATCCAAGATGTGGTAAAGACCCGGTTAGTGTATCAAACCTACAAACTTTGATCAACTGTTAAGGAGTAACTCAAGGATAACAAACCTGGTTGACGATTTGCCTCCTCACCACTTTATGAAGGTCAGGTATGCGGTATAATTGATTTGATAGGGCACAAAACTAAAAGAGTATAAATTTATTAATATATTACCTAATCAAACAGTAACAGTTACAAGGTTGGCTCAGATTATAAAGATAAGTAAAATAAAAAATTCAAGAAAACTAACCTGACAATTACCGTCCCCTTAATCCTTAACCTAAACAAAGTCATATAACTGCAGTCTAGTTAAAAGATATTACCAGAACAATATGCAGTGGACGTGATGAAAAACAAAAGAAAAAAGGAAACAAATCCAAATAAAACTTCAAAATAACTCAAATAAACTCAAAAATGTCGATTGAAAAAAATGTAACTCCAAATAGTGGAGCAGTGCATAGAAATCTTTTCCACTCTAGTGATTAAATTAGAGCAGTAAATTTTAATTTAAATACAAATAAGAGGGCAGAGACCTTATCAGAACCACCAGTTTGATGCCCTCATATTCGGCTAGAATCTCTTCCAAAAATGAATCGACGAGTCCAATCAGAAACCACCACCACCCTCTTTCGCCAGCTTACTTGCTTACTGCATAAAATAAATAATTTTTTTTAAAGTTATGGGGGAAATTTTGAAAGAAGGAGAGTTTCTTTCAAGTTTTCTCAATCTAAACAAAAATTACCAACCCAGAAAGCAAAAAAATAACCAAAACAATGAACAAAATCAACTTAACTCCTCAACCATCATAGCAGGAAGCTAGATGACCAAAGGCTAGCAAGAATAGACTAACCCGATGAAGACCAAAGACCAGATGATGAGCAAACGATGATGAGGAACTGCAGTGAGGATGAGTTGTGCCTTCGATTTCTTTGTTAGAGAAAGAGAGAGAGGGGAACAGAGAAAGAGAGAGAGGGGTGGCAGTGTTTGTGAGGGAGGAGAAGAGGCAAATGTGTAGGCTTAGGGTTTTTCCATTTTATAGTCCTAACAAACGTGAAAAATACTTAAATGCCCCTAATTTACCAATGGAATTTATATTTCGTTGCTATTTTTGCAATCGAAAATTAATTCGGTTGCTATTTAGCAACGAAAATTAAATAGCAACCGAAATTAAATTCTGTTGCTATTTTAGCAACCGAAAATAAATTCGGTTGCTATTTTTCATTGAAAATAAAATTTAGCAACGGAATTATATTTTGGTTACTATTTAGCAACAAAAATTTTTTTCGGTTGCTAAAAATTAATTCCGTTGCTATTTAGCAATGGAATAATCTTTCGTTGCTAAAATAGCAATGAAAATTACATTCCGTTGCTATTTTTCATCCCAAATATTATCTGCCATTTGTTGCCGCCTTAATTAGCAATAGAATACTAATTCCATTGCTAATTTTCATTGCTAAATAATGGCACCAAAAATTCCCTCCACTTTTAGCAACGGAAGATAACCAAATATTTTTTCATTGCTAATTTTATAAAGTTTAACCAATTTTAGCAACAAAACTATTTTTCGTTGCTAAATAGCAACGGAATTGCTTTTCCGTTGCTAATTTAGCAACGGAATCAGTTCCGTTGCTATTTCCAGATTTTCTTGTAGTGAATTAAATCAAAGGATCTCGGTATAATCACTTTCAGTATTTTAGCTTGAAAGATACGAGTATTAAGGCCAAATCTGATTCAAGAGTTTTAATCAAAGAAAAGAAATAGTATTTTATAATTTTAGAGAGGGTTTAACTATTAAATAATGTGCTTTTTCGAGGGTTAGTTTCTCTCATGTTTACTGAACTTATGACAAAATTACGCAATAATAATAAAAGAAATTTTTTCTTTCACAAAAATCACTTAACATTGTAAATTTATACAATAAAATCACTTTCATCGGATCCCGGTGAAAAAGTTGTTGGAAAGTCCACATGTCATCGTTTGGACTTGCCATGTCAACATGCCACGTATCATATTTTGCTGACATTTGGACTTTTCGATAACTTTTTTATTAAAATCCAGTTAAAGTGATTTTATTGTATAAATTTGCAAAGTTCAGTGATTTTTATGAATTTTTTTATGATTATTGTGTAATTTTGTATAAATTTAGTGACCACGAATGAAACTAACCCTTTTTTTCAATAAAAAATTTGTCCCTTAAAAAATATGCCTCTCCCTATTTATAGGTTAATTTGAAATCTTGGATAAAAACACGGTCGTGCAAAGATAAAAACATGGATGTGCTTATGATAAAAATGCATTACAAATTCAATTTTAAAATGAGTAAAGTATAGAATTATATTTTGGTCCTTCAAATTTCATTTTAAACTTTGAAACTTTTCTAAGACTCCAATTGAGTCTCTTCCTAAATTCGGTTAAAGGTACCAAATTTTTTTATTATTTTATTTTCACTTATTATTATTATTATTATTATTATTATTATTATTATTATTATTATTAAAAACCACCTGCATCGAATAAAACTAAATACATAGCTACAATTTGTATTAGTAAGTTGCATATGATGGCTACAAAAAAGAACTCTAAGCTATGTCATCTCAAGTTTAGCAAAAGTCAACATTTCAAACTATATGGACACTTTGACAGTAATTGGGTAAGATTGTTGCTAATATAAATTGTACTTTAGTCTATTAATTCACCTTTAGTTTGGGGTGTTACTATTGGCGTTAAAAGAAATTATGGCACAGTCAACTGTTAAGACAAAAATTATAACAACAATAGCTACTATTAATCAATCATTATGGCTAAGGAAAATTATGATGGATTTACCGCTAGAACAAAAAAAGACACTAAAATATTTATGGATAATCAAGTTGTTGTAGCTATATTCTAAAATACAGTTTTTTATGGAAGGATAAAACATTTCAAAATCAAGTATTAATTATATTTAGAAAAAAATGCAAAAAAAAAAATTTGTGAAGTTATGTTTGATTAGTGCAAAATAAAAGATTAGGTGGCAAGCATTTTTACCAAGTCGTTTCATATTAACAAGTTCAAATTTCTCATAGATAAGCTAATAATTTGTAGCTCTTGATTTAGGAGGAGATGCGAGTGTTTTAAGATCTAATTGCATTATTTTTAAGAATGTTGATGAGAAAAATAATTTGTTGAAATAGAGTCTTATTTTTTAGGAAATGATAGCTGAGCTACTTTTATGCTCTTCTAGAGAGATCGGTATGTCTGGACTGAAGGTTGGTTATGTAATTAATGAAGCAAATGGCTACATACATTACATAATTAATATAGCTATTACCAACCATTGATGAAGTTCAATCATCAATAGCAGTCATTAACCTACTATATAAACTTGATCGTCAAGATGTCTCCCATTAGTGTATCTTCATGTTCTTTTAATTACAGGATGTCAAAAAGTTCTAACGATCCGACCTAAAGGCCCGAGCTACCTCAAAAAAGTAAAAAATTCACTTTACCGACGGAAATTTCCGACGGAATTGAGTAAATTTCCGACGGAATTTAGCGACGGAAAATGGCGAAGGAGATCCGATTCTAGGCACTTTTGCCGACGGAAATTTTTCCATCGGTAAAATTACCGACGGAATTATATTCTCCGTCGGCAATTTTACCGACGGAAATAATTATTCCGTAGGCAAATTACCGACGGAATTATATTGTCCGTCGGCAATTTTACTGACGGAAATAATTATTCCGTAGGCAAATTTCCAACGGAATATTTTTTCCGTCGGTAATTACCTACGGAAATAATATTCCATCGGTAAATTTCGTGGCCTATTTCAGGCGCGTAAATTGGCGCCAATTTAACGACGGAATTTTTTATATCCGTCGATAGATTTTGGCGGGATAATTTCCCTCCTTTATTTACGACAGATTATTTATTCCGTCGGGAATAAGAATTTTGACTACAATTTTCCCTACGTATCAATTTTTTCCGTCGGTAATTAGCGACGGAAAATATTCTGTCGGTAATTTTTCGTCGGGAATAAGAATTTGTCTTGTAGTGTTATCAAGAAGTTTGTTTCTTTTTCTAACATGAAAGTAGCTATTCATGTTAATTGCTATTTTTTATCCATGTTAGTACATTTTTAGCCATTTTATTTTACAAATTAGCTATGCAGTTTTTGCATTCATTTTAAAGTTGGATTTCAATAAAAATTTATACTTACCAAGTTTATTGTTCTTCTTGCTTATGGTATTTTAGAATTAAAACAAGTTGATATAAGTGTAAAGGTTTTTAATCATGAGGCGTTATCAAAATTATTTATGAGATTTGATGTTGTTATAATTATTACATCATAAATAGTAGAGTAAATCCACACTAGCTTTCATTTTCTCTGTTTAGTTCATTTCTTTGTTTCAAAACATGTTATAGCATTAGAGTTTAAGATTTTCTAAGTATTTCTTCCTCTTCTTGTAGTAACTGGTTTTAAACTCTTTGTTTATATAAATAGCTTATCTAATCTTTCATCATTTATTTTGTATTATCAATCTCTTCAACTGAAATAACCTTATTTTGTGAATTCAAGTTTGGGTCTATGGTCTATTTAAGTGTTTGCAATAAGAATCATCAATTCTTACCGTTATAATATCTCTTATGAATTTCTTTTTTCAACAACTAGAAAAATTTAAGGTGTTTATATAGGTCATTATGAATGATTGACTTGAAGCTATTATAACAAAGCTAGGCCAAACTTTTATGATGTCTTAAATCAAAGGGATATCTACTGGAGACATCACTTAAAGGCCTTTTGGGTAAAGAATAAGGACCTGAACATGAAATATTTCCATGCATTACAAGAAAATATAAAAATAGCAACGAAAAAATAGCAATAGAAAGGAAATCAAATTCTGTTGCTATTTAACAACGGAAAATAATTTTCGTTGCTAAAATTAGTTAAACTTTATATATTTAGCAACAAAAATATATTTGGTTAGCTTCCGTTACTAAAAGTGGAGGGAATTTTTAGCGCTAAAATTTAGCAATGGAAATTAGCAACGGAATCACTATACCGTTGCTAAATAAGGCACCATTAGATGGCGAAAAAGTTTTGGAACGAAAAATAGCAACGAAAATTATTTTCCATTGCTAATTTAGCAATGAAATTTAATATCCGTTGCTATTTTAGCAACGAAAAATAATCCAGTTGCTCTCAATGAAAATAGCAACGTAAATTATTTTTCGTTGCTAAATTAGCAACGAAAAAAGAATTCTGTTGCTAATTCACATTTAAAGGAAAAATAGCAACAAAATTGAATTTCCATTGCTAATTTACATTTTTAATGAAAAATGGCAATCGAATTTAAATTCGGTTGCTAAATAACTTACCTTAAAATAGCAACCAAAGTTGAATTCGGTTGCTAATTTAGCAATGGAAAACTAATTCCATTTCTAAATTAGGGATATTTAAGTAATTTCAATATTTGTTGCCCTAGGTATAAATAAGTCTCCTCCCTTTGAATGCTAAACCTCTACCTGCAGACCATCTACGATTTTGCCTCATTCACTTTTCTCCCCATCTTCATCACCCTCTCCATGTACCCCCGACTTTGTGTAAATGGAGGTTTACTTTTGAGCTCATACGCATCACCAACTCTATTTCAATGTCCTTCGGTTGCTCTTCAATCACCATTTTGTTCTTCTAAAGCCTTTCTCCTTGTAAGCTTTTGGGCTTGTTTTGTTAGGTGGTTTATTTGATGGAATGAGATAGACTTCATAGAGCCCCTAGCAAAACAGAGGCATATGACGACTGTGAAGATGAAGGTACAATGCCATTTTTTGAATTTTAAGCTTACCTCTGATCTGATTTCTTACTCAATTTTATATTTCGATTTATTTTCCTCGATTGAATTGGGGACTTAATGGCTTAATCTTAGTTTAGCTGTGTTAGATCAGTGGTTAGCTTCTAAATCTGTTTAATTTCATTGTGTTTACACACATTTGCTTCTAAATCTGATATGTGAAGGCTTATTTTCGCATCCTAATGAGATCGGGGATCTCTCTTCGTGCCCCTTTGATCAACGTATGTTCTCCTTTGTCTTCTCAACTGGTATGCCTTGTTCTTTATTGTTATTAATTAATTATTTGAACTCATAATGAAATGCGCCTACTATCGGAGCTTTTTTTTGTTCCAATTTGCTTGTTCGCTGTTGGCAAATCCCTGAGTTAGATGGCTAGTTAAATTTCCCATAACTAGAAAAAATAAGTCTCTGCTTACGCATTGGGTTTTGAAAATATTTGTTAGTAGTAAATTATATCTCTTGTTTATTAAACAATGCTGCTGTTAAATGATTGTTTTGATTTCACTAAAAATTATTGGTAAATTATATCTCTTGTTTAATATTAATTTTAGTTATCTATAATTTTGTAGCTTTTCTCTGATATTGATCCCAAGACTGCAGAAAATTTTTGTGCTCTTTGTACAGGTAAGTGATGTGTGGTAAATTTAGTGTGTGATGATGATGCCTTTGCTTTTATTGGTTTTTTTTTGTTACATATGTTATTTAGTTAATTGATGTAATTCTAAAGGCTGGATGCAGTGATTTCTATGGACTCAATTGCCTTAGCTTGATTTGCCTTGACAAAGGAAGAAGAATCTGAATATTGGGCTGTTGTATGATCGGCTATTTTTGAAGGCAAACCTGTTGATCCTGTTGCATCTAGGCCAAGCTCAGATTCTGTTGTTTCCAATCCTACCGAGTCTAGCATCAATAACAAGGTGGAAGTTTATTGAAATATTCTATGATATATTTTTTCTTATTCCTGCCATAGTGGCATTTTCAGCATAATCTTTTCAATTAGCTAGTAATAGAATGAGTTGAGCAAAATTAATGTGCATTTATGCACTGTGTTTTTGTAAAAAAGACTAATTTTTAATTACATATTTTAGGTTCATCTGTTCAGAACAATGCTGCGGTGGGAAGAGCAACTACGGTCTGAAGCAAGTGTTTGGCAACCAAAGTATGATTTGAAGTCTTGTTATTACAAAGATTCTGTAGTGTTTGGCGAAGTGGTTGTCATTAATTGGTCGGACGGTGATATAATGAGATTAAGGAGTGGTAGTACAACTACAGATGCTGCAGGAAGAATAGGACTGGAAGGGAAGCTGGTTTTGGTACAGCTACTTAAATAAGTTTTTACCAATCTTATTTTGCCTTCATTTTATTTGTAAATTTTTTTTCCCTTCTTAAATAAGCTTTTACCATTTGCAGTTCTAGGGAGAAACTTCTCGAAGGAATTCTACAGTTACTTCTAACATACCCACTTCAAACTTTCCCCTTCCAAACACCCAATCTTTCATTGCATATTGATCATCATCTTAGTTTGAGTTGTTTTTGCCTTCATTTTATTTGTAACTCTTTTTTCCCCTTCTTAAATAAGCTTTTACCATTTGCAGTTCTAGGGAGAAACTTCTTGAAGGAATTCTACAGGTACTTCTAACATACCCACTTTTTCTTTTCCTATTTCCTTCCCTGATAAGCCTCATTTCAATTCTTTAGTGGCCAAAAGAGGAGGGAGGCAGCCTTTGGCTCTTCAGTGATGTCAGCAGCAGAGACTACGAGTCTGGAACTGAGGCTACTGGTGAGGGTCTTCCTGATGAAAATGAACTCGACATTTCTAAGTTGGGTTTGCCTCAAAGGCTGGTTGAGTCCCTGGAGAAACGTGGAATTACTCATCTTTTTCCTGTTCAGGTATTCATAATTTATTCAAAATATTTTCTTTATCTATTTATTTGTTGGTGGTATAATTAATAGTTCATAAAATTGATATAATTGAGCTCAATTCTTGGTGCTTTATCTGAAAGTTTGTGACTTGTCACCTTTTGCTTTATATTGAGTGTTAAATTTTGCCCAATGCCTGTAAATAATTATCCAAATGCTACTGTTTTCAAAGAATTTGAGATTGATTGGCCAAGTTATTTACCGTATCTGGTCTATCTCACATTTTCTATTTGTATCTTTTAATTCAAGCCATTTTTTTCTTACTATTTTCGAATTATGCAGAGAGTTGTTCTAACACCAGCACTAGAAGGTTGAGATCTCATTGCTCGTGCAAAGACTGGGACAAGGAAGACACTAGCCTTTGGTATCCCAATAATTAAACAGCTTATTGAAGATACTAAACAAACCAGTCCACAAAAGGTACTGATAAGTTGGAACCTAATAATTGAATACGTTATTGAAGATGCTAAGAAACTAAGTGCAGCTAGGTAGTTGTTTGTTTGATGTGATGCATTTGTGTTGTTTTTTGCAGACGAACTGGTTGGCTTCCAAGATTTTTGGTCCTGGCACCTACTCGTGAATTAGCAAAGCAAGTAGAGAAAGAAATTAATGAGTCTGCACCTTACTTGAGCACAGTTTGCGTTTGTAGAAGGGTTTCATATATTATGCAACGAAATGCTCTCTCTCATGGGTTGATGTTGTGGTTGGAACTCCAGAGCGAATAATTGACTTGATAAACAGTAATAGCCTCAAATTGGGAGAAGTTGAATATTTAGTCCTTGATGAAGCTGATTAGATGCTTTCATTTGGTTTTGAGGAGGATGTAGAAGTAATTTTAGTTAAATTATTTCTTATTTTCTTTAAAAATAACTTTATTTAAATTGTTTCTTTTCCTCTTTGCATTTTTCCCCTTCCAAACACCCAATCTTTCATTGCATATTAGTCATCATCTTATTTTGAGTTGTTTTTGCCTTCATTTTATTTGTAACTCTTTTTCCCCTTCTTAAATAAGCTTTTACCATTTGTAGTTTTAGGGAGAAACTTGTATAATTTTCAATATGGTTGTGATGCTTTTATTATTAAGTTTGTGATTTGAAAGTGTGTATAAACGTTTGAAACAATTTAAGAATTGTCTTAATTGTATTGTAGGTTGATGAACCGGCAAAATAAATTTTGGATTCAAAGGAGAAGATTAAGTTTTACCCCAGTAAAATGCAGGATCTTGTGAGTTATATGACCTAATCTCTTGCTGATGGGGATTTATTTGAACCCTTAGTCTCACTAGACTGCGTATAGGATGAGTAGGGTATCGTTCCAAAGGGAATGGGATAAATTTTGTATTGAAATCACAAAGACTAGATGGATAGGTAACGAATAAAATAAAGATCATGCATTTAACTAAATATCTAAACTACTTTGGATATATTAAATTAATTTGGATTAAAGATGACTTAAATGATGGTATGAACATACATTAAAAATTATGAAATAGTAATTCATCTAAGAACAAGTTCTAGATAATTATATAAATAAAGTGACTGGAGAATTTAGCCAAGATTCTTTAAAGCAACTCTCGTTGTCAGTAAAGATGTTTTTATTTAGAGTCTATAAGCACTCTCATGTCATTATAGAGATAAATAAAAATTATGAAGCTCTATGCCAATTCTTTAACCCCTCAAAGTGAATTCCTTAAGTCAAATTAAAGGAATTCAATGCTTCAAGTACATTCATTTGTTTTTCCATCAAATAATTCCAACTCTCGTTGCGAATAAATTGACTAACATGCCATATATGGTGACCAATCATATATAGCAAATCAAAGCACACAAATGGATGTAAATCATAATTCATGCATAATAAGAATAATAAACATGTCTTAAATAAATACTAGTGCATATTTATAATGTACAAAGGAAACTAGCCAAAGTATATAATTGAATTAAAGACAAACAAGAGAAAGAAAACTATCTCATGTTCCTTTGGCTTTTCCCTTTGTAATCATCTAATAAAAGCTAAGTAAAAATGTTTATCCAAAATAATAACTATATTTCTCTAAAAACTAAAACATTGATTGATCTCCTTTCTTCAATTAATGCCATCTATATTTATAGAGGGAAAACTCTACAAACACGTCTCTTCATAATGGTTGTCAATGTGAAAAGTTGCCTTGAAAGGTTATGATGCTTGGCTGAAAAATCATGTGCAAAAGACACAACGGTTTGGAAACAGATGCTTGTCCGACTCGTGAATTCCTTCACGAGTCGTGAACTCCAGCCGTGATTCTTCTCGTGAACTGCATCCCACTCGTGACTTGTCTGCCGACTCGTGATGGGATCTGCCGACTCATGATCATTTCTTCTCTGCCTCACTCGTGCATCTCCCTCCTACTTGTGAATTCATGTTCGAGTCGTGATCCATTTCACGACTCGTGATCTTCTTCTTCGAATCTTCACCAGATTCTTCATTTTCTTCACACTTCACGAACTTTAACCTAAACACAAACATAAACACATAAATTGAACATAAATACATAAAAATACATATAATATTACATACTTAGCTACATAAATAAGAGAAAAACACAAATAAAAAGGTAGACATTTTACATGACATCACTTGCCCTTTTTTTTTCCTTTTAATCTTTACCCGACACTTATCCATGTTAGCTCCAGAGTGTACATTCTAGTTCTTCTTTTGAGCTTTATTAATAATTATGTTGAAAATTTTAAATAGGGACCTTCTTGTTTCTTCTACTAGCTTCTAAACAGGTTTGTCCTCTGTTGGAGTGCATATCTACCATAGAGAATAATAATAATAATAATAATAATAATAATAATAATAATAATAATAATAATAATAATAATAATAATAATAATAATAGATATATAAAATTTACCTTGCTAATATACATAATAATCTTAGTTACTTATTATTATTATTATTATTATTATTATTATTATTATTATTATTATTATTATTATTATTATTATTATTATTATTATTATTATTATTATTATTTTGTAAAGTTGATAGGTGGTTATGGAACTTTAGAAGAATTGTTAGAGATAATTGCCTAGTTCGAGCTAGGGATTCATGAAAAACCTATAAGATTTGGTCTTTAGATTTCCTTAATCTTTTCTTGCAGAAGATATTATTGGTTATTTTTTAATATTTGTAACAGGTTGGATTATTAAATGTGGATGGATATTAAATATTTTATGATTTGCCTATCATTTTGCTATTCTAATTGTAAAAATAAAAATATTATAATAATTGTTTGCGATGGAATGACGACGGATGGTACTGTCGTAAATTTTTTTATCCTTGCTAAAAATAGCAATGGAATTTTAATTTTCGTTGCTATTTTAGCAACAAAATTTTAATTTCCGTTGCTATTTTTGCAACAAAATTCTATTTTTCGTTGCTAAAATTAGCAACGAAATTCAATATTCCATTGCTAAAATTGACCAATTCATTGAAATTTTCCTTGGTTGAATTTAGCAACGGAATTCATTTTTTGTTGCTAATTTTAACAACGGAATTATATTTTCGTTGCTAAAAAATAGCAACTGTTGTATTAGTAACCAAAATTTCTGTTGCTATTTTTTTTAGCAATGAAAATTGTCAATTTTTCATTGCTATTTTCCGTTGCTAAATGGGAATTTTCTTGTAGTGATGCTTTTGCTTCTAAAAGGAGATAGAAAACTTTTTCTCCAAACTCAAGGACCAGATTGATGTTTGGAGAGACCAAAATTCTATGTTTGTTAATCTCATAAGTGATTATTTATTTTCTCTCTACTCCTCTTCCATCAATCCTTCTTATGATCTAGTTCCTAACTTTATTGAGCCCAAAACGTTTTATAAGTAGAATTGTCTTTTGCTAGAGGCCTTTTACTTCGAAAGATGTGAAAAAAACCATTTTCTCTGTGAATCCAGATAAAGCCCCTGGTATAGATGGTATAAACATTGCTTTCTTCCAATGCCTCTAGCATATTATTGGAAACAACATTTCAAATGCTTACCTTAGCTTCATTGCTAATGGTTCTCTTCTCAATGATCTCATTGACACTTTTATTGTCCTTATCCCAAAGTAAGTTCAAAGTATCTATAATTCACAGCTAATATCACTATGAAATGTCATCTATATTCCAAGATGTTACTAATTGTCTCAAACTTTTTTTTCCTTCAATCATATCCCTTAGAAGGTGCTTTTATTAGTGTTAGGAAAATTATAGAGAATGTCATGATTGCATAAAAAATTTGCCATTACTTTAGATATAAAAGAAATAGAAAGGATGCTTTTATCACCTTAAAGGTGGATATAAATAAAGCCTTTGAATGTTAGAGTGAAGCTTTCTCACTAGAGTCATGTCCCACAAGGGATTTGATAAAAGATGGATCCATCTTATCAAGATGTGCATCTTTACAATTAGATATTCTATCTCCTTTGGAGGGAACTTTATTGGCCTTATTCTCCCTCAATGTAGCTTAAGACAAGGAAATCCGTTGTCAGCATATCTCTTCATTATTTGTGCTAAGGCATTGTCCACTTTAATTTCACAAAAAGAGATTCTTGGTCTGATATATGGAAGCAAAATAACAATCAATATGCCTTCTATATCCCATTTATTATTTGCTTATGATATTTTTCTTTATTTCAAGCCAATTCCTTTAAAGTCTATAAAATCAAGAACTTACTTGGTCTATGTGAAAAAGCTTAAGGCCAATGTATCAACTTCTAAAAGTCCTCTATCTTGTTTAGCTGTAACATCAAAGAGATTATGGAGAATAATATTATGGCTTGTTTAGGTGTTAGACAATCTACTGTAGATGATATTTATCTTGGCCCTCTAACTTTTATTGCTAAAAATAGGAGGAATGCTTTTTCCTTTTTTAAAGAAAAAGTTTGGAAAAAAATGAAAGATTAGAAAAATCACTGCTTTTTAAAGGTGGAAAAGAAATCCTTCTCAAATATGTTGCTTAGTCATTGCCCAATTATACTATGAACATCTTCTTACTCCTAAAAGGTTTATGTAAAGAGCTCTAGAAAATCTTTAACTCCTTTTGTTGAAGCAACAAGCAAAATAGGAACTCTTGCATCAAGTGGTTGAATTGTGCTTGCTTGTGTGTCAAGAAGAATAAAAAAGGCCTTGGTTTTTAATTGATTTATGATTTTAATGTCACCCTCATAGGCAAACAGGCATAGCATGTCATCGTTAATCCAAGCTCTATTGTCTTAAGGTTTTTTAAAGCAAAATATTTTCCCCTACACCTCATTTCTTGAGGCTAAAACTAGCAGCAACCCCAATTTTATTTATTGAAGTCTTCTTGTTGCCTAATTTATTCTTAAAATGGAAATTTGTAAATATGTTGGCAATGGGAGCACAATTTTAATTTATAGAGATCATTGGCTTCGTGATGCTTTCAGGCTTTATATCTCCTTTCCAAAAATTACTAATGGTTCAAGCCTTAAAGCTACCAATTTATTTTAACACAACTCCAGATCTTGAAAGAAAACTTTAATTTTGCAGTGTTTCAATGAATATGATGCTTATCTAATCCTTAAGGGCTCTAATATTTGTTTCCTTAATAAGGACTCATGGTTTTGGCTTTTTGACAAAAATGGTTCCTGTACTATTAAAAGCACTTACAATTTCCTTTAGAAAATTAAGATTTCACTAAGTACCTTCCCTTTTAGTCCTACTTAGAAGATCCTCTAGTATCAAAGCTCCTTCTAAAGTTAAAAACTTGCTTTGTAGAGTCTCAACAAATAGCCTTCCTACCATGGCCAATTTTAGCTAGTGAAAAGGTTAATGTTTTTCTCTTTTACCCAATCTATGGGGGGTTCTTTACACTTTTGTTAATTGCATTATAGCTAAGGAATGCTAGTTAAAATCTTCAACTAGTTTAATGAGAGGGAATACCAATTCTTTCCTTGTTTGGTTACATTTTATATTTTTTTTTCATAAGTTTTAGCCAAGGACCATGTTATGGTTAGTGCAATTTGTTAGTCTCTACGGAGGAACAAGAATAGCTTAGTTTTGAAAGGCAAAGGCTTTTTATCCTCATATATTATTAGCACTACTCCTTCCTTTATAAGGGACCTGTCTTTTTTTTTCTTAATTTATTTTGCCCTTCTAATAATATGGTTCATTGGTGCAAACCCCTAATTGGGTATATTAAAATTAATGTTAATGCTTTTATTTCTTATGACTCCTAGAAAGTAGGTTATGGTTTCTTTGTTTGTGATTGTAATGACAAGGTTTTTACTGCTGCACCTAGCCCTCTTAATAGCTATCTCAATCCCTCTCTTATAGAGGCTGTTGGGTTTAGAGAAGCTCTAAGTTTGTCTTAAAGCCAACCAAGTGTCTCATTCTATTATTGAAGGTGATTCATAAGTGGTCATTGAAGCTATAAACAGCAAAAAAACATATCAATCTAATTTGGGTACCATTATTCATGATTTTTTTGCTTATATGTAATGATTTAAACTTGATTAGCTTTTATTTTGTGCTAAGGTCGGCTAATAGTGTTTCTCATAGACTTGCTAGTAATTATCTTAGTCTTTCTAGTTTCACTTGTTGGAGTAGTGTCCTTTATTTTCTTCTTTTAGCCCTTATGGCTAACCTTTCCTTTTGCAGAGTTTTAAAGAAAGTATTTTTCTTTAAAAAATAACTTGTAAAATATGCATTGATATTAACTATAATCAATAAGTTAAAAATAATATTATAATGTAATGATAAGTAAGAAAAGATGATTGAAAGAACTAGTATCTTTTTATGAAACGACATTAATAATACTCATTTTATCCCACTGTAAAAGGTCACTTTCTCCATTTTACTTTATTCCACTTTAAATATGTTTTTTCAAAATTTGAGGAGAAATTTTTACATATATACTTTTATTTATTATGTATTAATTAAATATTTCTATTTTTTATTACTTCTCTATTTTCAACTAAAATTAAATGAAGTATTTTAAAATCAAAAAGAAATTTTTGCCAATTGCTGTATTTTTTTATAAAATTGAAGTATTTTATTTTATTTTTTTAAATTTTAGTGAAAAAAAAGTTATCTATTAAAGTGACATGGAATGAGTATATGTTAATTCGGAATAAATCGATATTAATATGTAAGGAAACAATTTATTTTTTCAATTCTATTGAAATTGATTAAACTTTGATTTTGTAATAGGAGTGTATACGATATGGTACAATTCAAAAATTTGCAAATTTTCATATTGTCTTAAAATTTTAGATATTTTAAAAATTAAGTATTGTTATTATCTTAAAAATTCAGGATAATTTGGTACAGTTTGGCTTGATATTTTGTTTTTTTTGGTACAAAACAAAACAATACAATCTAGTACTTCAGACAATTCAATATTTTTAAAAATTTACAAGATAAATTCTTGCAATAATAAATACAAAAACAATCAAAATAATTAAATTAGTACAATTAAAATTTAAGTAAAAGTAAAAACTTTAAAAATTAACATTTGACAGTATTTCCCTACATCATGTCGGCATTAATTTAAGAATTTTGAGCAATATCTAAAATAATAACATAGATTTTAAATTATTAGATCATAAAAAATCTAAATATTAAATATAAAATTTAAAAATTTATGCAAATATAGTAATTATCTGATTTAAACTTTTCAAATTCTCTAGTTAATGCCTCCGAAACAAGATGTGTAACCAATCTTAACTGGTTTTGGCAACAAATGAGAACCTTGATTTTAATTGGATGGCAATGGCAAGAGGCAAAGCTAGTTTACGAGCTCAAATTTGGCGATGGTGAATAGAGAAGGCACATAAGTCACCAAGGAGAGCAGAAGAGGGGCGGTGGCGAAAGGCAGATGGTAGTGGCCAAAGGTAGAGTGCAACGGTGAAAGGCGTAGAGGTAGCTAAGAGGTAGAAAGAGGCAAAATCGAAAAAAGAGAAATAGAAGGGAAAAGGAAAAATGACTAACCTAAACCTAATATTATTTTTTTACCTCAAATAAATTAATTTTTAATATTTTAAAAATGATTAATTAATTAAATTCAATTTTTAATTCCCTCAAAAAACTCAAAAAAGAATATTCCTTCTTAAAAATTTTAAATTTAATTTTTAATTCCCTCTAAAAAATTTTAATTTTTTCTCTTATCATTTTAAATACAAAACTAAAATTTCATTATATATAATAACTATGGAATTAAATTATTAATTTGCATATTTATATACATATTAAGTTAAAAATAAATGAGTACTATTTGAATGACATTAAGAGTAAATAAAATTAATTGATAATATGATTATATAATCATATAATTTTATTAATTGATAAAATTTTATTCTATATAATAACTATATATAATTACATTATTAATTTACATATTCATATAGATATTGTGCTAAAAATAGATGAGTACTAATTAAATGATACTAAAATTAAATGAAAATAATTAGTAAGATGATTATATACTAATATAACTACACGAATTGATAAATTTCATTAGATATAATAATTGGATATAGCTACATTATTAATTTACATACTTGATTGCTCATATAGCTATTGTGCTAAAAATAATTGAGTATTAGTTGAGCGATGCTAAAAGTAAATGAAATTATTGGTAAGGTAATTATATACTCATATATTTACATCAGTTGGTAAATTTTCATTATAAATAATAACAATATACAATTACATTTTTAATTTATATACTCATATAGTGATTGTACCAAAAATAGATGAACACTAGTTAAGTGACATTAGAAATAAATGAAATTAATTGATAAAATACTTATATGATAAATTTCTTAGCTTACATATTTATATAGATATTTGTACAAAAAGAAAACATAAATAGTAGTTGTGTAAGGGGCCAACATGTACCCTAGGAGAAATACATGTAAATAGCATGTTTGGAGTAACAAAGAAACAAAGAAAAGGGAACATAAAGGGTATTATGAGGAAAGGTAGGGGTAATTTTAGTATATTAGCATTTTGGCATGTCTATGTATAATTAAGAACTTTTAGTAAGGACTAAATTAATTTAATTGATCAGTATAAGGAGAAATTTAATAAAAAAAAAAATTCTTGAGGGATCTTTGTGGAACTTCTCTTAGAGGCCACTTGGAGAGTGCCACCAAACCTTCTAAAAGATGAAAAGGAAAGTCATTTATGGGTAGAGATTTAGGTAGTCAGTCATATAAAGAATAGATTTCCAACATTTCTTCCATTAAATCCTGCCATTTTCTCTCTCCTTTCTACCTCTCTCTTGGTCAATTAATTGAATGTTAGGACAAAGAGTTTAGGGGTTTCTAAAAGACTAAAGGTAAGCTTTCTTTCTTCTTCTTCCCTTTTCTCAACTTCAATTCCTGTATTTTGGCATGAGTATAAAGAGTAGTTTATACATAATTGTGAATTATGTAAGGTGAACCTAGTAAAAATGAGGGGAAAGGAAGCAATAAGGATTGAAGAGAGGATTTGGGCTCTTAAAAGGTATGGGAAACTTTCTTCCTACAATATGTGTGAAAAAATAGGTTTGAGAATTATGTAAAGGTCACTTTCATCCATTAAATTAGTAAGGAGGAAAGAATAAAGGTATTTTATGGTTAGTTAATGGGAAACAGGGCATGTAGTGCTTGGAATTGGTGGTAAGCTAGTTTGAGTCCTTGTAACTCTATTGGGAATAATCAAGCTTAATTGAAAATCAGTAGATTAATTGAAATGGATTTTTAGCTAAATAGAAACTAGACTTGTGAGATTGAAATAATGAGAAGAAATCAAGATTAAATCCATTTTTATGGTCTTAAACTTAAAAAGTGTAGATAGCATGATGAAAAGCTTAGTTAAATGATAAATTTTATGTAAAAAGGAATAATTTTGTTAAAATACTTTTGATTGAATTAATTAGTGATATAAAGAAAAATTAAGGTGGGAGATAGTACTAACCAAAAGATTGCATTGGTTGGTATAATAAAGTAAAGAATGGCTTTGGGTCTATATGTTGGGTATCTGTAGAATCTGGAATTCTACAACCAACTCGGCTGAGATGGCTCCTGTCTCAGTGTGGTCAATGCATTCTAGATTGATGGTGGTGACCAACCTCACTAGGTTGAATGGCCTCCTTTGTTTCATTACCTATATGTGTGATATACACATTAAACAACGTCCAAATTTAAATGAATCAATCTTAACACCATTAACACTTATGATTGACTATTAAGGAGCATAACAAAAAAATTTATATATGAGTAAATGTACATGTATATGATTATGAAGTTAAGTTTAAGATATGCTTTTTAAATAGAAAACTACTTAAATATGAGCAATTGCTGGTATATGGATACTCTAATGCTCTTGGTAGAGAATTGTATACCATTGTTATCTATGCATAACTATGAGTATGTGTCTCTTTATGAATGATAAGTATATAAGCATGTATACTCACCCATGTTCATCTGTATTTTATAAATATTAAGGAGATGGAAAATGGTATGATTACATATGTAAGAATTGTTGGACACTATTGTTATGTTTGTGTACCTTAAGGGTATGCATGCATAGTTTTGTAACTTGTTACAAAAACGTAAAGAAGAACAGTTAAATACAGGTATGTATGGATACGTGTATGCTTTTCTTTGAAACCAAATATGTAGGTGCGTACTTATTAATGTGGACAGTATATGAAATGTAATAATTGAAGTGATATAAGAAATGATTCAGTGCCTGCATATAGTACTTGGTAGTAGATAGATAGTCATATCTATAAAGGTAATTATAGTTGCTTCTATTTTGGCCCCGTTTGGGTTTATAGTTTTTCTTTGTTTGAGACCACAGTCTCATCCCCATTTAGGGTCTATAGGAATTAATACCTACGAATATCCATGCAATTGATACCTTCGAATATCCATAGCATCCGTTATTCATACCCATAGAGCTTAGGCAAGTATTCATTGAGAACTGTAAAGGGAATGTGGATAGTTAAGTGATTTATTATATTATAGCAATGAATGTGTGTGTGTGTGTGTGTGTGTGTATGATGGATGTTTAGGTGTATATATATCTACATATGAATTTACATTATCGAACAATGTTAATAAGTATTATTGTTTACTTAATGATTTATTCCTATTTTTTTTATATATTGTATGAATTATTTTAAAAATATCTAATTACATGCTTATTTTACTTGCTTGGTTGGCAACAAACGCTGTGAGTGATTGTTTGGAATTTATTGTTCTTTACTAAGATTTTTTTAGCTTAGCACGAGTGTTTTATCCATGTAGGTTCTTCGAGAGAGGTGTCTTAAGGATAAGTCTTGCAAATAGAAGGTCAACACAAAACTTAAAGATTTTTTTTTATGTAGAAAATGTCTTGTTAATGTTTTGTACTAATATAATTTTGAAATGATCCTTGTAAGACAATAGTAAAAAGGGAATTTTTTAGTTGTGTAAAATGTAATATTATTTTGTATGCATGTAAAAGGTAATTACAGAATAGAGTGTTGCTTGTAAATATACATATAACATGATCATATTATAAGATACTCGGTAAAAGTCGGGCTATGCATGCTAGAATTATAATAGAAATGAACGTAAACATATTGACTGTTAATGCCAATGCATGAATGCTTATGGTGGAGATGAATGCTAGGTTGATTCGTCCTTCCTATGGCAAGGGTGTTAAAAGTTTAATGACATTAAAGGTAGGGGTGAGCAATAGAAAAATTGCTCCGAAAATGAACAAATTTTTAGGTTAACCAAACTGAAAATTTAGATTTACGATTTTTTATTTTTAAAAATTGATGGTTAACCGTTGACTAACGGTTAACCGATCTATATATGTATATTCTATATATTATATTTTAAATTTTACACTTAAAGTTTTTTAATATTTTTTGCAATTTATAAATATTATAATATATAATTTTCTAAAATATTTTATAATACATATTTTTAGTCAATAAACATTTAAATTATCTTTTTATTACTATTATTTATTCATTACATATGTATATGTAACACTCTATTGTTATTTCATATTGAATATATTTAATTCTTATAATTAATTATGAAAATTTTATTTTTTCTTTTGATTCTTTTAATGGATATTATATTTAATTTGTATTTTTTTCATTTTTAAACATTACAAATAATATTATAAATTGTATAATTTATTTAATTTATATGCTAAAATTTTTTAGTAGCTAACCAATAAACCAACACAAAAAATTGGTTAAAAATCAAAGTCGATATAACAATTAACTAAAATTAATGAAATAGTTAATAAAATTGTTAATGAATCGGTTAACTGATCCATGCTTACCCCTAAAATACAAATTGCCATAGTTACATGTTCATATAGATATAATAATTATTATAATAATCAAATTTATCTTTTTAATAATTAAAATATTTATTTTAATTTATCAACTAATTAGTATCTTAATTTTATGCATTAAAATATATAATACAAATAATTAGAAAGTGAATTTTATATTGTACATATAGAATACAAATTATAAATAATATTTATATATAAATTATAGTATTATATATAATAATTAATAAATATCGATTATTTCAGTAAAATTCAGTTTTAAAATATTTTGGTATAATTCAATATAATTTTCAGTTTAATTCTAAATAAAATATTCAAATTTGTTCCAAATAAAGTGAACGATACAATTCTATTTGGTTTTAGTTAAAAAGTCAATAATACAGTGTGTTTCTAGATCTTTTTCTTTGATATTTTGATTCGGTACAGAAATATTTAGATTCGTGTACACTCCTATTTTGTAGTATGAAAGATTGTTTTAAAATTCAATAGTATGTAACAAATTTCTTTTAACATGATTTAGTTAGGAAAATGAGTTTTCTTGGAATTTCAAAATGCACTATTATTCAATCAAAGTTTAAACGTTTGCTCCTTCAAAGATTGATTCTAGATATAAATAATATTTTCTATCTTTACCTTATAAATTTTTTACATGTCACTCTCAAATTATTTTCCCTTTTTTTTGTGAAAATTCAATGGATAAGTCCTATTTTAAACCATTAATTTGCTATTATAAAAGAAACTAACAAATATAATTAACATGTAAAAAAAGTTAGACATTAAGAATGTCAATAATAATTATTAATACCAACAATATAAGTTTAATTTTAAAATTTAATTGATGAATTAAAATATTTCATTGAATTAATTTTTAACTTATCACCAATTAATCTTTAAAACAAGAGGTTAAAAGCCTATTTTTATTTTTTTTTAATTTTATTTAGTTTATTTGAATAATAGACAATATATATACACACACCTGAAAAATAGTCAAGTCAGTTTGGTTTGGTTTGAATCATTTTGAGTTAGTTTTTTTCGAATCACTTTCGATCAGGTCACTTATTTTTTGAACAAACACGAGTTAGGTCTCGGACCATAGTTAGCGATGGAAATTGGATCGAAATTAAAATTTAAATCATAAGCAATTCAAAATATTTGGTTTGTTTTTTGGTTTAACCAATTCGATTTTTACTTTTCAATGTCTTGGTCAACTTTGACTTTTTGCTCTTTCTACTTAAAATATATAACTGACATCATATAAAACTCATCATATTGGTCGGTTTGATTTTTTTTGATGTTCTATGTTAACTTTGACCACGATTGGTCAAACATGTCACTATTCACTTCGGCATTGTGATCTGAATTTTAATTTCAGTTTTTAACACCTTAACTAGACTCATTTTCATGTCAAATTTGATCCTTGAGTTTGTCTCAAATTGCACTCTTCATAGCGCAAAAAAAAATAATATCCATGTCCTAGATGACACTATTAATCTTGAAAAGTACTATTCACTACTTGAAATATACTATTCATAAACTTGGAATTTTTGGTGTATTACACTCCTTCTTATGTTTGAGATATTATGATTTGATAAAAGAAAATTCAATAAAGTACAATTGAGTAGCAACAACGATATAAGATAGTGAATGAAGTATAAGCAACAAAACAATAACAAATTAGGATATAAAATGAAGAAAGTTGAAAAAAAATATGCAAATAATAGTGGCAGTGTAATACAATATACAATATATGCCATTTAATTATTATTTTTATCTCACTTTTTTTTCCTGCAAACCAAAATTAATTTAAACAATTAGATATAACGGTGAGGAAAAAAAAACCAAAATTTTGGTTAACCGAAAAAACCAATCCAAAATCGAATCAATATTTAGATTAATCAAATTGAAACTTTAGGTTTATAGTTTTTATTTTTCACTACAAGAAAATGTAGAAATAGCAACGAAAATATATTTGGTTAACTTCCGTCGCTAAAAGTGAAGGAAATTTTTAGTGCCAAAATTTAGCAACGAAAATTAGCAACAGAATCACTATACCGTTGCTAAATAAGGCACCAATAAGTGGCGAAAAAATTTTGGGATAAAAATAGCAATGGGATTTGATTTCTGTTGCTAATAAATTAGCAACGGAATTTAATTTCCGTTACTATTTTAGCAACGAAAAGTAATTCGGTTGCTAAATAACCATGGTTAAAAAATTTGGTTCCAAAATAGCAACGGAAATTGAATTTCGTTGCTAAAAATTTAACAACGGAATTCAATTTCCATTGCTAATTCAGCAATGAAATTTGAATTTTCATTGCTAATTTATTTTGTGCCCTAGCTATAAATTGTCCATTTTCATTTCTTTCTCCTGCCGGCATCTCTTTTCTTCTCTTTGTCTCTCTCTACGCTACTATAATCTCCCATAGAAAATTCGCCCTCTCACTTTATCCTCTGCCCTTCGTTTTTGTTATATCAAAAAAAGAAAACCCAAAACAAAACAAAATCTTTTCTCTCTCTCTTGCTCTCAAATGGGTTCTTTGAGCATGGCTTGCAATCCAAATTTGGAGCAACCCTTGTCACGATTTTCTGCCATTTGAAGAAAATTAGCTTATTCTCTTTGCCCTATTTATTTTCCTCCTTAAATTTGGCCTCACTCAATTGGGATTTCTTTGTTGTGGTGTCTTGAGACGAGGTATGGGGTTTCCTCTTTATAAATTTTTTCTCTTCTATGTGCTTAAATTTTTGTTCTTGATTGCTTCTTTCAGTGATCTACCTTCTATTTCAACGGAGCCAAATTATGCATATTTATTTTTTTTCTTTTAGTGTCTTATTTTCTCTCTTATTTTTTGCAATTTTGAATGACATAGGGATAAATTAATCAATTTGTTTGCTTTAAATATCTTCTATTAGTAAGGGCTACCTGTGTTTTATGTTATTATGACACCAATTTGAAAGTAAAATTGGCCAAGTTCCTCTTTATTATATTGAAATTCAGTTTATTGATTTTTGATTGAAAGTTAATTAAAATTGATTAAATCAAAATTTAATTTCAAATTCAATCACCACTTTACATGGATCATAATTCATAACCCGCATTTCCCTTGTATTTTATTACATAAAAGTTGCCTATAATAATCTTAATTAATTGCATTGCTCAAGACTTTCAAATTGTTCAAGAAATGTTGCCGTCCTTTGCATTTTTTTTAATATGTTCATGGGATTGCTTTTGTTGTATTTCATTAATTAAATGATCTTTTACGATAACTTTTGAGTATTAATTTTATTAGTATCGTTAAACTAATTATTATTTAATTAGTTGAGTAGGATTCAAATTTACATATTTTTCCCATGGATTCATATTTGCATATAGCTTTGCAATTCTTTTTTTAGTTAATATACATATAGTCCAACTATTCTTATTAAAAAAAATCAGACTTAAGAATTTCCATTATTTTAGTTTTTTTTTTTAATTTAAAGTTGGATATCTAACTGCCCTAACCAGCAGGGAAATTAATTGCACCCCATAATGACTGGAGAAGGTTATAATTCATGTTAAATCATGAAGGACTTCAATAGGTACCAGTGCATTTTTTACTTTCCAAATTGTGTGTTAGACCAATTAGAATTCCTACTTAAATAGGTTTCTTATTTTCTTTGAGAAGTATCTCCTATGTTCAAATTTTCTTCTTTATTGATGGTTCAATTGCTTATACGGAATATACTTATTTATCCTAAATGCTTTTGAAGAAATGAAAGAGACTTTAGGATTATTTAGATTGCACTTACATCCAATTTAGTTTGGTTTTGGATGGAATGTAGGGGAATTTAGGGTAGAGTAAATTATATTGAATTTACTTTCTCTTGTTTGGACAATAAACGAAAGAGAGAAACTTAAGTGAAAGAAGGGAAACGAGAGAGCTATACTGCATTTCCTTTTCCCAGTACCATAAGCTCTACCTTTCTGATTTACAGTAGCATGTCTTTTCTCTGGCTTTGGCAAATTCTAACTGTTTCTGACGCTCCATTTTAGCTCTTGATGATTTTCTTGTATTCTTTTCATAACGCATGTCTTCTATTTCACTTAGAGGAGGCAGACCTTCAACTCCTTCAAAATCCTTTAGGGCAATTAAACTGTCCAGCATAGCATCTGTGATTCCTGAGGCAGCAACTAGGTCGCCAAAGGCTCAATTTGGACCTATAGCCAGACATATAGAACTATGAAAATCTTCAGTGATGATCTGTTAACATGAACACATGCAATTTCATCCCACAAAATTTGTCTAAAACTATTAAAGATGCTGCTAATAGAATGAGCTACAGTTTAAGAAAAGAAGTCTCAGAGTTTAACTGATTTAATATTACTTTGTTACTTCATCGAATTATATATAGATGAAATAAAAGGATGGTAAAATAAAATACTTAAGCTCAATGCACCAGCAAGCTTAGTATTGCTATTTGCAATTAAACCCTTCAACAAGATAAATTAAATATAAATATATACCGTAAAAGAGTTAAGCCTTTAATATTTCCAATGCGTGATTGCCAAATAGTCATACTTACATTCAAACAGGTAATGCAACAAACACGTTTTTGTCACGAAAAAATAAAATTAAAAAAAAAAAGAGGTAGCAAAATTAAGCATTGTAGAAGAGTCATATGAAAAATGCATTTGAATTGGAATTCAGAGCATGCAAAAATGGCAAGGCGACAGCAGGAGGTAAAAAAACTAAATAACCAAACTTGAAGTCTTTACAAACACAAGTGATCCTTCCCATCCAAATCCTATTCATCAGAAATTCTGGCAACAAACTTGCTTATTATATCATTTAAACTGAAATTCAGAATCTAACCGCTTAAAATAAAGAAAAGGAAACATGCAATTATAAAATCAGAACTGCTCTTTCTCAATTATCAAACTTCAAAGTGAAGTACAAAGTCAAATCAAACAAATTTTCCACTAGAGCAATATTTGCATAGGTTACCAAACATTTGACAAACATAGCAAGATAATAAAATTTTCACCTTTCAGTACGGCAGTAAGCGCCTTCTCCTCATTCTCCAGCATTTTCTGCTCCTCAATCGGCTCCCTCTCTTTTTTTAAATCACTCTCACCCCCAGTTTGACTAGCAGTTATTACAACCTCTAGAATATCAAAGATGCTATCTTTATGTTTCTCCCCTTCATCCAAGTTCCACACGTCGTATCCTTCAGACCTCAGCCACTCATTGTCACCATACCCGCCAGTGTTCGCCTCGTTCTCATTCTTAATTTTATCAAAGATATCGCTTTCACCACTGCCATCCTTCTCATTTAACCATGACTCTTCCTTAGGAGACTTAGAATGGGTAAATCCAGAAAGGCCCTATTTGGAATCTTAGGCAAACAACAAGTCGATGTTTTTATCGTTCTCTCGAGAAAGATTCTATATGTTGGAGGCAGATTGGTCCCTGCTGTTATAGTTGTTGTTGTTGTTGCCGCGATTGGTGGAAAATGGTCTAAGGAGGTGGAGGGGATTAGAACTATGTGGAGGATGAAGAAAAGAATTAGACTTAGAATAGATATTAGATAGAATACGAAATTGGGAAGATTTGGGGAGTAGACGATAAAGCATTGTTGATTCGCCAGATCTTATGGTTTTTGATCTAATCTGATTTATGGTCTGTCAAAATAAAATAGAGCACTTTTTTTATTTTCCTAAAAAATAAAGCTCAAGACACAGGGGACATAAGAGCTAGTACCTCTTTCACACCCTTTTTTTCCAGCAAGAAATGCCTTCACAGCTGTCGATGGTGAAGCAAGTCACCTCAGAGCTACCGATGATAGAGCGAGGAAGAAGGCATCCGTCGATGGAGAGCTACTGTCCTGCCGATATGGAGTCCATATCAATAGAAACACATCTCAAAGCTACTGTTAGGACAGACAATTTGTTAGAAAGAAAAGCTAATGGGTTTTGTGAAATACAGATAAATTTTGCTCTTTTAGGTGGCGTGGGTTTGTCCCGCCCAAATAATTAGTTTTAAGGACAAAAAATGACTAATATTAAGGACCAGATTTTATTCCTTCACAAATAACATGTACTAAATTAAAAATGAATGACGGGATACAATTCTAATCCTTGTTAGTATATTTTTAAGGACTAAAAAACTGACTGGTCCTTAAATTGTGGTCTTTATTAAATCTTTTTCTTGTAGTGTATATCTTTCTGAAGTTTTGAATCATCCACTTGTTTGACAATATCAAGAATTAATTCTTGATTTTTTTGTTAAAATATTGATAGATTTTGAAGAATTTGAACTTATAAGGGCTACCCATTCATCAAATTGTAAAGGTTCATCATTTTTAATGACCCTGTTTGAGTTTCACTTTTTGAAGTTTTTAGGAAAAGTGCTGTAATTTTTTAAATTATTTCTTCTTCAACTTGTTGCTAATAGGGGTAAGCAAAAAAATCGAAAATAGGGTTAATCGCAAAATAGGTCTAAAATCAAACCAATTTTTGCAGTTAACCGATCCGATAGACTTGGTTATAGTTTTTAATTTTTACATTTTAGGTTTTTAGTTATGATTTAGGTTTTTGAATATCTATTAACTGTTAGTTCATGGTTAACCGGTTCATATATAATATATATTATATTTTTATTTTTATACTTTTAAAAAATTTTTATTTTTCTTTTATTTTTCTCTGAAACATACATAAAATAATATTTTAAAATATATTTAAATTATATTTTTGTTTTTATACCTTAATTTTTATATTTTTCTATAAAATTTATATTATGTCATTTTCTTTAGTTATATAGTAATATTTGTATGTAGTAACTGATTAACTTTTATATATGTTATTTTTTTTATCATATATAATAGCATTTAATTATTTGTTTTTTATATTTTAGAGTTTATATTTTAACATTTAATATTATTCAAAATTTTATTTGACTTATAATTAAGTATATTAATTTCCAATCAATGTTAAATCTATTTTATAATATTAGTCATCAATTTATTAAACATGAATTTTGGCTATTAAATTATGTTTGTTTTATAATTTTTATTTTAAATTACTTTGCACATTTAAAATTGAATTAGACTTTCTCTAATTTTTTTATAATTTTATGTTAAAAATTTTAATGGTTAACCAAAAAATATTGATTAACCAAACAGAAAAATCAAAATCGATGGACTGGTTAATGATTTTAAAAAATTGATATTAATGGACAGGTTAATTTTTTGCTAATGGACTGGTTAACCGATCCATGCTCACCCCTAGTAGCTAATAAAGTTTTTTGTTAAGTTTACAATGTTTTGAAATATGACCAGATTTGCCACATTTGTAATAAGTAACCTTGTGATGTGCACCGAAGCCCGCCCTTTATTCCAGGTTTGTCCATAGAGGCCCACTTTTAGGGCCCTAGACTAGAAGAGGCTCACTTTTGATCATAAACTGGCCATTTTGTAATAAAAAAAGATTGAGTCCAAATTATTGCTAACGATTAAACCATGAAGGCATCTACTAATGGGCTCAAGGAGGCAAGTGTCATGGAGTCGTCACCTAACAAAACATTGAAAATTGAATCTTAACCTTTTCTTGATGCCCAAATGATGTGAGTTGATTCATGCATAGTTTGTGAATGTTTTTTTGTGAAGTAAATATCTAGTTTTAGTTAGGTTTTTATGTGAAATATGGTACTTTTTATGTGTTTGTGTTGTAAGTGTGTGTAGGGAGTGAAGGAATAGGACCTGAGGAAAAAAGGCAAAAATCAAATAAAAAAGGAGCCCTATAGCAAGCATGACATAAGAAGGCATCTAAAGAGGAGGTCAACACAGAGAAAAGTCAACATAAGAGGAAGCGCATCCTGTCGCAAGTGTGACATACTTCGTGAGTGCTACACCAAGGAGATGTTGGGTGGTTACTTTTGAAGGGACACTTGAAGGGGCATGTCATTCCACCAAGGGTTGCATACTTTTGGAGGGGCATTTCCGAAGGACACAAGGATTGAAATCCTATATTAACACAAGAAATAGTTAGTTACAAATGGAGATACACACAAGTTGTGAAAAAGAAAAATTACAATTTTTGTTTTTACTCTTGTTGTAATTAGTACATTTTATTTTATTCTTTTAAGAAGAAGCAAAGCAAAAAGAAGAAGATCTACTTAGAGAGTGAAAAAAGGTTGAGAGATTTCTTTTTTACTATCTCTCATCTATTGCTTCTTTTTGTAATTAGTAAATGATATTTTCTTTAGGAATTTGAACATTGTTATTTATAACTTTTATATTCTTAGTGATACACATAGTCTTATTCGCAGAATTCTTTATTAGCACTTAAAGCATAATTATTATAAGTGAGAGTGTGATTGAGATACATATTCTCTCTTATAACTAGTAAGGATTCATTATCAAAATATTGCTTAAGAGATCAATATATTAAGATAATTACTATAAGTTGGCATTTAATCTTAAGATAAGTGTTTATAATTAACTAACTAATTAATGAGAATTAAGGGTCAGAATTATATATGCATGTTTTAGGAATAACTATTTCATACCGAGAGAATGAATTAGGACATTAATCTAACTTGGCTTGCATTATAAGATTAAAATTTAAAGTGAGAGAATAAGTTTAAGTTCAATTTATATCTTATAATATCAATCTTTAATTGCCTTTTTTTATTATCAATAAAGTAGGTTTAATTAGTATTTCTAGTATTCGTATAGACTTAGTTAATTCAACAATTTAACTTATGAGCATTGTAAACAAGATTAAGAATTGAGTAATAGTGTGTAATCACTCATCCTATCCTCATGGGAACGATATCTTAAGTATTATAATCAATGAACAGTACGCTTGTGCATTTAGCACTAATAAGTTTTTGGCACCATTGTCGGGGACAAAGATGTTTTGCATTAATTGCCATTATAATGCTTGATTCAAGATTCTAGATTACAACATTTAATTAGTGTTTGTTTGTTTATTTTGTATTACAGATTTAGAAGTTCAAGTGTATGCCTAGAACAAAGAATTCTCAAGAAGAACTTGAGCATTTAAATACAAAGATAGAAAGATTTTTGTTAAGTAACCGAAAATCGAAGAAGAAAAAAACCAAGAGACTAACCATGGTTGAAGATAATCCTCTATGCTTGATGGATTATGCTATACCTGCCTTAAGTGGTACTCAATAAGGGTTGTTGGAAGAGATGTCAATAAATAAGTATATGTGGCCTCCAAAAAGAGCCAAGGTATCACCTTCTTTCCCTACCAAAGGTGTCCATGCTGTAGATTTAGTTGTAGCTTTGCAAGCCCAAGTTGCTGCATTGTCACATAAAATTTCTAATTTGAGTATGGGAGGAACCCCGCCAAATGGTTGTACCCTTTATGGTCAACAAGGGCATGTGAGTGAGAATTGTGGGGTAGGTATGGCTAGTTCAGAGGAATAAGTCAGTTTTGTGCAAGGTCAAGGGCATGAAAACCCTTACTCAAACACTTATAACCTTAGTTAGAGGAACCATCCTAATTGTTCTTGGGGGAATGGCCAAAATAGAGGTTCTATAGGTTTTCAACCGGGTCAAGATAGGTTTGGTGCTTCAGAGGTTAAAATGGATAGGTATTTAGAGGGTATTAATTTAAAACTTAATTCTCAAGATGAAAACTATAAGAGGCTGGAGTCTAAGTTTGATCAAATAGCAGAGAACTAATCATCATCCATACATAATTTAAAGGTTCAAATGAGTCAATTAGTAAGTGCATTACCTTCAAGACTTTAAGGGTGTCTTCCAAGCAACACAGAGGACAATCCAAGGGAGTAGATGAAGGTAATTTCACTCAGGTTAGGTAAGACATATGTTAATAATTTTTCAACTAACACAATGGAGTTTTGCAGGAAAAAGGGGGAGAAAACATCCTTATTGCAAACATGAAAAAACCCACGAGCGCGACAAAGGGGAGTCCGATCAATGTCACGAGCACGACACCTGATGCGAGCACGATAAAAAGAGGTTCCAAAGGAAAGATTTATCAACCTTATCCACCATTTTGCAGTATTTGAAATAAAAGGATACGAATAAGCAATTTCTTAACTTTTTAGATAAATTAAAGAATTTGTATATTAATTTGTCATTTGTTCAAGCTATTATCCAAGTTCCTAATTATGCCAAATTCTTGAAAGATTTAATTTCTAAGAAAAGAAGTTAGGAGGATGTTTTAACTATTGCTTTGATTGAGGATTGTAGTTCAATTATCACAAATAATTTACCAACTAAATTAAAAGATCCTGGTAGCTTTACTATTCCATGTACCTTAGGTGATATAGAGTTTCTTAGGTGTCTTTGTGATTTAAGGGCTAGTGTAAACCTCATGCCACTTTCAATCTTTAAGAAATTGGGTCTAGAAGATGTAAAATCTACTTCTATGGTGTTACAACTTGCTGGCCAATCTTTAAATAAACCATATGGTATTATTGAGGATGTATTAGTCAAGGTTGATAAGTTTATATTGCTAGCTGATTTTGTGATACTTGATTTTGCTTATGATGCTAATTGTCTATTAATTTTGGGTAGACCTTTCATGAATACTAGTAGGGCTTTAGTTGATGTTTCAGAAGGCAAATTAATCTTAAGAGTAGGGAGTGATAGTGTGGAGTACCATATAGACGAAGCACTAAAATACCCTATGGAAGAAAATGTATGGATAAAGGTTGATGTAATTGAAGATTGTGTTCTGGAAGTGTTAGGGATTGAAGATCCCATGGCAGATTCCCATGATATAGGGACCAATGAGGAGGTGGATTAAGGTGTTCAAAGGCTAGAAGTTTTGCATTGAAGTGACGATCTATTGCCCCCATCAATTGTAACTGCTCTTAATGTGGAATTGAAGGAGTTACCTAATCATTTAAGGTATGTGTTTCTTGGAGCCAATTTTACTTTACTTATTATCATTTTTAATAGTCTTACGAGAAAGCAAAAGGAGATGTTATTGCAAATGATTAGGAAGAGAATTAGAAGTATAGGTTGGTAGATTTTAGATTTAAGGGGAATTAGCCCTAAAATGGTTATACTTAGAATTCATATAAAAGAAGGCTATAAACTTAAGGCTGATAGGCAAATAAAGTTATATCCTAATATGAAAGAAGTGGTTAAAAAAGAAGTCAATAAGTTGTTAGATGCTGGGATTATCCATCCCATTTCAAATAGTGAATGGGTTAATCCTATTCATTGTGTGCCAAAGAAAGGGGGAATGACTGTAGTGAAAAATGAGAATGGAGATTTGATTCCTACTAGAACCACCGTGGAGTGGAGGATATGCATTGATTATAGAAAATTGAATGCTGCCACTAGGAAGGATCATTTTCCTTTGCCATTTATAGATCAAATTTTAAAGAGGATTGCTAGTCATTCTCATTATTACTTTCTTAATGGTTTCTTGAGTTATTTTCAAATTTTCATTTACCCTAGTGACCAAAAGAAAATAACTTTTACTTGTCTCTATAGTTTAGAGATATGATGAATGAGATAATATAAGTGTTCATGGATGACTTTTCTATTTATAGAGATTCTTTTGAGCTTTGTTTGCATAACTTAGATAGATTCTTGGCTAGATGTGAGGAGATAAAATTTGGTGCTCAATTAGGAAAAATGTAATTTCATGGTTAAGGAAGGGATTGTATTAGGACATAAAATTTCAAGGCAAATGATTGAGGTAGATAGGGCTAAAATAGATTTGGTTGAGAAGTTGCCTCCACCTACTACAATAAAGGGTGTGAGGTCATTTTTAGGACATGCTAGTTTTTATAGAAGATTTATTAAGGATATTTCTTTAATTGCTAAACCATTGACTAATCTCTTAATAAAAGTTGTTCCTTTCAATTTTAATGATACATGCTTAGTAGCTTTTAAGAGGTTAAAGAAAGCTCTCATAAGTGTACTTATCATAACTTTACCGGATTGGAACCTTCCTTTTGAAATAACATGTGATGCAAGTGACCTAGCTGTAGGGTGTGTTTTAGGTCAACGGAAAGATAAAAAGTTGCATGTTATTTACTATGATAGTCACACACTTTCGGGCCCTCAATTAAATTATACCACCACATAAAAAGACATGCTTGCTATTGTGTTTGCTTGTGATAAATTTAGATCATACTTGTTTGGATCTAAAGTTATTATTTATATGGATCATGCGGCATTAAAGTATTTGTTTGCTAAGAAGGATGCTAAACTTAGGTTAATTCGCTAGGTTCTTTTTTGTAAGAACTTGACATCAAAATACGAGACAAAAAGGGCAGTAAAAATTTAGTGGCTGATCACTTGCTTAGATTAAATTAGAGTAAGGATGGACCTATAGGTGATGATGATGAAATAAATGAAGAATTTCTTAATAAGTCATTAATGTTAGTTAGCCACCTTAATACACCATGGTATACAAATTATGCTAACTATATTGTTGTAGGAATTATGCCTTATGGTTTATCTTTTCAGCAAAAGAAGAAGTTCTTCTATAATATCAAACATTACCTATGGGAGGAACCCTACTTGTTCAAGATTTGTGGAGATGGAGTTTTGCATCAATGTGTAAGTGAAGATGAGTATCTTGACATCTTATCTCATTGCCATTCAGCTTTGTATATAGGGCATAATGGTAGTGGAAAGACAGCGGCTCATGTACTTGAACGTTGATTCTATTGGCCAATGTTGTTTTAAGATGCAAAGAAGTTTGTGGCACAATGTGACAAATGCTAAAGGACAAAAAATTTAGGTAAGAGAGATGAAATGCCATTGACAAGTATTTTGGAAGTTGAGGTCTCTGATGTATGGGGGATAGATTTCATGGGTCCTTTCCCTACATTATTTGGCCAAACTACATATTGGTTGGAGTGGATTATGTGTCCAAGTGGTAGAGGCCAAGGCTACCTCAACCAATGATTCCAAAGTGGTTGTTAAGTTCTTAATGAAATTATTTCAAGGTTTAGAGTGCCTCGTGCCATTATAAGTGATGGAGGTATGAATTTTATAAATCGTTCTTTTGTATTATTGTTGCATAAGTATGGGGTGTATCATAGAGTAACTACACCTTACTATCCACAATCAAGTGGTCAAGTAGAGATTTTTAATAGAGAGTTGAAATGGATTTTAGAAAAGAGTGTTTGTAGTTTATGTAAGGTTAGGCACATAAATTAGATGATGCACTTTGGGCATATAGGACAGCTTTTAAAACACCTATTAGCATGACTCCATATAGGTTAGTGTATGGAAAAGCATGTCATTTGTCTTTAGAGTTGGAGCATAAAGCTTATTGTGCTATTAGAGCTTTGAATTTTGATCTTAAGCAAGCTGGTATGTAGAGGTGTTTGCAGTTAAATGAGTTAGATGAGTTACAACTTAGTGCCTATGAGAATGCAAGAATCTATAAAGAAAAGACTAAGAAATGGCATGATACTCACATTAAATATAAGAGCTTTAAAGTAGGGGATAAAATGCTTCTTTTTTATTTTAAATTAAAGTTATTTCTCGCAAAATTAAGATCTTGTTGGAGTGGGCCATTTCATGTAACCCAAGTATTTGACCATGGGTATTTGAAGCTGAAAAATGATAAGGGTGAATTATTTAATACTAATGGTCAAAGGTGTAAGGTATATTTGGAAGGAAGTTTTCATGGAAGAGAGGTTTCATGTGTCTCTCTAAAGATGGTTGATAATGATCCTTTTAGTATTGCTTAATAACTCTTTCTATATATATATATATATATATATGTACTTTTATATTTGCTTTATTTCTATTTTTTGTTTTCATTTTTGATGCTTTTGGTTCAAATTTAAGTTATGGTGTGTTTTTAAAATATTTATTGATGTTCACATGTTGTAATTATAAATATTAGTTGTCTTTCTTTTTTAAAAGCTTTCAATAATTCATGTTTGTCGCGAGTGCAACTAATGTTACAAGTGCAACCTAATAAGGAGGAATTTTTAGTTGGATTCTATCGTGAGCACGAATGGTATCATGAGCACGATGAATAACTTATTGCATTCTGTCACGAGAGAGACACTTGGTACGAGCATGACAGAGCACGAATTTTGAAGTTTAGGGTGGTTTCCAACCATTGCAAGTGTTTATTTTCTCCCTATAAATTCATTTTGGAACCCTAAACTATCATTTTCAATAGTTTTTATCCCTCTTTCTTTAGTTTTCTCTCAAATTTTCTTTTTTCTTCATCTCTTACTTCTAATTTCTTTCACCTTTGTCACATCTTTTCAAAGTTTCTTAGTTTTAAGTTGTTTCTTCGTGAGTTTTCCAATGTTTTATTGTTGATTCAAGATGGTGAGAGTGAAGACATTGGTAAATAGAGGTAAGGGCAAAGGGATGGAGGCTAGAAGTTCATCTCAATAAGAAAGAGGTACTACGATTCTCCAAGATATGTATAACTATCCATTTCCAATTCATACTGACATTGAAGGTCAGAAATTTCAATTTTTCTCTAAGAAGGAATATGTAGGTATGTGGCATTTAGACTTTTCTTTATTGGAGGATTTAGGAATTTCTCATGATTTTGGAAAATATATTAAATGCATGAAATGGGAACAATTTGTTAACATGAAATTACCTGTTAAGAAGGATTGGGCTATTGAGTTTTTTGTTACTTTGGATTATATTGATGAAAGGAAGATTAAGATGAAATTTAGGCATGAGGGCATTGAACATATTTTTGGTTTTGAGGAAATACATGCATCGTTTGGTTTTCCCTTGAATGGCTAGACTTTTGTCTCTTAACAATTTGTTGCTTTTGATTTATGGAAGAAATTGTCTGGTTTGGCTCATTTCGTTAATAAGAACTCTACCAATAGGCAAATTAAGAATGATGTTTTGCTATTGTTTCATAAGTTTTTATGCCATGCACTGTTTGGTAGGGTAGAAAGTAACAAAGTTCAAGCTAAAGACTTGTTTGTATTGTCTTTGGTTCAAGCCAAAAAGATCCCTTATTCTATTAATTTTATTTTTTATGGATTGTACCATGCCTCCATTGCCAAGACCAAAAGTGTGGGCACAAGGCATATGGTAATTGGAATTGTGTTAGGTTATTTGGGAAAGTTGTAGGGTTTTGAGCCTAAAGAGAATGATGTTGTCACTATGATGGATGTAAAGTTTCTATGCAATTCCCATTTATTGTGGCATGATGGCTATCCCCCTGCATTTTTCTCCTATGAGGAGAGATGTGGAAGGTCTGAAGGAGGGAGAGATAAAGCCCCTATTGCTGCTGATGATAGTACAAGTGAGGATGAATCTAAGGATGTGTCTGCTGCTGGAGAAGGAGGAAGTTCAGTTAGGTGTTAGAAGGTATTGGATAGGTTGGGAAAAATGGATGAGTCCAACAAGCATTTAGAGGTCAAGCTGGACAACATGGAGGCCACCATGGAGGCCATGCATAAGAGCCATAAAAGTTTGAGTAGGAAGTTGTCCTTTTTCGGGAAGAACAATGTCAATTTTAGCCCCTCTCCACCAGATTTTCTTAGTGAAGCTATATGAGGGGAGTCCTTTACTCCTTTTTGTTTTTGTTTTTGTTTTTGTTTATGTTTTTATGTTGGTTGGTGTTTTATTAGTGTTTTCTTTTGTTTATGCTGATTTTGTGTTTTATTTGTTTCTATGCATAATGGGGATATTGTGTCCTTCAAGTGTGGGGAGGTGCATATATATGTAATATGTTAGGTTGTAATTAGTGTGTTTGCATGTTACATTTGTATTGTTAGGTTATATGTATGTTAGATGTTTAGGTTGTTTTTTAGTTTGCATGATTTTAGAGCTTTTGTAGTTGATGCATATTTGATAGCATGTATATGAGGTAGCTTAATTTGTCAATTTATGTTCTAGTTAGCAAAATTCTTGAGGAATATCATTGGTTATTTTACTTTACCATCTTTATGTGTGTAGTGAGGGTTATAACTTAGCAAAGCACTTTAGTATAGGTTCTTTTTAAGTTGTTTATCTTTCCACTAAATATGATTTTTTTGGTAAATCATTGCTTAGGGTAATTTAACCTATAGCTAAGTGAGCTTTTGAAGCGTTCTACATTAAAATTATTTTTCTTTGTATGAGAGCCTTGGTATGCCATATCCTCTAGAACTTATTTTTGGTAAACTTCGAGATCACATTTGGTGTGAGTTTTTGCATAAGACATGATAAGGGCACTAGAGATTAGCCAATTTTAACTTGCTTAAATAACTAACCCTTTTTGACTTTAGGTAGCCAATTTTGAGCCTTTAACAAATTTTTGTTGTTAAGCATATAATTAGCTTTAATCCCTTTTTGAACAATATACCATTTCTTTTGGCACCCTTTTTGTGGAGAGAACTAGGATTATTATGTCATTTGAGATAATTAATATTAAGTATAAGCATGATGATTAGTTGGCTCCCTTTTTCACTTTCTTTTATAAGTCCAATGTAGAACAAAAGCTAGTTTTAAAAGAGAAAAAAAAGAAGGGAAAAAGAAAAAAATAAAAAGATAAGAAAATAACTAGAAAATAGAAGAAAGGATTGAAAAAGAAGAAAACTAGTGCAATATGTGGACACTAATAAGGGAGTTAGAATAGTAAGTTAAAACTTCATGTGATCATGCTATGTTTTTAATTTAAGTTTCTTATGATATAGTGATCACTTTTTCTCTGCACATTATAAGCTACTTAACCAAAATTTGACCTACCTTTACCTAAGCCAAGTTACAACCTTGAATAAGACCTTTTGATTTCATGTATTGAACTTGTGCTAGTAGTGGTGATGTTTATTCATTTACAAGCTTATGGTATGCAATGGCATATTAAAGGAAAGAATGAAACACTAACCCCAAACATTTGAGCGAAGAAAGAATAAATTATTTGAGTGAGAGTTATTTTAGGCAATGTTTTGCATGAAATAATCTATACACATGTTAAGATATTCAATTTCTTGAGTGCTTATATTCTTGTGCTTTGCAACTTTCTAATTCTCTAAATATACATGGTTTTTAGGTTGAATAGACAATGGTACGGCTTGAGAATTTGCAAATTGAGACTAATATATTAAGAGGTGAAGGTTATATCATGTTGCTTTCAAATGTTTATCAAATATGAATGCAAGCTCCATGATTGTGTGAATGTTTTTATGTGTTTTATATTATTTTCTTGCATTTGAGTTTTGCTTGAGGATAAGTAAAGGTTAAGTGTGGGAAATTGATGTGAGTTGATTCATACATAGTTTTTGAATGTTTTTTTGTAAAGTAAATATCTAGTTTTAGTTAGGTTTTTATTTGAAACATGGTGCTTTTTATGTGTTTGTGTTGTAAGTGTGTGTAAGGAGTAAAGGAATAGGAACTAAGGAAAAGAGGCAGAAAACAATTGAAAAAAGAGCCCTGTCATGAGCACAGTAGGAGTCACGAGTGCAACACAAGAAGGCATCAAAAGAGGAGGTCAACACAGAGAAAAGTCAACATAAGAGGAAGTGCGTCCTATCACGAGTGCAACAGCAAGGAGATGTTGCATGGTTACTTTTGAAGGGACACTTGAAGGGGCATGTCATTCCACCAAGGGTTGCATACTTCTGGAGGGGCATTTCTAAAGGACACAAGGATTGAAATCCTATATTAACACAAGAAGTAGTTAGTTGCAAAGGGAAATACGTACAAGTTGTGAAAAAGAACAATTACAATTTTTTTTTACTCTTGCTATAATTAGTACATTTTACTTTGTTCTTTTGAGAATAAGACAAGCAAGAAGAAAAAGATCTACTTAGAGAGTGAAAAAGGGTTGAGAGATTTCTTTTTACTATCTCTCATCTATTGCTTATTCTTGTAATTAGTAAATGATACTTTCTTTAGGAACTTGAACATTGATATCTATAACTTTTATATTCTTAGTAATATACATAGTCTTATTTACAGAATTCTTTATTAGCACTTTATGCATGATTATTATAAGTGAGAGTATGATTGAGAAATATATTCTCTCTTATAACCAGTCAGGATTCATTATCAAAATATTGCTTGAGAGATCGAGATATTAAGATAATTACTATAAGTTGGCATTTAATCTTAAGATAAGTGCTTATAATTAATTAATGCATTAATGAGAATTAAGGGTTATAATTATATATGCATGTTTTAGGAATAACTATTTCTTGTCAAGAGAATGAATTAGGACATCACTCCAACTTGATTTGCGTTGTAAGATTAAAATTTAAAGTGAGAATAAGTTCAAGTTCATTTTATATCTTATAATATCAACCTTTAATTGTCTTCTTTGATTATCAATAAAGTAGGTTTAATTAGTATTTTTAGTAATAGTATAGACTTAGTTAATTCAACAATTTAACTTATGAACATTGTAAACAAGATTAAAAATTAAGTAATAGTCTGTAATCATACATTTTGTCCTCGTGGGAATGATATCTTAAGTATTATAATCGGTGAACCGTGCAGTTGTGGATTTAGCACTAACACTAAATAGAGATTGGTATTTGCGACATCCTTCTTATTAGGCATTTTGGTTAGGTGTTGTTTTGTAATTGAGTTTTATAATTAATCCTTTCTCCTTTCTTACACGATGCAAGCAATAGAATTTAAGTAAACATGCTAAGCAAGTAAAGAAAGCAATAAATACTTAAAATACAATCCTACTTAAGAATTATTACATAAGCAAATCATCCATGAAGTCGAAGCGTAAATAAATATAAATACATAAATCGGGACTTTAATTTAGGCTAAGAATGTTGGTTCCTTCATGCATGTTTTTCGAAAAGGTTTTATTATATTTTATGAATTTTTGGATTAAAAGTTGGACACTAGCCTATTTTCTAAAGAAAACCCAATTTATTAGTAGAAATGATTTAAGTGAGATTTTTTCTTTTAACGTACAAAAATCATTTATTACTACCTATTACATTGTCAAAAATAATACATCCAAATAAATAATAAAATACAGAGAAAATAAATAAATAAATAACAACATAATAATCAAACAAAATAAACTAAAATAACCCAGATAAAGGGGGCAACCAGAGCGGGAGCACAATTTCCCATGAAAATACTATTTATCCTCTAAGGCCATGAATATATGAATTGCTCGAAAGGAATCAAAAAAGCAAATTAGTTAGCATTGAAGATGAAAAATTACATAATTTGTATACATAAGCAAAAAACTAATCACACATATGTGAACAATAACAAAACACACCAAAATATTGCATAGACGTTTCATTGGACAAATATTAAAATAAAACACACGAAAAGGACCTTGAAATGCATGAAAAATCCTAAAAAATACCCTAGGGATTGATAAAAGGAAGCAAAGGATGACCAACCATGGAGCAAGGGACAACCAGGAGGAAGGCAGGAGGACGTCCCATCCCTCATTCAGGGATGACCATCCTCACTCTTTCTCACATCCGTCACCTCTAGAACAGAACATAAATTTTGTAGAGCGAGAAAAATGCAAAAAATGACCCAAACAAATACCTTTGTCTTAAACATGCAATAATTGAACACTAAACCATGCCAAAAACACATTAAAATACCAAAACATGCATCATATTTCATTAAAATTAAGGAAATACACCATATATATATGGTAAAAAGAAAAACTTCAAAACAACAATGGAGAAATCCCTTTTGATCATCATACCTCTGATGCATCACACAAACCAGAAATGAATCATACTTTAACAAAGCAAGCATATCATTTAATTCTAACAATCAAAATAAATCCATTTAACATCCAAAAAATCATGAAATCTAGGTGAATAAACTATAGAGAGAGAAAGTATGAATAAGCCTAGAATGTTTCCTTCAGGAGATATTATGACTTTATAATTTTTAAAGTCCAGATCTTAGCTCTGAATCACAGTCTTTGATTCTTTAAAAAGAAGTATGAAATTCGTGTGATGTGAGTTAAAAAGATTGCAAAGGCATAAACCTTTTAGAGAGAAAGAAATTGATTATTCGCATTCTCTAATGGTTTTTCTTTCAAAGAATATATACACACACGAATATATATATATATATATATATATATATATATATATATATATATATATATATATATATATATATATATATATATATATATACACGTGTATATACACACACACACACAAGTGCATATATACAGATATATATATACACATATATATACAGATACGTGTGTGTGTGTGTATATATGATGGGATATCACATGACATATACATGATGATCACGTAGTAGAAAAATAAAAATTTGGATCATACATGCCACGTAATATACAACGAAGAATCAAAACATGCAATTTTAGGGTTTTTGAAAACTTAAAAGTTTAGATGCACTTCAAAACTTGATTTTGAAGATGACCAGCAAATAAGTTGGACTTATGTACCTTAGATCTTGATCACCAATGCCAAAAGAGTTGCCTTTATCCCACTCCTCTCTATGCTCACACACACACTAGCAAGGATGGCTTAAAACCTAGAGTACTAGCTCTAATCTTTGTGTATTTGCCAATGGGTATTAAACTAAAGACACAAGACCTGATCTTGTTCTTTCTAAGGTTCACCAATGGCTGGCCAAAATCCAAGAGAAGAAGGAAGAGTCCTTTTCCTTTGAGAATGGTGGCTTAGAGAGAGAAAAACCTAATTGGCAAAGTTACTTATAATCTATATATATCACTTAGCTTAAGGTTTTGTGTATGCCAAAATTCACTAGCATTTAGGTAGTAATTTTAGCCTCTATCACTTCCTAATTAAGTGGTATATCTTGATTCAAAGACATATAGGAATTTAAATTTAATTAACTTAATTATCTACAGATAAATAATCAAATATCTAAAGATAAATAAATAATCAATTTACCATTCCTTTTGCCGTGTTTTTCACTCTTCATGGGCCAAAGTCCATTTAGCAATTTTAATACCCATTATCCACATTAATTTGACTTTAAATAAAAACCCAAATTAATGCCCAATATACTATTTAAATATTTTAAGCCCAATACTTTGTGCACGATCCTATAGGTCCATTTAATATTGGCAATGAATTAATAAATTAATTCAAAGGCTATATATATTCTCTAGAAAGATATTATAGCATTCCAAATTAAATGAAAATGTAAATGGCATTTAGTGACCTAATGCAATTTCGCATAGTCCCTTACCCATAAATATCAGAATTAATATAAGGCATAAAACTAGTCATCCTTATATATACTAATTCCTTTTTTGATATTCTAGTGATACTGAACACTCAAATAAATAATGATTACTCATTATTTATCTCAGTATGGACATACACTTCTCAGTTCACTGATTAAGTGGCCGATGATTTTTTCTCTCTTATCGAGAGGGGTAATCCCTTCACTTCTCTCATGCTCTCTAACATGAATCAATACGTACCCAATCATACCCATATTTGTCAGCTTGTTACGAGTATGTTAGGTGTATGTCAAAGTACATAGTAATTCATCTAGAGTTTCATAAAGATTTTAGGTCTAAGAACTTCGATACAAAACTTGCATATGAGAAACACTTATGACTTGTAACATGTAGGGTTCTCATGAGCAGATCTAATCCAAATACCATGTTCTAAACATGTATCTATGATCTTTGATAGACACTCTTTTCCTTATGACCCATAAGAAAGAACTCATCTTATCAGAAAAAGCATACTAGTCTTAATTCATTTGTTATTGCCATAACAATGACTAACTAGGGATATTTAGAATGAAGTCTTTATTGTTTTAAGGTCTTACAACCATGTGCCTCACACATGATAACTTAAACTGAAACAACATTCTCGAATAGTTCTGTCAATTGATATGCACAGGAATATAATAGATAAAACAAATGCCTCATTTATTAACTTAAGTGTTTTATAAAAATGCATTGGGGCTAGGGCTTACACTAACAATCTCCCACTAGCACTAGTCCTAATTGGGCATAGCTCTAATATCGAATGCTCTCAAATGAATTTCGTACAGATTTGGACGCAATTGTTTTATCAAAGGATCTGCTACATTGTTTTCACTCGCTATGTTGCTAATCTTAACATCCCTAAAATCAATGATCTCTCTGACCGGGGCTCCTTGGCTTGTGCGATGGCCCTATTATTGTCACAGAAAATTTCTAATGGATCTAGGATGCTTGGGACCACTCCTAATCAAGAAATAAAATTTTTAATCCAAATAACTTCTTTTGCAGCTTCACTTGCTGCAATATACTCAGATTCTATAGTTGAGTCAGCAACGGTCTTTTGCTTCGAGCTTTTCCATCTGACAGCACCACCGTTTAAAATAAAAACAAAAATAGATTGCGATCTTGAATCCTAAGTGCTGGTATAAAAAGCAGCATCGGCATAACCTTGTATGACGAGCTCTTCTTGACCACCATACACCAAGAAGTGATCCTTAGTCCTTCGCAGGTACTTAAGAATCCCCTTTACAGCAGACCAGTGCTTCTCACTAGGGTCTTGCTGAAACCTACTAGTTATACTCAGTGCATGAGCAACATCCAACCTAGTACATAACATAGCGTACATGATAGATCCAATAGCAGATGCATATGGGATTCTACTCATGTTATCCCTCTCCTCTTTGGTTTTATGACACTATTATTTAGTCAAAGGAACTCCCAAAGCCAAAGGTATTTACCTAAAGGTATTTACCCTTTCTTTGAGTCTTCCATACTAAAATGCTTTAGTACTTTGTCTATGTACTTTTCTTAACTTAGTCCCAAAAGCCGATTCAATCTATCTCTATAGATCTGAATACCAAGTATTGTCTCGGCTTCACCTAAGTCTTCATTGAGAAAAATTTCCCCAGCCATTGCTTAACCTTTTGCAATGTTGGAATGTCATTCCCAATGAGAAGGATGTCATCCACATATAGGACCAAAAATACTATTATGCTCCCACTAACCTTCTTGTACATACAAGGCTCATCTTTGTTCTTGATGAAGTCAAATTATTTGACAGCTTCATCAAAATGGAGATTCCAACTCTGAGATGCTTGCTTTAATCCATAAATGGATTTTTGAAGCTTATAAACCTTCTTATTAGGATGCTTGGGATTGATAAAACCCTAAGGTTGTGTCATATACACATCCTCAAGTAGATTTTTGTTGAGGAAAGCAGTTTTGACATCCATTTACCTTATCTTATAGTCATGATATGTAGCTATGGCAAGCAAGATCCTAATGAACTTAAGCATGACTACAGGCGAAAAGGCCTTATTATAGTCTACACCATGAGTTTGCTGAAAACCTTTTACTACTAGTCTACCTTTGTAAGTCTCATCAGCTTTGAGTTTAAATAGCCACTTGCATTCAATTACCTTAGCACCTTCCGGTGGATCAACTAAGGTCCAAACCTGGTTATCATACATTGATTGCATCTCGAATTTCGTGGCTCTAAGTCAATTTTCTGAGTCGGGGCTCTCAATAGCTTCTCAGTAGGTAGTTAGATCCTTACTATCCACTAACTCAATAATGTCATTATCGGTGATTAGAAATCCATATCTCTCAATCTCCCTACACACCCTACTAGACCTTCTAGGTTCTTGTGTAATGGGTTCTTGTTCCATAACTAGTTGTGAACTTGATCCTATTTCCAACTCATCCTCTATAAGAGTTTGTGGCACTTGAATTTCTCCAAGTTCTACTTTACTCCCACTGTCTTTCTTGAGAAGGAATTCCTTTTCCAAGAAAACAGCCTTGCGAGCAACAAACACTTTATTATCGGCTTGTGAGTAAAAGTAGTATCCTTTGTTTCTTTGGGATAACCCACAAACAAGCAGATAGTAGATTTGGACTCTAGTTTGTCAGATGTTAATTTCTTAACTTGTGCTTCATAGCCCCAATTCTTGAGAAATGACATATTGGGCTATTTCCCAGTCCATACCTTGTATGGTATCTTTTCAACTGCTTTAGTTGGAGTACGATTCAGTAGAAACCTAGTAGTTTCTAATACATAACCCCAAAAAGAGATAGGAAGATTAGCTTAACTCATCATCGATCGAACCATATCCAATATAGTTCGATTTCTCCTTTCGAACACACCATTCCATTGTGGTGTTCCAAGAAGAGTGAGCCATGAAATAATTCTACACTCTTTCAGATGACTGTCGAACTCTTGGCTTAAGTATTCACCACCTCGATCTGATCGAATGGCTTTTATACTTTTGCCAAGTTGGTTTTCTACTTCATTCTTAAACTCTTTGAATTTTTCAAAAGTTTCAGACTTGTGCTTCATTAGATAGATATAGCCATATCTACTGAAGTCATATGTGAATGTTATGAAGTAGCCAAAACCACCTCTAGCTTGTGTACTTAATGGTCCATATACATCGATGTGTATTAATTCCAGTAAATCACTAGTCCTTTCACCTTTCTTGTTAAAAGGAATCTTTGTCATCTTTCCATGCAAACATAGCTCGCATGTGTCATAAGATTCTAAATCAAATAACCCAAGCACTCTAGATTTATGGAGTCCTGAAATGCATTTTTCATTTTTATGTCCTAAATGACAATGCTAGAAGTAAGTAGGGTTTAATTTATTTGATTTAACCCTCTTTGTATTAATATTGTATATGGACTCTTTGTTTTGTAGATCAAGGATATAAAGGCCATTTTGTAACATGGCATTGCCATATGAAATGCCTTGGCGATGAGTATGAATATTGCCATTATCAATAACAAAATCAAATCCATCCATATCCAAACAAAAAACTAAAATAATGTTTCTACTCATAACAGGCACGTAATAACAATTTTTCAAATCTAAACAAAGTCCAAAAGGTAAAGTGAGTTGATAGTCGCCTATCTCCATGGCAGCAACTTGTGCTCCATTCCCCACATGGAGGTCCACTTCATTCTTCCCAAGTAACCGCCTATTTGTTAACCCCTGCACATTTGAACAAATGTGAGAACCACAACCGATATCCAATATCCAAGTGGTAGAAATAGAAAGGCTAATTTTAACAACAAAAATACAAGAACTGGATGCCTTGGCTCAATTCTTCTTCTGTTCTTCCTTGAAGAGAGCTCAATTCTTCCTCCAATGCCCTAACTTGTTGCAATGGAAGCATGTGCTCTCGCTTTCCTAGAGCTTTTGTGCCTTGGGCTTGGGTTGGGCCTGAGGTGCACTCCCACTAGAATTAGGCCGAGCCAGGTCATACTTGGGTTTTGCCTTTCCCTTCCCTCTTCCCTTAGCGGGTCCCTTCTTAATGCCCTCTTGAACCATAAGTATGGGATTAGTCTTTCGAATGTTCTCTTCAGCATTCTTAAGCATCCTATGAAGCTCGATGACTGTCTTGTTCATTGCATGCTTGTTATAATTCATGACAAATGGATCATAATCATCAGTTAATGAACCCAAGATCAAGTCAATGGCCAATTCTTTTGGCACTTGTACCTCAAGTTTCTCAAGAGTATCAAGATACCTTTTCATCTTGAGTACATGAGTACTAACGGGAGTACCCGCAGCCATCTTACAAGAAATCAAGGCCTTTGTTGTCACGAACTTCTCATGACAAGCTTGCTCTTATAACATCTCCTTAAGGTGCACCATGATCACATAAGCCTCTTAGTCCATGAATTGCTTTTACAAATCAGGCACCATAGTGGCCAGCATCAGACATGTCACATCATTGGAGTCGCTCTTTTAGTCTGAAAAGTTTCCTTTTGAACTGCAAAGGCATTCTTAGTAGGTTCTTCGGGCAAGGGTGCATCCAAAACATACGACTTTTTCTTTGGTTTGAGAACTATTCTCAAGTTTTGATACCAGTCTATGAAATTGGTGCCATTCAATTTGTCCTTTTCTAGGACTGATCGCAATGAAAAGTTGTTCTTTGAAGATGCCATTTTTCAATCCACAATAATATAACTTAGCAAGATTAAATGAGGTCATATTATAATCCCACAAACCGAATTAATATCCCTTGAAATAATTCGAGTTAGTGATTTAATGTGGGCCAATATCCACTTTTCACAACAACTAATTAGTCAAGCTGAGCTTGTACATCTAACAAGTTAAGTTACTTAGGTAGGAAAACTCTAATCATGTCTCATACATGACTCTTGGATCAAATGGGCTAACATCTTAAGATGTTATAGCACAAACCCATTTATTAGTTGCCTAGGTCCGGGCATCCCTTTCTATGTTAAGTCTAACCTACATTCACAACCCATGCCTCACAAAGATAATCGAGCGCATCTAGGACTCCTAGTCTACGTGACCAATGATCGATGCCTTGACATGTTTCGAATTAGGAAGGCAACTTTGTGACTTACTATTTTAGGGATTTATTTTATTATGGCTTACATGGCATACGCTTTGTCATCCATTCATAGCATGTATATATATATATATAATTGCATAAAGTTAAGTGTGACAAACAAGTGCCCAAAAACCTACAACTAAGATTCTATACTATCACATAAGAATCTTTGAGTTGGGCTTCTCCACTCCGGTAGGCTTCGTCTTGATTTACAAAGTCTTCAAATAAATTCTATACTAAGAAATAAATGAAACTTTTACAATAATACATAATGGCTTGTAGGCCATATTTAATTACAAAACCCAGGGCCTATGAAAACACCATGCATATCCATTCTTCACACAAAATGAGCAAATAAATATACATAACATCCATGGATAAAACAAAGTCCAATTTTAATTAATTTAGCCAAGCCCATTAATGGAAATTGTGTACTTGAAATTTTAAGAGAAGACCCTATGATGGGCCTTGGCCGAAGCCCAATGGACTAAATTCCCTTATTGAATAAGTTCTCTTAAAAGCCCAAAACACAAACTAGTTAGATTTGCACTATAAATCAACTCTAGGATAATTTCCAATTTTGCCATTTTTTAATATTATATCATACAACCCATAAATATTAAAATACATATAATATGAACCAACATGAATTAAACATAAAAATTCATGAAGAACATATGTCACACACGGCATATATACTAAAACAAACAAACAATAATGAAACTAGTTGTTTAATACTCATATAATGCCACAAACAATGTATAAACACTTTAAAAAATTTTATGAGCTATTTAATAATTTAAATAAGGTCATAAAAATTGAGTTAAGGTTCTATTTGGATCTGATCTAAATTTGTTTTTGCCATTTTAATCAAAACATAACAAACAATGTTGATTAAACATGTAATAAACACAAACTAGCCATAGTTTTAAGTGATTTTAAAATTAATCAATTAAATTGTAATGGACCAGAATTAAAACCATTTTTAAAACATGTCCAGACCTGTTATTAATATTTAAAAATAACTTACGAACATTCCAAACACGTTTTTACATTTAATTTTGAGAAACTAGTTGTTTACAAACACAAAACATGCAAACTAGCACCTAGTTTCAAGATTAACATGTACAATCAGGTATTTATAATTAAAACCAACAATGAACAGCTCTAAGAACATCTTATGACATTATGTTAATATGTAATAATAATTATAATACCTAACTAATCATTTAAAATCATTTTTACACTAAAACAATACAAAAAACTCAAAACAGAAAATTTCAGCATTGTGGTTTTATGTAATAACGATTTTTGAATCAATATTTAATGCATCTAAAGTACTAAAATAAGCATGGTTAGGCTCTAGTACCACTGATGGGATATCACATGGCATATACATGATGATCAAGCAGCAGAAAAATAAAAATTTGGATCATCATGCCATGCAATATACAACAAAGAATCGAAACATGCAATTTTAGGGTTTTGTGTGTGCCAAAATTCACTAGCATTTAGGTAGTAATTTCAGCTTCCATCACTTTCTAATTAAGTTGTATATCTTGATTCAAAGACATATAGAAATTTAAATTTAATTAACTTAATTATCTAAAGATAAATAATCAAATATCTAAAGATAAATAAATAATCAATTTACCATTCCTTTTGCCGTGTTTTTCACTCTTCATGGGCCAAAGTCCATTTAGCAATTTTAATACCCATTATCCAAATTAATTTGACTTTAAATAAAAGCCCAAATTAATGCCCAATATTTTATTTAAATATTTTAAACCCAATGCTTTGTGTACGATCCTATAGGTCCATTTAATATTGGCAATAAATTAATAAATTAATTCAAAGGCTATATATATTCTCTAGCAAGATATTATAGCATTCCAAATTAAATGAAAATGCAAATGACATTTAGTGACCTAATGCAATTTTGCATAGTCCCTTACCCATAAATATCATAATTAATATAAGGCATGGAACTAGTCATCCTTATATATACTAATTCCTTTCTTGATATTCCAGTGACATTGAACTCTCAAATAAATAATGATTAATCATTATTTCATCTCGATATGGCCATACACTTCTCGGTTCACTAATCAAGTGGCCAATGATATTTTCTCTCTTATCAAAAGGGGTAATCAGTTCACTTCTCTCATGCTCTTTAACATGAATCAGTGCATATCCAAGCATATCCATACTTGTCACCCTGTTATGAGTACGTTAGGTGTATGTCAAAGTACACAGTAATTCATAAAGAGTTTCATAGAGATTTTAGGTCTCAGAACTCCGATACAAAACTTGCATATGAGAAATACTTATAACTTGTACCATGTAAGGTTCTCATGAGAGGATCTAATCCAGATACCATGTTCTAAACATGTATCTATGATCTCTAATTGAAACTCTTATCCTTATGATCTATAAGATAGAACTCATCTTATCAGAGAGAGCATACTAGTCTTAATTCATTTGTTATTCCCATAACAACGACTGACTAGGGATATTTAGAATGAAGTCTCAAATGTTTCAAGGTCTTACAACCATGTACCTCACATATGATAACTTAAACTGAAACAACATTCTCAGATAGTTCTATCAATTGATATGCACAGGAATACAATAGATAAACGAATGCCTCATTTATTAACTAAAATGTTTTATAACAATGCATTGGGGATAGGGCTTACACTAACAATATATGTGTGTGTGTGTGTGTGTGCGTGTGTGTGTGTGTGTATAGATACACACACACACACACACATATATATATTATTGATTAATTTTATTTATTTTTAGTATCACTTAACTAGTACTGATATATTTTTAGCACAATACCTATATGAGTATGTAAATTATTTATGTAATTATATATAATTATGGCCAAATACATAAATTGATACTCCAACTTGATAACATTTTTCATTTAGACACTTGAACTTAGATAATGATCAAATAAACATCTTAACTCAGACAATAATGATTTTTTAAGCCATATATGCTAACATGGCAGTGAGAATGTAATTCATACACAGTTTAGCATGTGAAAGGGCAAAAACACATATAAGAGCAACGAACCTTCTTCCTCTTCTGCATTTCATTTCTATTACTTTTCAAAATTCAAATATCATAGAGTGTGTTTCTTCTAATTTGTTAAACAAGGAGGATGAGTTCGCTTAACTTAAGCAGTCCCTTATCCAGTAAAATGTAATATACAGGAAATGTTTTTCCTGAAATCAATTGGTCTAATTATCAAAATTGCATATTGAAAGAGTTAATTATTGTGTGTTTTTTTATAGGATTGAAGCAATTACTAGATACTAAATCAACAAATTTCTCATTATTTTTTAAAATCTAAAAGGCAAATAAAATCCTTTTTAGTCTTATTTTTATAATGAAATAAAGCTATAGAGCAGAATCTCAAACTTCATAAACTTTAATTCAGCACATCAATAACAATAGTAGCATGCAGCACCTATGGCAGAGAAACTAGTCAAATTAAAAAAATAAGAGAAAAAAGAGGAGTTTGTGAACCTAAAAAGAGAAGTAAAAGAAGGAGAGAGAGAATAAGAGATGAAAGATGATAATATGCGAGTTGACATGGCCTATCTATCCTAGAAGTCCAATCTCTGCTTCATTTGATAAACATAAACTTTTCCTTGTAAAGAGAGTTAATTTGTAGAAAATTTCAATTAGGTTTCAACTGAATGTCTTTACTGTTGGTCCTAAAGACACACAAGAAGGGGTGAATTAGGTGTCACTCAATTTTTAAAAATAAGTTTTGGTAGAATAAAATAAGGTATATTTTAGTGGAGCAGATCAGGTAGATATGTAGAATAAGAATGCATAATGTAATAAACAACAGAAATTAATTTATCAAAAACTTTTTCAAAGTAAACTTAACTTGCAGAAATCAAACTATGCTCAAGACAGTTTTTAACAGAAAGCTTTTTAGAAAATAGATAAGAGAATAAGAGAGAAATGGAAATATAACAGCATCAAGATTTATAGTGGTTCAGCCTTTATACCTACATCCACTCCCTAAGATACCAGTTTGAGATTTTCTCTCCACTAACAACTCTTTTAATGGGCAAGAGTCAAACCCAATATACAATCTTAGTATATTCTACCCACAACTTTTTTTTCCAAGAAAAAGATGTAAAAACTTATTAGAATTCCTAAAGTTCTAGCCAACTCTTCTCACAATCTTTTTCAAAGATTCCTCCTAATAGAATTACAACAAAAAGCTATAATCTAGTTGAGGGGGATGATAATGAATGAATTGCAAGATGTGTAAATATGATTAGAACATATGAAAGCTTTGTATCTCAAGAGATAAAATATTTTTCCAACTTCTCTAGCCTCTTAGGACTTAAAAATATCTTTCATTTATAGCCAAAAATAAGTTATAGCCATTAGAAATAAAAAAAACTAGCCGTTAGAATAAAGATAGATTGAAGAAAAAAAATTAGTCGTTATTTTCTCTTTTTGTGAAAACATAAAACTGACAGTTCTAGTGACTTATTCTGGTGAATTAGAATAGAAAATATTTTCTGGTGATGCATTAGAATATATTTTCTAGTGAACTTGTTTTTGTGAGCCAAAACAAAAAAACATTTTCTAGGGTACTCGTTTTGGTGACCTAGAACATAAAAAACATTTTCTAGTGACAATTTCTAACAACTTTTCGAAAGATAATTTTGTATTTAATCAAATTAATACCAATTTTAATGTATTTTAATCAATTTTAATGTATCAAAAGAATTTTATGATGCATGAACATTAATTAAAAAAACTCCTCAAAAGATTGTACATGAATGGTACCCTAATTTCTTGAGTCTTCCTTAGAATGTAAAACTTGAAATCCTTTTCATGCATAGTGCTTGAAATTTTAGTTGATCTTGCACACTTAGTGGAGATAATCTAAAACATAAACAAACTAAATAGAATTTATACAAAGTTTATTCAAGGTTTGATTATCATCAAAACTAAGATGTAGCCTTGAGCCAACAATCTCCCCCTTTTTGTGACAAAACCTTGATAAACTTAGCTAAAAGTCTATCTAGGTTCATATACATATGCTCGTCCTTACTATATGCCCAGGGGATGTATATAAGTATAATCCCTATAAAAATTATCCACAAGTATAACATATCAAAGGAAATTGAAACAAAATTGTTCTTAGACAATTCTGCTACCTATTAGATCATCATTAAAATTCCTGCCAAGAACAAACATAATTATCAATCTAGTAATTTTAAGCAACCTGCAATTCAAAAATATGTCGACAAAAAAATGTAGATCCAATAATATTTTTAAAAGCAAAATTTAACACAATTAGAACATAAGTATTTAGACAAGAAATCCATCATAGTAGAATTTAACAGATTCAAACACAACACATAATTCAATACAATATTATGGACAAAATGCTATGTTCTTTCTCCCCCCCCCCTTTTTTTTGTCATCAGCAAGAAAAAGGGAGAAAACCTACCTGTGAGTAGTACCTGACAACCAACAAAGTGCAACAAAATACAAGCAACCATAATTATAAAACAAAATACCTAAGAAGAAAATGTGTAGTAGTTAAGGCTTGGAAGAAGGTGGGACAAAGTAGATGTTGCATGCATATGAAGAAGAGCAGCAATTTGGAGATGGGTAGAAGCCAAGTCTTTATTTAATTTAGCCAAAGCTAGATAGAGATTAAAGTTTGCTATTTGCTTAGGATTAATATGCTGCACTTTAGAATCTAAATTAGCTAGGGGAACAGGATTAGTAGGGTGATCTTCATCCTCAACAAAATGCATAGAAGTAGTTTTTTCATCAGAATTAGGTCGATCATCAACTGGTGCCATAGGTGGAGGAAGCAGTTCGGTACCTTATGGAGCTGATTTGGCTAGATTTTCAAAGGCTGGGACAATAATTTTTGTAGATGCCATAGAAACAAACTCCAATGTTGCTAGTTCTGCAATATCAATAACAAAATGATTTGTATGTTCCTATAAATCAACTGAAGTGCCTGCTTCTACTTCATCAGAATGTGTTGCATCTTGCTTAATAAATGGTTCTTTATCAAGTGTAGGCATATCATTTTTTTTCTATAAATTCTACCAATTGCTCACTACCCTCTATAGAAGGGTCACTACCAGCTATAGAATGTTCATTACCGAAATGGTCATTGCTGGACTTTTTGGCAGAAGATGCAGAACCTAATTCCTTAGAACTTTCCATTTCTTCATCCATCGAGTTACCTTCAATAGGCTTCTTGCCTTCAGAGACCAATTGAATAGATGCAGTGTCTTTAATAAGCATAGGCATATTATGGATCAAATTTGAAGCAATGTCTGGAGACATCATGTTTAACACTTCTTTCATTTTATCAGTAAGAGCTTTAGCAGACATAGGAGCAGAGGGTGTAGATGATTCAACTAAAGCATGAGATTTCTTAGAGGATGTATGCATAATAAGAGTTTCTAGCTTTCTCTTTCCACAAGATTTGCTTCTAGCTATAGAATCCTTAAAGAATTATTTTAGAAATGCAGTGTGATTTGGGTAACCGTTCCTCAATCTCATTTTCCAAGTCTAAGTTCCAATACTTAAATAGTTTATTCAACAAAAGAGAATAGGGCATTCTGGACCTAGATTTTTCTTCAGGAATGGTTTTAAAAATAAAATATGGCAAATTGATAGGCTTATTGTGGAAGAAGTGCCAAATAATACAATCATCAATAGAGGAAAGAAACATGACACTCCCTGTTCTTGGGATAAAATAATCAGAAATAAACTTATGCAAAGCCCCATATTTGATCAACATGTAAGTGGAGGGCATATTATTAGACACATCTACGAGGCCTATGGTGTCTTTAAAAAATTTCCTCCTATTAAATTTCTTAATGACCAAAGTTTTAACCTTCTTATAAACTTTAGTTCAAAGACAAGGAAATGAAAATACCTCAGAGAGAAGACCGACAGACACTTCCAACTTATTGTCGTTGAGTATAACGGTAAAGGATTTTCCAATAATGTTATCCATTGAAGCACAAAAATAACATGCCAATTTTGGGTAAAATGTGGCAGCTGAGTAAGTAACAAATTTTTGCCATCCTTGCTTCTTCATCCATGTGCCCAAATCCAGAGCAGAAGTAAAAACAACATTCCAATCAATAGTTTTTGACAGAATAATTATGAGATCTATTTGTTTGGTTGTATTGATTTTTTGTCTTTTGGACCTTAAAGCTGCGAGTTTCATAGTGGGTTTTCTCTTTGAACCAATTTTGGCAATAAATGTTATGGGTTTTTCTTTTTCCAACGAATGTGAGACTTCTCATTTTGGATGGCATTTAATTAACAATTGTTTTTACCCTCTCCATTTTGGTGATTAACAAAGGGATTTCACACTTAGGGTTTCAAGAAAAGATCAAAGAGGAAAAAAATTTGGGAAAAAGAAGAAGATGAAGGGGTGTCGCTTTCCAGGGGAGAGAGAGAGAAAAAATTAAAATTAAGGTTTTCTTTGAATTAAATAAAAAGGTGTTGTGATAAGACACAACCTTTTGAAAAAAATGTCCCTTCTTAAGGAGATAACTGATACTCTTTTCGAAATTGAACCATACTTAGGTACCATTAAACTAAAACTTTATACGATGTGTAAATGAAAAAATCAATTTTCAGGCAAGAAGAGGGAAATAAATGAAATACCAATTTTGAACTTGTCTAATTTTAAAAGCAAAAAAAAACCTTAGGACATTTTTTACTTTTCAAACAAGAACATTATTTAGTCAAACACGCTAAATAGCAATTGACAGGTAATGAATTCAAAATACTCATTAGAACTCAAGTATAACTTAACTATACCAAAATAGAATATGCAGTCTTTCTAGTGAACATTAGAAAATATTAGAACATGTCACAGAAAAACACACATGTTCTAGTGGACATCAAAAAATAGTAGAACATATAATAGAAATACACACATGTTCTAGTAAGCATCAAAAAATATATTAGAACAGCATATATATTCTAGTTAAGTGGAAGGAAAATTACCTCACCAGAGGACTTATTCATCAACAGTTCCCATGCCTAATTTTCTTTTAATTTGATAGAATTGATCTTTCTCTAGAGGTTTTGTGAAAATATCAGCTAGTTGCTATTCTGTTGGAACAAATTCTAGCATAATATCACCACGTTGAACATGATCTCTGATGAAGTGGTGTCTGATCTCTATGTGTTTGGTTTTAGAATGCAGAATAGGATTTTTTGTCAGTTTAATTGCACTTGTGTTGTCACAAAAAATTAAAACTTGATCAAACTCAATTCCATAATCCTCCAGCTGATGACTTATCCAAAGAACTTGTGCAACACTTCCTCCAGCTACAATATATTTTTCTTTTGCTGTAGATAGAGCCATTGAGTTCTATTTTCTGCTAGACCAGCTAATTAGAGAATGTCCAAGAAAATGACATGCATCAAAAGTATTTTTTTTCTTTCAATTTTGCATCCAACATAGTCTGCATCAGAATACTTGTTAGATGAAAAGAATTACTTTTTGGATACCATAACCCTAGTTCTAGAGTTCCCACTAGATATCTTAATGTTCTCTTTACAACAAATAGATGTGATTCTTTTGGAGCAGATTAAAACCTTGCACATAGACACACAATGAAATGAATATCTAGTTTGCCTGCTGTTAAGTAGAACAGAGACTCGATCATGCTTCTATAGCTCTTTTCATCCACATTCTTGTCTTTTTCATCTTTTTCCAACTTGATTGAAGGGCTCATAGGAGTACTTGCTGATTTTGCTTTTGGAATCTTGAATTTTTTTATTAACTCCTTTGTATATTTAGTTTGAATAATGAAAATTCCACTTCTACACTGCTTAATTTGTAGACCCAAGAAGAATGTGAGTTCACCTATCAAACTCATTTCAAATTCCTGCTTCATAATAGATTCAAACGCTTTGCACATAGAAATATTAGTTAAACCAAAAACAATGTGATCAACATAGATTTGTACAATTAAAATATGAGATGAATGATGTTTTGTAAAAAAAATATTATCAACTTTTCCTCTATTAAAACCATGAGTAAGAAGAAAACAACTCAATCTTTCATACCAAGCTCTTGGAGCTTGTTTCAATCCATATAAGGCCATTTTGAGTTTGTAAACATAATTTGGATGATCTTAACTTTCAAAACCAGGAGGTCATGCTACATATACTTCCTTATTTAAAATTCCACTTAGAAAAGCACTTTTTACATCCATTTGAAAAAGTTTAAAATTTCTAAAACAAGCACATGCGCATAAAATTCTAATTGCTTCTAACCTAGCTACCGGTGCAAAGGTTTCATCGAAATCAATACCTTCCTTTTGATTGTAGCCTTAAGCAACTAATCTTGCTTTGTTTCTTACTACATTCCCTTACTCATCAAGTTTGTTTCTAAACATGCATTTAGTGCCAATAATAGAATAATTTAAAGGTTTAAGAACTAGATTTCAAACTTTATTTCTCTCAAATTGATTCAATTTTAATTGCATAGCAATAATCCAATTTTCATCATTTTGGGCATCCATAAAATTTTTGGGTTCTAATTGAGAAACAAAAGCTACATTACCATAATATTCCTACATTACTCTTATGGTTATCATTCTTTGTGATGGTTTTGTCAATAAATTCTCCTTTGGGTGATATCTATGAAATTTCCATTCTTTTGGTTGTTCTGCTGGTTGTTCTATATTTTGTTGTTCTACTAGATTTTCTGCAGACTATTTTATTTTATTTTTTGAAAACTATTCTACCTACCTTTCTGCTAGCTGATCTACTTCTAGTTGACTAAATGAATTTCCAAACTATTATCCTGATCTACTTACTGATCTGGTGACTTTTCTGTTTGATTATTTTCTTCATTCTTTTTGGTGAATTCATTCATCTCTATATCTGTATCATCATAAAAAATAACTCCATTCTCTAGAATTCATGTTAGCAGAATCAAATTTAACATTTATAGATTCTTCTACTATCAAAGTATGTCTATTAAAAACTCTATAAGTTTTACCATTTAATGAATAACCAAGAAAAATACCTTTATCAGACTTTGCATGAAATTTACCTAAATTATTTTTATCATTGAAAATGAAACACTTATAGCCAAAAGGTTGAAAGTAGCTTATGTTTGGTTTCTATCCTTCTAAAGCTCATATGGAGTCTTATTCTGAACTGATCTGATAAATGTTCTATTCAGGATGTAACAAGTAGTGTTTACTACTTCTGCCTAGAAATACTTTGGTAGATTATTTTCATTAATCATTATTTTGGCCATCTCTTGAAGTGTTCTGTTCTTCCTCTCTACTATACCATTTTGTTGAGGTGTTATGGAAGCTAAAAAGCTATGATGAATTCCAGAACTGCTGTAATACTCCTCAAAATAGTTATTTTCAAATTCTCCTTCATGATCACTCCTTATACTTGCAATCATATGCCCTTTCTCAGTTTGTATTTTCTTGCTAAATTTTTCAAATGCCTTGAATACTTCACTTTTATGAGCAAGAAATGAAATCCAAGTAAATCTTGTATAATCATCCACTATTACAAATACATAAGCTTTTCCATAGATACTTGTAGGACTTATAAGTCCAAACAAATCTAAGTGTAAAATCTCTAATGCCTTTTTGGATGAGATTTCACCTTTCAATTTGTGTGATGTTCTAGTCTATTTTCCAAGTTGACAAGCCTTATAAACATAATCTTTTTCGAAATTCATCTTTGGCAATCCTTTAACAAGATTTTTTTCTAGCAAGCTTCTCCATTATATGAATGAATGCATGTCCTAGCTTCTTGTGCCAAAGTATGCTAAAATTCTCTTGCGTTATCAAGTATTTTCAATCACCTTTCTGTAGCTCTTCAATATTGACTTGATAAATATTTACTGCTCTATGTCCAATTAGAATTATTTGTTCAGTTTTGACTTCTTCTACTCTGCATTGATCTATTTCAAAGATCACTCTTCTATTTCTATCATAAATTTGGCTGATGCTCAACAAGTTAAACTTCAGTCCATCAACAAGTGAAACATCTTTTATTTTTGGATTTGAACTAATTGTCCCAATTTTAGTTATTTTTCCTTTTTTGTTGTCGTTAAAATTGATTTTTCCACAATCTCTCATGGCTAATTTTAAGAACTTTGATTTGTCCCCTATCATGTGCCTAGAGCATCCACTATCCAAATACTATTTATCTAATTTGGTGCTCCTAAGGCAGATCTACAATTGAGTTATATAGATTTGGGTACAAAATTTTTCTTAGGTCCTTGGGGGCCAGTTATAGCATGCACATTAATTTTCACAACCCATTTTTGCTTTCCAAAACTAGCATTTCTTTTATAAAAATAGAATTTAGACACATGTCCTTTTCTGCTACAATAGAAATAAGTTATAGAGTTGCTAGAATAAGAATTCACATAATAAGCATTTCTATAATCCTATTTCTGGTTGTAATTCCTTTTAAATTTAATATGATTTTTTTATTAGCTTACATGCAATTCTGTATTACTTTAACAAATTTCTTACCTTTATCATTACACTTTCTTGCAATGCAACAAATTTCTTTTCTAGATTTGAATATTCATTTTTTGCATCAATTTTTTTTCTGTTTTACTTGCTCAAATTTCTCTTAAAATATCATGCTCTTTTCTTAATTCAATATAATTTGTTTTAAGTATATGATATTTATGATGCATCTCTTCAAAATAAAAAAAAACATATTTTTAATTTCATTTCCATTTGCATTAGAATCAGATTCAGAATAAAAAAATATTGGCTTATTTGGTTCATCTTCATTGTCTATTTGACCTCTGGTCAGCAGAACAATGGGTTTTTTTATTTGTTTTAGTAAAACCATTTTGTTCTTTATGATCAAAAATTTCCATTAGACTTGCATCTTCTAAATCACCTTCTGATTCATTTGCACTGATGTTGGAATCTTCACTATTGCTCTATGTTGCTTTTATGGCCATCTTTTTATATCGTTTTTCCTTTTTGTTCAGATTTGGACATTTTGATTTGATATGTCTAGGCCTTTTACATTCATAACACACTATTTCTCCAAAAGATTTAAAGGGATTCTCCATTTTCTATTGTGTGTATTGCTGCCGTTTGTTAAACATGTTACCTCTTCTGTACAACTTCTTAAATTTCTTTGTGATGAGTGTTATTTCATCATCTCCAGTTGAATAATCACTTTCATACTCAGCTTTGAGAGCTAATGCCTTTAGTTTTCTTTCTTTTTTCCTTTTTAGCATCTTGTGACTTAATATATAACTTATGAGAAATAAGAGAACCACAAACAGTAATGAAATTTAAAGACTCAAGATCTTTATCTAATACAACTAAAGCTTTGGCTTCCATCCTAAGAGTGAGACCTCTAACTAATTTTGCAATTTTATCCTCTTTATCTAATCTCCTACCTAAAGCTTTAATTTCATTAGTTAACTTAATGTACATGTTAATTACTTCAGAGATCGTCTCTTCTGGCTTCATTTTGAAGGCTTTGTAGTCTACCATGAGTATGTACAATCTAGATCCTTTGACTTGGTGAGTTCCTTCATACGTTGTAGCCAACTTATTCCATATTTCTTTTGCTATTTTGCAATCAAAAACTCTGTTAAATTTGTTGGTGTGCAATGAGTAAAACAGAATGCTCATAAGCATGCTTCTCTTATCTTCTTCTATTAGCTCTTTTCTGGTCTTTAGAACTATAACATTTGGATTTTCAGTTTGAACAATTGTCTTTGTAAGTGGTTGATATCCATCTTTAATGATGTCCCAATAATTTATGTCTTGTGATTGTATGAAATGCCTCATAACGACTTTCCAGAATAGATAATTGTCATCACTGAACATAGGTGGTCTATGAACAGAGTAGCTTTCTTTGAATGGAGTAGTAATGGGATGATTTCTAAAACTAGATGCCATTTTATAGATCACTCAAGGCTATCAAACCTTAAGAGAATGAACACTGCTTTAATACAAATTATTGGTCCCAAAGACACACAAGAGGGGGGTGAATTGGGTGTCGCTTAATTTTTAAAACAAGTTTTGGTAGAATGGAATGAGGTATATTTTGGTGGAGCAGATTTGGTAGATATGTAGAATGAGAATATATAATGTAATAAACAACAAAAATTAATTTATCAAAACCCTTTTCAAATTAAACTCAACTTGTAAAAATCAAACTATGCTCAGGACAATTTTTAACAGAAATCTTTTTAGAAAACTATTTTTCTTAGCAGAGCAGATCTAATAAAATGGTTTAGGAAATAGAATAGAGAAGAAGGGAGAAATGGAAATAGAACAACACCAATATTAGGAAACAGCCTCTTTTGCAGCCTCACTTGCTGCAATATACTCAGATTCTGTAGTTGAGTCGGCAACGGTTTCTTGCTTCGAGCTTCTCCTTTGATTTTTAATTAATTTTTTCATGCATCTAAAGCACTAACATAAGCATGTCTAGGCTCTGATACCACTGATGGAATATGACATGGTATGATAATCATGATAGCACAGCGGAAAAACAAAAATTTTATCATGCATACCATACATATCCAAAACTAGGAACGAAAACATGCAATTTTAGGGTTTTGAAACTTACAATAGATGATGCCTTTTTATTCTTTGATTTTGTGATGTCCAGCAACCAAGATGCCTTTATCCACCTTAGTTCTCGATCACCAATGCCAAGGAACAGCCTTTTGCGCCACTCCCTCTATTCTCACACACACACTTGCACCGACGGCTTAAAATCGAGATTGCTAGCTCTCTTTTTCGGTATTGTGTAATGGTTATAGTTTGAAGCTACAAAACTTGATTTTTTACTTCTTTAGATTGCTATTACTGCTCAATAACACAAGAGAATGAGGAACAATCCTTTCTCCTTGTGAAAAATTGAACAAAAGAATTAAGAGAGAGAGTCACTATTCACGAGTTACTATTCATGCCACAAAAAAATTAGGTTTAGGGTTTTATTTCTTTTAATATATATGCTTATCCTTTGGCAAGTCATTAATCTGAATTCAACTATCCTAAGATAATTAATTCAAACTCTATCACTTCCTAAAGATAAGTAATATATTTTGAATTAAACTCCTTTGAATTTAAATTCAAATTTTAAATAAAACATAAGACATTTAAATAAATGAAATCACTTAATTAAATATATAAGTGATTTAATTTAATTTAAATTCCTTTAGGCTTTAATATTCAATTAACTTAATTAACACAAGATAATTAATTAATTGAAAATAAACCTTATGGGCTGAATTTCTCTCTCTCATGGACCAAAGCCCAATAGCAATATTATAACCCATTACATACATTAATTTGACTTTAATTAAAAGCCTAAATTAATGTCCAATACTTAATTTAAATATTTTAAGCCCAATGCTTTGTGTGCGATCCTATAGGTCCATTTAATGTTGGCAATGAATTAATAAATTAATTCAAAGGCTATATATATTCTCTAGCAAGATATTATAGCATTCCAAATTAAATGAAAATGCATATGGCATTTGGTGACCTAATGCAATTTCGCATAGTCCCTTACCCATAAATATCAGAATTAATATAAGGCATGGAACTAGTCATCCTTATATACATTAATTCATTTCTTGATATTCCAGTGACACTGAACTCTCAAATAAATAATGATTACTCATTATTTCATCTCGGTATGGCCATACACTTCTCAGTTCACTGATCAAGTGGCCGGTGATATTTTTCTCTCTTATCGAGAGGGGTAATCCCTTCACTTCTCTCATGCTCTCTAACATGAATCAGTGCATATCCAATCATACCCGTACTTGTCACTCTGTTACGAGCACGTTAGGTGTATGTCAAAGTACACAGTAATTCATAAAGAGTTTCATAGAGATTTCAGGTCTAAGAACTCCGATACAAAACTTGCATATGAGAAACACTTATGACTTGTACCATGTAGTGTTCTCATGAGCGGATCGAATCCAGATACCATGTTCTTTAACATGTATCTATGATCTCTGATTGACACTCTTGTCCTAATGATCCATAAGACAGAACTCATAAGATCAGAGAGAGCATACTAGTCTTAATTCATTTGTTATTCCCATAACAATGACTGACTAGGGATATTTAGAATGATGTCTCATTTGTTTCAAGGTCTTACAATCCATGTGCCTCACACATGATAACTTAAACCGAAACGACATTCTTGGATAGTTTTATCAATTGATATGCACAGGAATACAAAAGATAAAACTAATGCCTCATTTTATTAATTTCAAGTGTTTCGTTACAATGCATTGGGGCTAGGGCTTACACTAACAATCTCCCACTAGCATTAGTCCCAATTGGGCATAGCCCTAAGACCGAACGCTCTCAAATGAGCTTCGTGCAAATTTGGACGTAACTGTTTCGTCAAAGGATCTGCTACATTGTCTTCACTTGATATCTTGCTAACCTTGACGTCCCCACGATCAATGATTTCTCTGATCAAGTGGTACCTTCTGAGTATGTGTTTGGATTTTTGGTGTGACCGGGGCTCCTTGGCCTGTGCAATGGCCCCGTTATTGTCACAGAAAATTTCTAATGGATCTAGGACGCTTGGGACCACTCCTAATCCATTAATGAAATTTTTAATCCAAACAGCCTCTTTTGCAGCCTCACTTGCTGCAATATACTCAGATTCTGTAGTTGAGTCGGCAATGGTTTCTTGCTTCGAGCTTCTCCAGCTGACAGTACCACCGTTCAAAACAAAAACAAACCCAGATTGCGATCTAGAATCCTGAGTGCTGGTCTGAAAAGCAGCATCGCCATAACCTTGTATGACGAGCTCTTTTTGACCACCATACACCAAGAAGTGATCCTTAGTCCTTCGCAGGTACTTCAGGATCCCTTTTACAGCAGACCAGTGCTTCTCACCAGGGTTTTGCTGAAACCTACTGGTTATACTCAGTGCATGAGCAACATCCAACCTAGTACATAACATAGCGTACATGATAGATCCAATAGCAGATGCATATGGGATTCTACTCATGTTGTCCCTTTCCTCTTTGGTTTTAGGGCACTGTTCTTTAGTCAAAGGAACTCCCAAAGCCAAAGGTATGTATCCTTTCTTTGAGTCTCCCATACTAAAATGCTTTAGTACTTTGTCTATGTACTTTTCTTGACTTAGTCCCAAAAGCCGATTCGATCTATCTCTATAGATTCGAATACCAAGTATTGTCTCGGCTTCACCTAAGTCTTTCATTGAGAAACATTTTCCCAACCATTGCTTAACCTTTTGCAATGTTGGAATATCATTCCCAATGAGAAGGATGTCGTCCACATATAGGACCAGAAACACTACTATGCTCCCACTAACCTTCTTGTACACATAAGGCTCATCTTCGTTCTTGATGAAGTCAAATTCTTTGACTGCCTCATCAAAGCGAAGATTCCAACTTCGGGATGCTTGCTTTAATCCATAAATGGATTTTTGAAGCTTGCATACCTTCTTAGGATGCTTGGGATTGACAAAACCTTCAGGCTGTGTCATATACACATCCTCAAGTAAATTTCCATTAAGGAAAGCAGTTTTGACATCCATTTGCCATATCTCATAATCATGATATGCAGCTATGGCAAGCAAGATCCTAATGGACTTGAGCATGACTACAGGCGAAAAGGTCTCGTCATAGTCTATACCATGAGTTTGTCGAAAACCTTTTGCTACTAGTCTACCTTTGTAGGTCTTATCAGCTTTTAGTTTGAATAACCACTTGCATTCAATTACCTTAGCACCTTCTGGTGGATCAACCAAGGTCCAAACTTGGTTATCGTACATTGATTGCATCTTGGATTTCATGGCTTCAAGCCAATTATCCGAGTCTGGGCTTTCAATAGCTTCTCGGTAGGTAGTAGGATCCTCACGATCTACTAACTCAATAGTGTCACTGTCAGTGATTAGAAATCCATATCTCTCAATCTCCTGACGTACCCTACCGGACCTTCTAGGTTCTTGTGTAATGGGTTCTTGTTCCACAACTGGTTGTGAACTTGATCCCATTTCCAAACCATCCTCTATAGGAGTTTGTGGTGCTTGAATTTCTCCAAGTTCTACTTTACTCCCACTGTCTTTCTTGAGAAGGAACTCCTTTTCCAAGAAAACAGCCTTGCGAGCAACAAATACTTTGTTCTCGGCTTGTGAGTAAAAGTAGTATCCCTTTGTTTCTTTAGGATAACCCACAAACAAGCAGACAGTGGATTTGGACTCTAGTTTTTCAGATGTTAATTTCTTAACATGTGCTTCACAGCCCCAAATCTTGAGAAAAGACATATTGGGTTCTTTCCCAGTCCATACCTCGTATGGTGTCTTCCCAACTACTTTAGTTGGAGTACGGTTCAATAGAAACGCAGCAGTTTCTAATGCATAACCCCAAAAAGAGATAGGAAGATTAGCTTGACTTATCATAGATCGAACCATGTCCAACAGAGTTCGATTTCTCCTTTCGGACACACCATTCCATTGAGGTGTTCCAGGAGGAGTGAGCTGTGAAATAATACCACACTCCTTTAGATGACTGTCAAACTCTTGGCTTAAGTATTCGCCACCTCGATCTGATCGAATGGCTTTTATACTTTTGCCAAGTTGGTTTTCTACTTCATTCTTAAACTCTTTGAATTTCTCAAAAGTTTCAGACTTGTACTTCATCAGATAGACATAGCCATATCTACTGAAGTCATCTGTGAATGTCACGAAGTAGCTAAAACCACCTCTAGCATGTGTACTTAAAGGTCCACATACATCGGAATGTATTAGTTCCAATAAGCCATTAGTCCTCTCGCCATTTTTATTAAAAGGACTCTTTGTCATTTTTCCATGCAAACATGGCTCGCATGTATCATAAGACTCTAAGTCGAATGACCCAAGCACTCCAGTTTTGTGGAGTCTTGAAATGCGTTTTTCGTTTGCATGTCCTAAGCGACAATACCAGAAGTAAGTAGGGTTCAATTCATTTGATTTAACCCTCTTTGTATTAATGTTGTATATGGACTCTTTGTTTTGTAAATCAAGGATATAAAGGCCATTTTGCAACATGGCATTGCCATAAGAAATGCCTTGGCGACGAATATGAGCATTGCCATTTTTAATAACAAAATCAAATTCATCATTATCCAAACATGAAACTGAAATAATGTTTCTGCTCATAGCAGGCACATAATAACAATTATTCAAAACAATACAAAGTCCGGAAGGTAAAGTGAGGTGATAGTCGCCTATCTCCATGGCAGCAACTCGTGCTCCATTCCCCACACGGAGGTCCACTTCATTCTTCCCAAGTAACCGCCTATTTCTTAACCCCTGCACATTTGAACAAATGTGAGAACCACAACCGGTATCCAATACCCAAGTGGTAGAAATAGAAAGGTTAACTTCAACAACAAAAATACCAGAACTGGACGCCTTGGCTCCATTCTTCTTTTGTTCTTCCTTAAAGAGAGCGCAATTCTTCCTCCAATGCCCTATCTTGTTGCAATGGAAGCAAGTGCTCTCACTCTCTTTGAGTTTTGGCGCCTTGGGCTTGGATTGGGCCTGAGGTGCACTCCCACTTGACTTGGGTTTTGCCTTTCCCTTTCCCTTTCCCTTAGCTTGTCCCTTCTTAATTCCCTTTTGAACCATTAGTATGGGATTGGTCTTTCGAATGTTTTCTTCAGCATTCTTAAGCATCCCATGAAGCTCAGTGACTAACTTGTTCATTGCATGCATGTTATAATTCATCACAAATGGATCATAAGCAGCAGGTAATGATCCTAAGATCAAGTCAGTGGCCAATTCCTTTGGCACTAGTACCTCAAGCTTCTCAAGAGTATCAAGATACCCTTTCATCTTGAGTACATGGGTACTAACAGGTGTACCCTCAGCCATCTTGCAAGAAATTAATGCCTTTGTTGTCACGAACCTCTCGTGACGAGCTTGCTCTTGGAACATCTCCTTGAGGTGCACCATGATCGCATAAGCCTCTTGGTCCATAAATTGCTTTTGCAATTCAGGCACCATAGTGGCCAGCATCAGACAGGTCACATCATTAGAGTCGCTCTTCTTGGTCTCAAAAGTTTCCTTTTGAACCGCAGAGGCGTTCTTTCCTGGTTCTTCAGGCAAAGGTGCATCCAAAACATACGACTTTTTCTCTTGCTTAAGAACTACTCTTAAGTTTTGAGACCAGTCTATGAAATTGGTGCCATTTAATTTGTCCTTTTCAAGGACCGATCGCAATGAGAAATTGTTATTTGAAGATGCCATTTTCAATCTACAATAAAATTTAGCAAGATTAAATGAGGTCTTATTTATGATCCCACAAACCGAATTAATATCCCTTTAAATAATTCGCGTTAGTGATTTAATGTGGGCCAAGATCCACTTTTCACAACAACTTATTAGTCAAGCTGAGCTTGTACACCTAACAAGTTAAGTTACTTAGGTAGGAAAACTCCAATCATGTCTCGTACATGACTCTTGGATCAAATGGGCTAACATCTTAAGATGTTATAGCACAACCCATTTATTAGTTGCCTAGGTCCGGGCATCCCTTTCCATGATAAGTCCAACCTACATTCACAACCCATGCCTCACAAAGATAATCGGGCGCATCTAGGACTCCTAGTCTACGTGACCGATGATCGATGCCTTGACATGTTTCGAATTAGGAAGGCAACTTTGTGACTTACTATTTTTAGGGATTCATTTTATTACGGCTTACATGGCATACGCTTTGTCATCCATACATAGCATGCATATATATATAATTGCATAAAGTAAAGCGTGACAAACATGGGCCCAAAAACTTACAACTAAGATTCTATACTATTACATAAGAATCTTCGAGTTGGGCTTCTCCACAACGGTGGGCTTCGTCTTGATTTACAAAGTTTTCAAATAAATTCTATTCTAAGAAATAAATGAAACTTTTACAATAAAATATAATGGCTCGCAGGCCATATTTAATTACAAAAACCCAGAGCCCATGAATGCACCATGCATATCCATTCATCACACCAAACAAGCAAATAAATATACATAGCATTCATGGATCAAACAAAGTCCAATTTTAATTAGATTTAGCCAAGCCCATTAATGGAAATTGTGTACTTGAACCTTTAAGAGAAGACCCCGTGATGGGCCTGGGCCGAAGCCCAATGGACTAAATCCTCTTATTGAATAAGTTCTCTTAAAAGCCCAAAACACAAACTAGTTAGATTTGTGCTATAAATCAACTCTAGCATAATTTCCAATTTAGCCATTTTTAATTTTATGTCATACAGCCCATAAACATTAAAAATGCATATAATATGTGCTAACATGAATTAAAAATAAAATCATGAAGAACACATATATAGTACACGGCATTCAAGCAAAAACAAACAAACAACAAAAACTAGTTGTTTAATGCTTTTGTAATGCCATAAAATGCACAAACATTTAAATCAATTTTATGAGTCATTTAATAATCTAAATAATTCCATAAAAATTGATTTAATATTCTGTACCATTTTAATCTAAATGTGTTTTTACCATTTTAATCAAAACATAACAAACAATGTTGATTAAACATGTAACAAACACAAACTAGACATAGTTTTAAGTGATTTTAAAATTAATCAATTAAATTGTCATGGACCAGAATTAAAACTAAATTTAAAACATGTCCAGACCTGATATTTAATCTTTAAAAATCACTTACAAACATCCCAAAAACGTTTTTACATTTAATTTTGAAAACTAGTTGTTAAAATAGCAATTTACATGCCAACTAGCACCTAGTTTCATAATTAACATGTACCATCAGGTATAAATAATTAAATCCGACCATTACCAGCCCTAATAATATCTTAGGACAGTATATTAACATGTCATATTAATTATAATACCTATCTAATCAATTAAAATCGTTTTTATACCAAAACAATGCAAAAAACTCAAAACAGAAAATTTCAGATTTGCATGTTTTCAAAATAACGATTTTTAATTAATTTTTTCATGCATCTAAAGCACTAAAATAAGCATGTCTAGGCTCTGATACCACTGATGGAATATGACATGGTATGATAATCATGATAGCACAGCGGAAAAACAAAAATTTTATCATGCATACCATACATATCCAAAACTAGGAACGAAAACATGCAATTTTAGGGTTTTGAAACTTACAATAGATGATGCCTTTTTATTCTTTGTTTTTGTGATGTCCAGCAACCAAGATGCCTTTATCCACCTTAGTTCTCGATCACCAATGCCAAGAAACAGCCTTTTGCGCCACTTCCTCTATTCTCACACACACACTTGCACCGACGGCTTAAAATCGAGATTGCTAGCTCTCTTTTTCGGTATTGTGTAATGGTTATAGTTTGAAGCTACAAAACTTGATTTTGTACTTCTTTAGATTGCTATTACTGCTCAATAACACAAGAGAATGAGGAACAATCCTTTCTCCTTGTGAAAAATTGAACAAAAGAATTAAGAGAGAGAGAGTCACTATTCACGAGTTACTATTCACGAGTTACTATTCATGCCACAAAAAAATTAGGTTTAGGGTTTTATTTCTTTTAATATATATGCTTATCCTTTGGCAAGTAATTAATCTGAATTCAACTATCCTAAGATAATTAATTCAAACTCTATCACTTCCTAAAGATAAGTAATATATTTTGAATTAAACTCCTTTGAATTTAAATTCAAATTTTAAATAAAACATAAGACATTTAAATAAATGAAATCACTTAATTAAATATATAAGTGATTTAATTTAATTTAAATTCCTTTAGGCTTTAATATTCAATTAACTTAATTAACACAAGATAATTAATTAATTGAAAATAAACCTTATGGGCTGAATTTCTCTCTCTCATGGACCAAAGCCCAATAGCAATATTATAACCCATTACATACATTAATTTGACTTTAATTAAAAGCCCAAATTAATGTCCAATACTTAATTTAAATATTTTAAGCCCAATGCTTTGTGTGCGATCCTATAGGTCCATTTAATGTTGGCAATGAATTAATAAATTAATTCAAAGGCTATATATATTCTCTAGCAAGATATTATAGCATTCCAAATTAAATGAAAATGCATATGGCATTTGGTGACCTAATGCAATTTCGCATAGTCCCTTACCCATAAATATCAGAATTAATATAAGGCATGGAACTAGTCATCCTTATATACATTAATTCATTTCTTGATATTCCAGTGACACTGAACTCTCAGATAAATAATGATTACTCATTATTTCATCTCGGTATGGCCATACACTTCTCAGTTCACTGATCAAGTGGCCGGTGATATTTTTCTCTCTTATCGAGAGGGGTAATCCCTTCACTTCTCTCATGCTCTCTAACATGAATCAGTGCATACCCAATCATACCCGTACTTGTCACTCTGTTACGAGCACGTTAGGTGTATGTCAAAGTACACAGTAATTCATAAAGAGTTTCATAGAGATTTCAGGTCTAAGAACTCCGATACAAAACTTGCATATGAGAAACACTTATGACTTGTACCATGTAGTGTTCTCATGAGCGGATCGAATCCAGATACCATGTTCTTTAACATGTATCTATGATCTCTGATTGACACTCTTGTCCTAATGATCCATAAGACAGAACTCATAAGATCAGAGAGAGCATACTAGTCTTAATTCATTTGTTATTCCCATAACAATGACTGACCTACACCTAACGTGCTCGTAACAGAGTGACAAGTACGGGTATGATTGGGTATGCACTGATTCATGTTAGAGAGCATGAGAGAAGTGAAGGGATTACCCCTCTCGATAAGAGAGAAAAATATCACCGGCCACTTGATCAGTGAACTGAGAAGTGTATGGCCATACCGAGATGAAATAATGAGTAATCATTATTTATCTGAGAGTTCAGTGTCACTGGAATATCAAGAAATGAATTAATGTATATAAGGATGACTAGTTCCATGCCTTATATTAATTCTGATATTTATGGGTAAGGGACTATGCGAAATTGCATTAGGTCACCAAATGCCATATGCATTTTCATTTAATTTGGAATGCTATAATATCTTGCTAGAGAATATATATAGCCTTTGAATTAATTTATTAATTCATTGCCAACATTAAATGGACCTATAGGATCGCACACAAAGCATTGGGCTTAAAATATTTAAATTAAGTATTGGACATTAATTTGGGCTTTTAATTAAAGTCAAATTAATGTATGTAATGGGTTATAATATTGCTATTGGGTTTTGGTCCATGAGAGAGAGAAATTCAGCCCATAAGGTTTATTTTCAATTAATTAATTATCTTGTGTTAATTAAGTTAATTGAATATTAAAGCCTAAAGGAATTTAAATTAAATTAAATCACTTATATATTTAATTAAGTGATTTCATTTATTTAAATGTCTTATGTTTTATTTCAAATTTGAATTTAAATTCAAAGGAGTTTAATTCAAAATATATTACTTATCTTTAGGAAGTGATAGAGTTTGAATTAATTATCTTAGGATAGTTGAATTCAGATTAATGACTTGCCAAAGGATAAGCATATATATTAAAAGAAATAAAACCCTAAACCTAATTTTTTTTGTGGCATGAATAGTAACTCATGAATAGTGACTCTCTCTCTCTTAATTCTTTTGTTCAATTTTTCACAAGGAGAAAGGATTGTTCCTCATTCTCTTGTGTTATTGAGCAGTAATAGCAATCTAAAGAAGTACAAAATCATGTTTTGTAGCTTCAAACTATAACCATTACACAATACCGAAAAAGAGAGCTAGCAATCTCGATTTTAAGCCGTCGGTGCAAGTGTGTGTGTGAGAATAGAGGGAGTGGCGCAAAAGGCTGTTCCTTGGCATTGGTGATCGAGAACTAAGGTGGATAAAGGCATCTTGGTTGCTGGACATCACAAAATCAAAGAATAAAAAGGCATCATCTATTGTAAGTTTCAAAACCCTAAAATTGCATGTTTTCGTTCCTAGTTTTGGATATGTATGGTATGCATGATAAAATTTTTGTTTTTCCGCTGTGCTATCATGATTATCATACCATGTCATATTCCATCAGTGGTATCAGAGCCTAGACATGCTTATTTTAGTGCTTTAGATGCATGAAAAAATTAATTAAAAATCGTTACTTTGAAAACATGCAAATCTAAAATTTTCTGTTTTGAGTTTTTTGCATTGTTTTGGTGTAAAAATGATTTTAATTGATTAGATAGGTATTATAATTAATATGACATGTTAATATACTGTCCTAAGATGTTATTAGGGCTGGTAATGGTCGGATTTAATTATTTATACCTGATGGTACATGTTAATTATGAAACTAGGTGCTAGTTGGCATGTAAATTGCTATTTTAACAACTAGTTTTCAAAATTAAATGTAAAAACGTTTTTGGGATGTTTGTAAGTGATTTTTAAAGATTAAATATCAGGCCTGGACATGTTTTAAATTTGGTTTTAATTCTGGTCCATGACAATTTAATTGATTAATTTTAAAATCACTTAAAACTATGTCTAGTTTGTGTTTGTTACATGTTTAATCAACATTGTTTGTTATGTTTTGATTAAAATGGTAAAAACACATTTAGATTAAAATGGTACAGAATATTAAATCAATGTTTATGGAATTATTTAGATTATTAAATGACTCATAAAATTGATTTAAATGTTTGTGCATTTTATGGCATTACATAAGCATTAAACAACTAGTTTTTGTTGTTTGTTTGTTTTTGCATGAATGCCGTGTACTATATATGTGTTCTTCATGATTTTATTTTTAATTCATGTTAGCACATATTATATGCATTTTTAATGTTTATGGGCTGTATGACATAAAATTAAAAATGGCTAAATTGGAAATTATGCTAGAGTTGATTTATAGCACAAATCTAACTAGTTTGTGTTTTGGGCTTTTAAGAGAACTTATTCAATAAGAGGATTTAGTCCATTGGGCTTCGGCCCAGGCCCATCACGGGGTCATCTCTTAAAGCTTCAAGTACACAATTTCCATTAATGGGCTTGGCTAAATCTAATTAAAATTGGACTTTGTTTGATCCATGAATGCTATGTATATTTATTTGCTTGTTTGGTGTGATGAATGGATATGCATGGTGCATTCATGGGCCCTGGGTTTTTGTAATTAAATATGGCCTGCGAGCCATTATATTTTATTGTAAAAGTTTCATTTATTTCTTAGAATAGAATATACTTGAAGACTTTGTAAATCAAGACGAAGCCCACCGGAGTGGAGAAGCCCAACTCGAAGATTCTTATGTAATAGTATAGAATCTTAGTTGTAGGTTTTTGGGCCCATGTTTGTCACGCTTTACTTTATGCAATTATATATATATGCATGCTATGTATGGATGACAAAGCGTATGCCATGTAAGCCGTAATAAAATAAATCCCTAAAATAGTAAGTCATAAAGTCGCCTTCCTAATTCGAAACATGTCAAGGCATCGATCATCGGTCACGTAGACTAGGAGTCCTAGATGCGCCCGATTATCTTTGTGAGGCATGGGTTGTGAATGTAGGTTGGACTTATCATGGAAAGGGATGCCCGGACCTAGGCAACTAATAAATGGGTTGTGCTATAACATCTTAAGATGTTAGCCCATTTGATCCAAGAGTCATGTACGAGACATGATTGGAGTTTTCCTACCTAAGTAACTTAACTTGTTAGGTGTACAAGCTCAGCTTGACTAATAAGTTGTTGTGAAAAGTGGATCTTGGCCCACATTAAATCACTAACGCGAATTATTTAAAGGGATATTAATTCGGTTTGTGGGATCATAAATAAGACCTCATTTAATCTTGCTAAATTTTATTGTAGATTGAAAATGGCATCTTTAAATAACAATTTCTCATTGCGATCGGTCCTTGAAAAGGACAAATTAAATGGCACCAATTTCATAGACTGGTCTCGAAACTTAAGAATAGTTCTTAAGCAAGAGAAAAAGTCGTATGTTTTGGATGCACCTTTGCCTGAAGAACCAGGAAGGAACGCCTCTGCGGTTCAAAAGGAAACTTTTGAGACCAAGAAGAGCGACTCCAATGATGTGACCTGTCTGATGCTGGCCACTATGGTGCCTGAATTGCAAAAGCAATTTATGGACCAAGAGGCCTATGCAATCATGGTGCACCTCAAGGATATGTTCCAAGAACAAGCTCGTCACGAGAGGTTCGTGACAACAAAGGCTTTAATTTCTTGCAAGATGGCTGAGGGTACTTCTGTTAGTACCCATGTACTCAAGATGAAAGGGTATCTTGATACTCTTGAGAAGCTTGAGGTACTAGTGCCAAAGAAATTGGCCACTGACTTGATCTTAGGATCATTACCTGTTGCTTATGATCCATTTGTGATGAATTATAACATGCATGCAATGAACAAGTCAGTCACTGAGTTTCATGGGATGCTTAAGAATGTTGAAGAAAACATTCGAAAGACCAATCCCGTACTAATGGTTCAAAAGGGAATTAAGAAGGGACAAGCTAAGGGAAAGGGAAAGGGAAAGGCAAAACCCAAGTCAAGTGGGAGTGCACCTCAGGCCCAATCCAAGCCCAAGGCGCCAAAACTCAAAGAGAGTGAGAGCACTTGCTTCCATTGCAACAAGATAGGGCATTGGAGGAAGAATTGCGCTCTCTTTAAGGAAGAACAAAAGAAGAATGGAGCCAAGGCGTCCAGTTCTGGTATTTTTGTTGTTGAAGTTAACCTTTCTATTTCTACCACTTGGGTATTGGATACCGGTTGTGGTTCTCACATTTGTTCAAATGTGCAGGGGTTAAGAAATAGGCGGTTACTTGGGAAGAATGAAGTGGACCTCCGTGTGGGGAATGGAGCACGAGTTGCTGCCATGGAGATAGGCGACTATCACCTCACTTTACCTTCCGGACTTTGTATTGTTTTGAATAATTGTTATTATGTTCCTGCTATGAGCAGAAACATTATTTCAGTTTCATGTTTGGATAATGATGAATTTGATTTTGTTATTAAGAATGGCAATGCTTATATTCGTCGCCAAGGCATTTCTTATGGCAATGCCATGTTGCAAAATGGCCTTTATATCCTTGATTTACAAAACAAAGAGTCCATATACAACATTAATACAAAGAGGGTTAAATCAAACGAATTGAACCCTACTTACTTCTGGCATTGTTGCTTAGGACATGCAAACGAAAAACGCATTTCAAGACTCCACAAAACTGGAGTGCTTGGGTCATTCGACTTAGAGTCTTATGATACATGCGAGCCATGTTTGCATGAAAAAATGACAAAGAGTCCTTTTAATAAAAATGGTGAGAGGACTAATGGCTTATTGGAACTAATACATTCCGATGTATGTGGACCTTTAAGTACACATGCTAGAGGTGGTTTTAGCTACTTCGTGACATTCACAGATGACTTCAGTAGATATGGCTATGTCTATCTGATTAAGTACAAGTCTGAAACTTTTGAGAAATTCAAAGAGTTTAAGAATGAAGTAGAAAACCAACTTGGCAAAAGTATAAAAGCCATTCGATCAGATCGAGGTGGCGAATACTTAAGCCAAGAGTTTGACAGTCATCTAAAGGAGTGTGGTATTATTTCACAGCTCACTCCTCCTGGAACACCTCAATGGAATGGTGTGTCCGAAAGGAGAAATCGAACTCTGTTGGACATGGTTCGATCTATGATGAGTCAAGCTAATCTTCCTATCTCTTTTTGGGGTTATGCATTAGAAACTGCTGCGTTTCTATTGAACCGTACTCCAACTAAAGCAGTTGAGAAGACACCATACGAGGTATGGACTGGGAAAGAACCCAATATGTCTTTTCTCAGGATTTGGGGCTGTGAAGCACATGTTAAGAAATTAACATCTGAAAAACTAGAGTCCAAATCCACTGTCTGCTTGTTTGTGGGTTATCCTAAAGAAATAAAGGGATACTACTTTTACTCACAAGCCGAGAACAAAGTATTTGTTGCTCGCAAGGCTGTTTTCTTGGAAAAGGAGTTCCTTCTCAAGAAAGATAGTGGGAGTAAAGTAGAACTTGGAGAAATTCAAGCACCACAAACTCCTATAGAGGATGGTTTGGAAATGGGATCAAGTTCACAACCAGTTGTGGAACAAGAACCCATTACACAAGAACCTAGAAGGTCCGGTAGGGTACGTCAGGAGATTGAGAGATATGGATTTCTAATCACTGACAGTGACACTATTGAGTTAGTAGATCGTGAGGATCCTACTACCTACCGATAAGCTATTGAGAGCCCAAACTCGGAAAATTGGCTTGAAGCCATGAAATCCGAGATGCAATCAATGTACGATAACTAGGTTTGGACCTTGGTTGATCCACCGGAAGGTGCTAAGGTAATTGAATGCAAGTGGCTATTCAAACTCAAAGCTGATAAGACCTACAAAGGTAGACTAGTAGCAAAAGGTTTTCGGCAAACTCATGGTGTAGACTATGACGAAACCTTTTCGCCTGTAGTCATGCTCAAATCCATTAGGATCTTGCTTGCCATAGATGCATATCATGATTATGAGATATGGCAAATGGATGTCAAAACTGCTTTCCTCAACGGAAATTTACTTGAGGATGTGTATATGACACAGCCTGAAGGTTTTATCAATCCCAAGCATCCTAAGAAGGTATGCAAGCTTCAAAAATCCATTTATGGATTAAAGCAAGCATCCCGAAGTTGGAATCTTCGCTTTGATGAGGCAGTCAAAGAATTTGACTTCATCAAGAACGAAGATGAGCCTTGTGTGTACAAGAAGGTTAGTGGGAGCATAGTAGTGTTTCTGGTCCTATATGTGGACGACATCCTTCTCATTGGGAATGATATTCCAACATTGCAAAAGGTTAAGCAATGGTTGGGAAAATGTTTCTCAATGAAAGACTTAGGTGAAGCCGAGACAATACTTGGTATTCGAATCTTTAGAGATAGATCGAATAGGCTTTTGGGACTAAGTCAAGAAAAGTACATAGACAAAGTACTAAAGCGTTTTAGTATGGGAGACTCAAAGAAAGGATACATACCTTTGGCTTTGGGAGTTCCTTTGACTAAAGAACAGTGCCCTAAAACCAAAGAGGAAAGGGACAACATGAGTAGAATCCCATATGCATCTGCTATTGGATCTATCATGTACGCTATGTTATGTACTAGGTTGGATGTTGCTCATGCACTGAGTATAACTAGTAGGTTTCAGCAAGACCCTGGTGAGAAGCACTGGTCTGCTGTAAAAGGGATCCTGAAGTACCTGCGAAGGACTAAGGATCACTTCTTGGTGTATGGTGGTCAAGAAGAGCTCGTCATACAAGGTTATGCCGATGCTGCTTTTCAGACCAGCACTCAGGATTCTAGATCGCAATCTGGGTTTGTTTTTGTTTTGAACGGTGGTGCTGTCAGCTGGAGAAGCTCGAAGCAAGAAACCGTTGCCGACTCAACTACAGAATCTGAGCATATTGCAGCAAGTGAGGCTGCAAAAGAGGCTGTTTGGATTAAAAATTTCATTAATGGATTAGGAGTGGTCCCAAGCATCCTAGATCCATTAGAAATTTTCTGTGACAATAACGGGGCCATTGCACAGGCCAAGGAGCCCCGGTCACACCAGAAATCCAAACACATACTCAGAAGGTACCACTTGATCAGAGAAATCATTGATCGTGGGGATGTCAAGGTTAGCAAGATATCAAGTGAAGACAATGTAGCAGATCCTTTGACGAAACAGTTACGTCCAAATCTGCACGAAGCTCATTTGAGAGAACTCATAAGATCAGAGAGAGCATACTAGTCTTAATTCATTTGTTATTCCCGTAACAATAACTGACATACACCTAACGTGCTCGTAACAGAGTGACAAGTACGGGTATGATTGGGTATGCACTGATTCATGTTAGAGAGCATGAGAGAAGTGAAGGGATTACCCCTCTCGATAAGAGAGAAAAATATCACCGGCCACTTGATCAGTGAAATGAGAAGTGTATGGCCATACCGAGATGAAATAATGAGTAATCATTATTTATCTGAGAGTTCAGTGTCACTGGAATATCAAGAAATGAATTAATGTATATAAGGATGACTAGTTCCATGCCTTATATTAATTATGATATTTATGGGTAAGGGACTATGCGAAATTGCATTAGTTCACCAAATGCCATATGCATTTTCATTTAATTTGGAATGCTATAATATCTTGCTAGAGAATATATATAGCCTTTGAATTAATTTATTAATTCATTGCCAACATTAAATGGACCTATAGGATCGCACACAAAGCATTGGGCTTAAAATATTTAAATTAAGTATTGGACATTAATTTGGGCTTTTAATTAAAGTCAAATTAATGTATGTAATGGGTTATAATATTGCTATTGGGCTTTGGTCAATGAGAGAGAGAAATTCAGCCCATAAGGTTTATTTTCAATTAATTAATTATCTTGTGTTAATTAAGTTAATTGAATATTAAAGCCTAAAGGAATTTAAATTAAATTAAATCACTTATATATTTAATTAAGTGATTTCATTTATTTAAATGTCTTATGTTTTATTTCAAATTTGAATTTAAATTCAAAGGAGTTTAATTCAAAATATATTACTTATCTTTAGGAAGTGATAGAGTTTGAATTAATTATCTTAGGATAGTTGAATTCAGATTAATGACTTGCCAAAGGATAAGCATATATATTAAAAGAAATAAAATCCTAAACCTAATTTTTTTTGTGGCATGAATAGTAACTCGTGAATAGTAACTCGTGAATAGTGACTCTCTCTCTCTTAATTCTTTTGTTCAATTTTTCACAAAGAGAAAGGATTGTTCCTCATTCTCTTGTGTTATTGAGCAGTAATAGCTATCTAAAGAAGTACAAAATCAAGTTTTGTAGCTTCAAACTATAACCATTAAACAATACCGAAAAAGAGAGCTAGCAATCTCAATTTTAAGTCGTCGGTGCAAGTGTGTGTGTGAGAATAGAGGGAGTGGCACAAAAGGCTGTTCCTTGGCATTGGTGATCGAGAACTAAGGTGGATAAAGGCATCTTGGTTGCTGGACATCACAAAATCAAAGAATAAAAAGGCATCATCTATTGTAAGTTTCAAAACCCTAAAATTGCATGTTTTCGTTCCTAGTTTTGGATATGTATGGTATGCATGATAAAATTTTTGTTTTTCCGCTGTGCTATCATGATTATCATACCATGTCATATTCCATCAATAAAATGGTTTAGGAAATAGAATAGAGAAGAAGGGAGAAATGGAAATAGAACAACACCAAGATTTATCGTGGTTCGACCTCTATGCCTACAGCCACTCCCCAAGATATCGTCTTGAGATTTTCTCTCCACCAACAAGTCTTTTAATTGGCAAGAGTGAAAGCCAATATACAATCTTAGTATATTCTACCCATAACTTTTTTCCCAAGAAAAAGATGTAAAAACTTACTAGAATTCCTAAGGTTCTAGCCAACCCTTCTCAAAATCTTTTCCAAAGATTCCTCACAATAGAATTACAAAAAAAAGCTATAATCTAGTTGAGGATGATGATAATGAATGAAGTGCAAGATGTGAAAATATGATTAGAATATATCAAAGCTTTGTATCTTAAGAGATACAATATTTTTCCAACTTCTTTAGCCTTTTAGGACTCAAAAACATCTTGTATTTATAGCTTAAAATAAGTTATAGCCATTAAAAAAAACTAGTTGTTAGAATAGAGACAAACTGAAGAAAATAGAAATTAGCTGTTATTTTTTCTTTTTGTGAAAAAATAGAACTAGCAGTTCTGGTGACTTGTTCTGGTGAGCCAAAATAGAAAAACATTTTCTAGTGAACTCGTTCTGGTCACCTAAAATAGGAAATACATTTTCTAGAACATTTTTTGTGACAATTTCTAACAATTTTTCAAAAGATAATTTTGTATTTAATCAAATTAATACCGATTTTAATGCATGTAAACAAATTTTAATGTATCAAAAGAATTTTATGATGCATGAACATTAAATAAAAAAAACTCCTCAAAAGATTGTACACGAATGATACCCTAATTTCTTGAGGCCTCTTTAGAATGTAGAACTTGAAGTCCTTTTTCATCCATAAGGCTTGAAATTTAAGGTTGGTCTTGTGCACTTAGTTGAGATAATCTGAAACATAATCAAACTAAATAAAATTTATACAAAGTTTATTCAAGGTTTGATTATCATCAAAACTAAGATGTAGCATTGAGCTAACATTTACACTGATACCTTCTACTTCTCTTCCTTTCCTAAGAAAAAAACAAACTCCTAGCAAAGAAAACTTCAATCCTAATTTCACTTTCAAACCCTTAAAAAACATTCTTGAGCATTCCCTTTATAGAATTGAGAAATTATGCCCACCGAATGAGAAAATAGAGTTGTCATTTATACCATGATGTTGAGAAGTACAAGAGAAATATTTGATGTGTGCAACGTAGTTCATACAGTGATTGATTGATTTAGGTTTCAATTTATGATAGAGATGTGTCAACAAATAATGGATTTAGAGAGGAATTAAAGGAGTTGATAAAGGGGAAAGAGCCACTGTCACTGCCTCCTCTAGTACAAAACACCACCTTTAGCTCTACCTCTATCTCTAATACCAAACACCAACTCTGCCTCCATCTCCTCCAATACGATGTTTGTTTCTCAAAAAAAATTGGATACAAGTGAGAATTCAAAAATAAATTAAGAGGGGATTTGTGTGGATTTGATTTTTTTCATTTTTTTCAAATGTGTGCCATTTGTCATTTTATAGTTGGATCTTCATTTATTTTTCAATATGTCCATTCATGTGTATAACACCGTGAGGCCCCAACATAGGCCCTAGAAGATTATGCATGATTAAATTGGTAATTTATAGTTAATAATGTTAGATTAATTGTTGAATTTCAAGTTAGGGCCTAAAGGGGTAAATTGGTAATTTTATATTATGTTATACACATGTATAATTAAAGTATAATATAAGATTAAGGGTGTAATTGAAATAAAAGAAATAAGATAGGGGGATAGAATTAAGAAGAAGAGAGATTGGTGGGCAAATTTTATAATTGAAGTATTAGAGGGAGCAAAGTGAGATTTTCACCACTACTTAACCTCTCTAAAATTTTCATGAGAGAGAGAGAAAGAATAGAGTTGAGGTATACAATGGGTGTGTTGATCAGCCACCTAAAGAAATATGCAGTTATCCTTTTCTCTCTCTAAAAACCAAACTTTGCTCTCTCTAATCTCAATCTAAATTTTGCAATAGTAGTTATGAAGGAAGATTTTGATAATTAGCTATCTCAAAGGTAACAGGTTCTTCATCTTCTTATTTACTTAATTAATGAAATTGCATTGAAGAGAATCGATGGGTATTTATGTATGAAATTGTCCTCTATAGAAGGTGAACCTAATAAGAGCAAAAAGAAAGAAATTATGAAGGATTGAAGAAAGGAGTTTTGGACTTCATTAAGAGGTATGGAACTATGAGCATTTCTGATGTTGTATGTGTATGTTTAAGGAAAGATTATGAGATGGTAGGTTAAGAAAATTAGTGGAATTGGAAACAAATTCTACACATGATCTTCTTAAAGTTCTCTTGTTTCAATTGGAATTGTTGTTCAAAAATAAAGCCTTAGAATTATGATGTGTTTACTAATTGAAAGGAAAAATAGTATTTTATGTCTATTTTCTTCCATATAGGTTCTAATTTAATTCTAATGAGTCAATGTTATAGTGAAGCTAAGATAGAACTACAACAATAATTGACATTTTAGCAATATGAACACAATACTTTGTTTTATGAATAACTTGGAATTTATAGTTTAATAAGATGTTTTCAAGTTGTTTTGATAATTAAATGTATGAGGAAACATAGTGTGAAAGGAAAATTGCTCAAAAAATAACTTTTGTTAAGGTGTTGGGGCCATGCAAGTTCAATACAGAAATCTACAGTTGATAATTTTCTTAGGCAAACTGATGTACATGGTATAGACCATTTGGTCTCAGCCCTCTACACCTGTTTTGAAGAAAAAGGTGGGTACATGGTAGAGACCATTGGTCTTAGCCATGTATGCCCTTTTATTTTGAAACTGCTTTGTTGTATACGATAAAGATAGATTAATCCCAACTATGTACACCCTGCTGTACTAGAGATAAGTTAAAGCACACGGCAGAGACCATTTTGTCTCCACTGTGTACCTACCCTATTTTGCTCAAAACATGATTAATTAATGCTAAAATGTTACCAATAAGTATATATTATAAAGTAAATTGACCATGAAAATGAGGACAAAACATGGTATAAAATTACATGTAATAATCATGGTATTTGTTACATAGAAATCAATGAATCCAAAGTTAATATGTTTATATAATATATACATGAATAGACATCACTATAGTTGTTTAATTGCAATAGTATATGTGTACATGAATGATTATACTTTTATGATCTCATATGATTGTATATAGTTACAGTACTGCAACATTTACCGATATTTAAATATTTACATGTGATTATATATATAACTACATAACAAAGGTTTAATCATGATAAATAAAATGTATATGAAAATGATTCAGTGCATACGGTTAGAGTTCAGTTGTGGATAGATAGGTATGACTATAGGGTAAAGTTGCAGCTATTATAGTCTAACCCTAATTGGGTCTATAGTCATCCTCGTTTGGGACCATAGTCTCAACCTCGATGGGTCCACAGGTTTGATACCTTTGGGTATCCATAGAATTTAATATCTACAGGTATTTATATGACTGATACCTATAGGTATCCACAATTCCCATTATTCACACCTATAGAACTTAAGTAAGCAAATTATAAGAAAAGTATTAAAAGCCAAATTACATAATTGTTATCAAAGAGCTATTTATGTTTATATTTGTGTTTTATATTAATATAGTTTTGTTCTTTTTCCTTATTTATTAAATTATCTTCTTATAATTGTAAGGACTATTATATTCCTTTCCTGGTCATCCTTTTTACACATACCACCCTGTGCACAAAAATTTAGAATATAGTTCATGTGCATAATAATTACATTTATTGGCATACTTTTAATCTAATTTATCAAGCTGGTTAAGATCATGCAAAAAGGTACTATTCACTATATTATGCTTTACAACTATTTACTTTTTTACAAATCTCTTTACTAGGTACAACATGAAAATGTACAAAGGCAAAAACAAAAGTTGGCATTCTTTACTTCGACTCTTCCTAAGGTTGGCCTGCTTCATGCAGATTTTGCTCCTGACCGAGAGTTTGAACTTGAGCACCTACACGGATAAAACCCATGCTAAGCTAAATAGCTTAATGGGTAACAAATAATATGTGAACAATCACTCACAGTGGCCATTCCCAAGCACACAAACATAGAACAACACAAAAATACATTTATTAACATTGGAGAATAGTATAACCAATAACAAGGAGGATATATTCATATATTACTTATAATACAAGCATAAACATGTATAATAAATCACTATTTAGCAATTCCTTTAAAATTATTTCTTTTTTCTGTGAATCCCTGCCTAAGTTCTGTGGGTATAGATAACGGGAACTATGAATACCCGTAGGTATCAGTCATATGAATATCTAAAGGTGTTAAACATATGGACCCAATTGGGGTTTAATGGGGACATACTATGGACCCAAATGGGGTCGAGATTGTGGCAACTACATTTATAACCCTATATGAATGCCTATCTATCCACCACTAAGTTATATGTGCAGGCATTGGACATTTAATATATCGTTTTATCCATTGTATCCAATTCATTATATTGCATCACATTACATAGCTATAAATATTCATAAGTATCATAATAATGTAACTTTACTATCAATATGTACATCAATGTTACAAACACTCATTTATATATGTTGGTATATATTATCTAATGGGAACATTATAGACCATGTATACACACACACACACACATATTGGTACAAATTCATATACATATGTATTTATAACCTCCGTATGCTCATATTTTATGGTATAATGCATCTTATTACTAGCACAACACATAGGAGGCAGTTTAATGTGGTAGAAAAGGGGAAGAAAAAGTAAAAATAGGGGAAAAAAGCCTACTGTCATAAGCACGACAAGTGTCGTGAGCACGACAGTAGGTGTTTGGCCAACTAAAGTTTCCCCTGTTTACAAAATCCCGCCAACTAGTTCAAAAACTTAACTTATAATGCGATTTAGACATATTAAATGACTTTTGCTTGCAAAATGATCTTCTACAAATTTGTTCCTATACATTTCTAGTTTCTAAAACATTAAAAATAATTTTATTTAGCCTTTTCAATCTCAAGACATTCAGTAAATAAGATAGACTATTTCTAATGACAAGACAGCAGATATGATCTGGGATCATGCTAAATTTTTCCTACTGTAGGGGAAGAAACAAACATTGTTGTAACCTTATGAAACTTAGATATTTGATTCTAGTTTCTATTCCAATTGGAATTACTAAATTTGGAGCTCTCAAACTCTAGATATAGGCAAAATAGTCCGGATAGATTTAGTGAGCTCAAGTACAAAGTTTTGCCAAAAAGAAGACATATGCCCTATTCTGAATTTCCATGCCAATTGAACTATCATATTTAGATATATTTCCAATGAAAAAATATAATCTAACATCTCTAATCATTACAATAAGGCAACACCACAACATTTTCAAGAAGTTCCCATACCTTGTTAGTGATTCCACCTTCTTCAAGCTCCTTTTCCTCCCCTTTACTGGATTGCCCTTTTACATGGAATAAATTCACATAAATGATTCATATAACCTTATAAATTTATTATCCAAAATCAAAGAAGAAGAGAAGAAGGAATTGTTATCCTAAAATGGTAGCCCCTAAACTCTCTCTTCTCAAGCAAAAATCAAATTAGGATTTTAGGGTGTTCTTGAGAGCTTAATTAGGAGAAATTATGGCCTTTTAATTCCTTGAAGTGGCTGGAACCCCCCTCTCATTAATCCCCATAATTTCTACTTTTCTCAAGAAAGTTCTAAAAAGATAGGTGTCATGCTCCTATTGGCTCTATTTTCATTTTTTCAAAATTACACTTAACTTTTTAAATTTATGTTTTTACCCTAAAAATTCTCTTTCCCTTTTCAATTAGGTCCCTTAATTAACTTCTTCCCTATAATCAATCAAATGCATGGCCTAATTTAAAATGACCATTATACCCCTCTCCTCTTAAGGTAATTACCTTTATGCCCCTACTTGTAGCTCACTAGCTATACACACACGCAGTGATCATAATATCATTCACGAACACATGCATATTCTTCCAAGGCCTAAATAAGGGCCTTACATTTCTCTCCCCCTTAAAAGAATTTCATCCTCGAATTCATGGTTTGAATAATTTTTTATACTGTGCTCTTATGACTGATTCAATTTCCCATGTGGCCTCTTCTATGCCATGATGCTGCCATAGTATTTTAACTAAGGGACTCTACTTGTTTCGCAATTGTCTAACCTCTCTAGCTAAAATTTCTTTTGGTTCTTCATTTTAGGAATAGTTAGGTTGTACTGTTATTTTCTGTTAAGGCACTATGTTAGATTCATCTGATCAGTACCTCCGGGGCATGGAAACATAAAAGACATCATGCAACTTAGATAATTCTGAAGGGAGTGCCAATCTATAAGAAATAGGGCCAACCCATTCCACAACTTCATATTGACCAATAAACCTTGGACTAAGTTTTCCTTTCTTCCCGGAATGTAGTACTTTCTTCCATGGTGAAACCTTTATGAACACCTTATCTCCCACTTAGTATTCAATATCTTTTTTTTAAGTCTACATATGAATTCTTTTCTATCACTGGCTATCTTTAATCTTTGTTTGATAATTTGCACCTTTTCTTTAGTATCTTTGATAATGTTAGGACCAATGACCTTTTTCTCAGTTTATTCAATCGAACAGATCGGAGTTATACACTTCTTGCCATATAGAGCTTCGTAAGGTGACATACCAATGCTAGCTTGATAACCATTGTTGTATGCAAATTCCATCAGAGCAATGTATCTATCCCAACTTCTAGGAAAATCCAAGGTGCAACCTCTTATCATATCTTCCAACACTTGAATAACTCTTTCAAATAACCTATCTGTTTGCAGATGAAATGTTGTACTATAGTGGAGTTTGTTGCCCAAAGCTTGCTATAAAATTTTCCAAAACCTTATGTAAATCTCAAATCTTGATCGAAAATTACCAATACCAAAATTCCATACAATCGAACAATTTCATTTACATACAATTCAAACAATTTGTCCAGTGGGTAGTCCGACCGAACTGGTATGAAATAAGCTATCTACAATTACCCATGCTACATCATGCTTCCTTTGAGTGAGCAGCAACCTTATAACAAAATCCATGGTAACATTTTCCCATTTCCACTATGGAATTGGAATGGGTTTCAACAACCCTGAAGGGAATTGGTGTTCCGCCTTCACTTGTTGGTAAGTCAAACACTTGAAAACATAGTTAACCATGTCTCTTTTCATTCCCGACAACCAATAAATCTACTTCAAATCTTGATACATCTTGTTACCTTCGGGATGCATAGTGAAAACTGTGTTGTCCGCTTCTCACAATAAGGTTTTCTTTAGCTCTTTATTATCTAGTATGCACAGTTTATTCCAATAATACACACTCCATCTTCTCTTATTGAGTACTCCAAGGGCCCTCCTTCTTGTATTGTTTGAACTATCCACTGTAATTTTTCATCATCCTTCACGGCATCAATTATTATTTGTTTCATATAGGGTCGTGCTTTCAATTGAGGTATCAATGCTCCATTTGGTGCAAATCTCCATTTACATTGTTGCAATAGTAACGATGCCACCATCTTTCAACTCAAGGCATCCACCGCCACATTTAATTTACCTAGATAATAATCAACTATGTAGTTATAGTCTTTGAATAATTCTAACCATCAACGATGTCTCAAGTTAAGGTCTTTCTGTGTAAGCAGATACTTGAGGCTTTTATGATCCGTATAAATCCTACACCTTTCTCCATACAAGTAGTGCCATTATATCTTTAAAGAAAAAACTACTACTGCTAACTCCAAATCATGAATAGGGTAGTTCTGCTCATAAGGCTTCAATTACCTTGAGGCATATGCCACAACTTTACCCTCTTGCATTAATGCACAATCCAATCCATTTCTAGAGGCATTATTGTATATAACATATTATTTACTAGATGTCGATTGAGTAAGAACTGGGGCTTCTATTAGCATCCTTTTTAATTGCTCAAAGCTCGCTTGACATTCGTTGGTCCAATTAAACTTAACATCCTTTCGAAATAGTCTAGTAAGTGGCAATGCGATAACTGAAAATCCTTTCACAAAGCAGCGATAATACCCAGCCAGGCCTAGGAAACTCCTTACTTACGGTACATTTCGAGACGACTTCTAATTAATAATGGTTTCCACCTTTTTAGGGTCCACTTTAATACCTTCTGATGATATAATATGCCCAAGGAAAGAAACCTCTTTAAGCCAGAAATCACATTTACTCAGTTTAGCATACAATTATTTCTCTTGCAAGGTCTGTAACACAATTCTCAAATGTTTTGCATGTTCTGCTTCATTTCGAGAGTAGACCGGTATATCATCGATAAACACTACCACAAATTGATCTAAATAGGGTCTGAACACCTTATTCATCAAATCCATGAATGTTGCTGGAGCATTGGTTAATCCAAAAGGCATAACCAAAATTTATAATGGCTATACTATGTTCTAAAAGCAGTTTTCAGGACATCTACATCTTCCACTCGAAGTTGATAATACCCCAATCTCAAGTCGATCTTAGAAAACACCCCGGCATCTTTTAATTTGTCAAACAAATCTTCAATTCGGTAGAGGATATCTATTCTTCACTATCACCTTGTTGAACTGTCTGTAATTAATACACATCCTTAAGGTATCATCTTTCTTTTTAACAAATAACACTGGTACACCCCAAGGGGACACACTAGGCCTGATAAAACCTTATCTAACAACTCTTGCAATTTAACTTTCAACTCTTTCAACTTTGATGGTGACATCCTATACAATGGCCTAGAAATGGGAACAGTTCTTGGTAAAGTATTTATAGATAACTCCGCTTATCTTTCAGGTGGGAGACCAGGTAACACTTTAGGAAACACATTAGGAAATTCATTAACTACCAGTATGTTTTGAAGATTTACTTTCTCTTTCTTGGAATCAAGTATTAAGGCTAAGTATGCTTCACACTCTTTCCTAAGGAAATGGACAGCTTGCATAGCTGATGTAACGATTGTAAAAGTTTTTGACCTTATACCCTCGACTATTATTTCCTTTCCTACTACGTCCTTCAGTTCTACCATCTTTGTCTTATAATTTACTATTGCCTGGTGTTTAGTTAACCAATTCATGCCTAGTATTACATCAAATTAATGAAATGGTAACTCTATTAAGTCAGCAGGAAATTCTCTCCTTTTAATCAAAATATGACAATTTTTGTGCATTTTATTCAAACATACATTGTGGCCCAAAGGGCTAGTCACACAAATATCAAACACTAACTGTTCCATATTTTTCATATTTCTACCCAGGTCCTCAACATAATTATAAGAATGAGTAGAACCTAGATCGATAAGAACAAGCACATCAGTGTTAAAATTGAGAAAATACCCGCTATGACTTTTCGGGCATCTACTTCTTCACGAGCTTTCATTGCATATGCTCGACCGGGAGATGTAACAATGAAGGGTCGATCAACAGTCTCATAGGCATTTCTGGACTAGGCTTTAAATTAATTGGCTCCACCTCGACCTCTTCCACACCCTCTACCAATTGAGGATGCATTAAAGGCTTCCCTATTGCTCTACTGTGTAAACCCCTACTCTTGCTTTAATGGGCAATTAGCCATGAAATGATCAGTGCCACCACATCTGAAATAAGAACCTGTTAAAATCCTACAGGTACCCCAATGCTTCCTAGAGCACTAGTTGCACTCTGGTGACTATCCTCTGCCCTATCCCGTTAATGTCTCTTTACCTGATTTAGATTAGGTAAAGGTTTCCTGTCATTTACCTCGAGTAGAAGGGTTGTTGAAAGATCTGGCTAATTGATCTTCCTATGCAACCTGAGGTCTCTTTCCTGTAGATGCACCACCTCTAGCAACATTTTTTCTTTGATCTCTCTCCTTCTTGGCCACTTCACTCCTTTCAACTCGGATGGCTGCTTGCACAAGTTGATAGTAGTCCACTACCTATAGTGAAGCAAGTTCGATTAAGTGCTCTCTAATAAGATCATTTAAGCCATCTTTAAATTGTTGACAGTTGAACGCTCCAGTTAGCATAGAATCTGGTGCATATTTACTTAAATGGCTGAATTCCTTCTCATATTCGGCCACCATCATGACTCTTTGTTTCAAGTTTAGAAATTGTCTCTATTTCTCCTCTTTATAAGCTTCAGTGACATATCTTTTCTTACACACTTTCAAAAAGAACTCCCAAGTGAGAGGATCAGGCAATTAGGGCTACTTTAACACTAGCTTCTACCAATCATATGCTGATCTTTGAAGTAAAGACACAACACATGTGACTTTATGACTAGCTGGACATTGGATCTCATCAATTGCATGCCGAGTCTTTTCTTGCCAAAACTCTGCCTTTTTTGATTCCTCTAATGTAGTAACAAAGAACTCCTCTACTCCATATTTTCTAATTTCTACAATAGGGGCTTTAGGAGTCATCATCCTCTGTAGAATTTAGGCCATGTCCTGAGAAAACTACAATAATGCCTCTCCAAGGATAGCAGCTGCGGGTACATCACCCCAAAAAGAGGCTGACGATTCTAGATTGGAAGGGTTTGATCTCACTGGCAAATTATTTTCAACAGACTCATTTATTGTTTCCCTGGAGCCCTTCATAATCAACTATCTATCATAAAACATGGGCATTTACATTAGGCCAACACTAAATACATTTTATACATCCATGCTCTTAGACTTCTAATGGCCAGAACAGCCTAAACCTAGGCGCTCTAATACAAAAAAAAATGTAAGGACTATTCTATGCATTTCCTGGTCATCCCTTTTACACATACCACCTTGTGTGCAAACATTCATAATGTAGTTCGTGTGTATAAAAATTACATTCATTAACATACTTTTAATCTAATTTATTAAGCTGGTTAAGATTATGCAAAAAGGTATATTCACTATATTATGCTTTACAATAGTTTACTTTTCTACAAATCTCTTTACTAAGTATAACATCAAAATGTACAAATGCAAAAACAAAAGTTGACAATCTTATACTTTAACTCTTCCTAGGGTTGGCCTAGTTAATGCAGATTTCACCCCTGACTGAGAGTCTAAACTTGAGCACCTACACGAATAAAACTCATGCTAAGCCAAATAACTTAGTGGGGAATAGATAATATGTGAACAACAACTCACAGTGGCCATTCCCAAGCACACAAACATGAAACAACACAAAAATACATTTATTAACATTGGAAAATAGTATAATCAATAAAAAAGAGGATATATTAATATATTACTTATAATATAAGTATAAACATGTACAAAACATCACTATTTGACAATTCCTTTAAAATTATTTCTTTTTTGTGAATACTTGCCTAAGTTTTATGGGTGTGGATAACAGGAACTATAGATATCCATAGGTGTCCGTCATATGAATAACCAAAGGTGTTAAACATATAGACCCAATTAGGGTCTAAACTGTGGTCCTAAAGGTGTTAAACATATGGACATGCTGTGGACCCAAACGGAGGCAATCAACATGCAAATGTTTTACAAACATTACTATCAACATGCAAATCAATATTACAAACACACATATATATATATGTTGGTATATATTATCTAATGGGAACATTATAGACCATGTATATATATATATATATACACACACCTTGTTACAAATTCATATACATATGTATTTATAGCCTCTATATGCTCATATTTTAAGGTATAATGCATCTTATTACTAGCACAACACATGGAGGCAACCTAATATGGTAGAAAAGGGGAAGAAAAAGCAAAAATAGGGGACAAAAGCCTACTGTTGCAAGTGTGACAAGTGTTGTGAGTGCGGCAGTAGGCATTTGGCCAATTGAAGTTTCCCCTATTCATAAAATCCTGCCAACTGGTTCAAAAACTTAACTTGTAATGTGATTTAGACATATTAAATACTTTTTCTAGTAAAATGATCTTCTACAAAGTTCTTCCTATACATTTTAGTTTCTAAAACATTAAAAATCATTCCATTTGGCCTTTTCAATCTTAAGATATTCACTAAACAAAATGGACTGCTCCTAATGATAGGGCAGCAGATATGATCTGGGTTTAAGATAAATTTTGCCTATCATAGAGTGTTTATTTGACTATTAGCTAAATCCATATATATAACTGAAAAATGCTGTCAAGTTGAAGTGTCAATTTATATATTTGGCCGATAATTATTATATATATAATAAAAATTTATCAATTAATGTAATTATATGAGTATATAATCATTCTATCAATTAATTTTATTTTCTTTTAGTGTCATAAATATATGAATATTTAAATTAATAATTTAATTTTATAGTTATTATACATAATAAAATTTTAGTTGTATATTTAAAAATAATAAAAGAGAAAAAATTAAAACTTTTTAGAAAGAATTAAAAATTAAATTTAAATTTTTTTTGGAGGCAATATTTTTAGTTTTTAGTTTTTAGAGGGAACTAAAAATTGAATTTAAGTAATTAATAATTTTTAAAATATTAAAAATTAAATTATTTAAGGGAAAAAATAAAATAAAATATTGTGTTTAGGTCAGCCATTTTTTCTTTCCCTTTATGTTTTTTCTTTTTTCGATTTTGCCCCCTTCTGCCTCTCTACCTTTCACCACCGTGCTTTGCCTTTGGCCACTACCATCAATCTATCGCTACCACCCCTCTTTTACTCTCCTTAGTGATTAGTGCATCTTCTCCATTTGCCATTGTCAAATTTAAGCTAGCAAATTGGCTCTACCTCTTGCCATTGCTATCCAATTATAGTTGAGATTCTCATTTGTTTCCAAAACTAGATGAAATCGATTGCACTTTTAGCTTTAGAGGCATCATTTGATGAATTTGAAAAGTTTGAATTGGATAACTATTATATTCGTGTAAATTTTTAAATTGTGCATTTAATATTTAAATTTTTTGTGATCTAATTATTTAAAATTTGTATTATTTTTTTAGATATTCCTTAAAATTCTCAAATCAATGCCAATATAATATAGAGAAAGATTATCAAATGTTAATTTTTAAATTTTATATTTTTACTTAAATTTTAATTGTACTTAGTTTGATATTTTAATTATATTTATATTTATTATTATGTGAATTTATTTTGAAAATTTTTAAAAATATTGAATTATTCGAAATACCGGATTATATTTTACTATATTATTTAGTACCAAAAAAACCAAAATACCAAACCGAACTGTACCGAATTTTCATAAATATTGTATCACATTATTCTAAATTTTCAATACTATTGTAATATTTAATTTTTAAAATATCTAAAATTTTAAAATAATACAAAAATTTACAAATCTTTCAATTGTTTCGATCATATATAGGGATTTTCTTTTATTTTTGGTGTGATTTTGATAAATATTTAGAGAAATAGGGTAACAGTAAAAATATTTAGAAGAATATGGTGCTAGAAAATGGCAACCAAGGGTGTCATTTTGTGGTAAGTGGAGCCTACCAATTTTTTGTTAAAAATTGCACATAAAATGGCAACATACGATGCCATTTTTCACTATGCCCAAAATGATGTCGTTGTGGAGGGGAAGAGGGCGCACTTAAAAATGTCATAAGGAGCTACCATTTTTTGACATACAAAATGGTGTTGTTTCATTTGGTGAGAGATAGCAAATTTAAATTATTAGGTAGGGTCCACATGTTAGAAAATGGCACTGACACCTGTTATTTTTTGTGCAATTTTTTTTTTAAAACCATAAAAGGAAAATTATTTGTTGCCTTCCCTTTGCCATTTTTGTAACGCCCCAAACCTTGGTTCGGTTAATAATAACTCTTAAATGCGATTAGTAATTAGAACTCCTAATATAAATTATAGGAAATATATATATATATATATATATAAGATGAGTTTATTATAGGTATTATTTTTAGGTTTTTAAATTATTGATTTTAATTAAGTACATTTTAACAAGAAATTAATAAAGTATATGAGAGGAAAAATAACAACAATAATATTTGGATCAACAAAATTAAGACTTAGGAATTCGTGGATAATAGACAATGGCTCCATAAAAATGTAAGGAAAAAAAAAGAAAGAAAATAAGGAAAAAGGAGGAAAAGAGGCAGGGGAAGCAAGAGAGAGAGTTCGGCCACCACACTCGCCGCCAACCTTCTTTCCTTTGCCACCCAACCACTGCCCTCTTTTGCCATTGCTCGCCATCACCATTGCCTCTATTTCTACTTTTTTTTTCTTCTTTTTCTTCTCCTTTTGGTTTAAAATTTCTCTCTTCCATTGAAAGCTTTTTCTTTGCTTTCCAGCCACCTTAGGTGTCAGGTGGCAGCGCAACCTACACCGCTGAACTCATGGTGGTGAGGCAAGTCTGATAGCATCCTTCCTTCATCATTAATCGCCAAAAATGAGGAAATCGGTATAGGAGCTAAGGGTGACTTTCGGTGTAGATCTAAACTCTTATTGGTGTTCGATGAGCATATGGCCACCTCTATTGGGTCCCTGATATCTTAGGCCTCATTTTGGCAATAAGGGTGCATCATCGGTGAGACTTCAGTGATCGATGACTGGAGGAGCAAGTTAAAAATTAACAAAAATTAGTTGAAATTTGCTTAAATTAAAATATGTTAAAATGTTATTTTAAAGTTATGCCATATTAATTTATGCTCATCTTTAAAATTTATGGAATAATTGGATTGAAGTGTATGTATGTTATTTTATTAGTTAATATTATGTGAAATTACACTTTAAATAAAAAGGAAGGAGAAGGTTGGAGTTATAGGGCATTGTTGCCCAAAAATTTATAGCCCGTATGTTCTTTTTAAGGCATCTGAAGACACATGCCTCTTGTTTTGGGTATTGGTGTAGATACCTAGTTTAGGATTTTTGAAAGGACAGTGCTAGGAACTTAATGATCTTTATTGTATGAAATCAAATGGAATTTGAAATTAGATCTAATAGGATGTATATCCTTTTTTCTTTGCTTCTCCTATTAGTAATGGCTTTATCACTAGAAAAATATAAAAGCAAGAAATATGAATAAGGACTTAGAATTTATTTATTAAGTTCTTAAATGGAAGTGATATTTCTAATTATTACAATACATTTTTATTCAATTATAGGATCAATAACACGTAGTAAAACAAGAAAAATAAATAGTTTTTATTTATTTATTTTGCATGACAATAAATTATTAGCTGAACTGGGAATGAAAGTATTAAAAGCATAATTAAATTTTTATAGAGTTGATTGATATTATTATTTTGGAGATTTTAAAGTTTTCGATTACTATTGAATATTGAAAATGTGATAGGTCCGGTGTATCAAATCTCTAAACAATTTTCCATATATTATATAGGCTAAAATAAATTAAGTTTTGGTGGTTTGGCTATATAATCTATTCTGAAAAAACAAATATTGGACCATTCAATAAGAATTCTATATCGAAAGAGCTTACTACAATAAATAAAAACACCTATTAATTTCTTGCAAGATAGGAATTATTTTATTTTAAAACTAATGTGTGATTTTGAGGAATTAGCTAGAGTTGTTGTTATATGTATATATATTAATTAATGATTATTTTAATAAATGTAAAGGTGAGATTTAATTATGGAAATCGAATCTTTTAGAAAAAAAAAAGAATTAGAAAGTATATTTGTCTAAATTGAGATAGTTGTAGTTATTAAAATGAGATCCATGTTGAATGTGATTGTAATCGGGATAAGATATGAACTCATTTAGTTGACTTTGATTGGTAATTTTTGGAATGAGAAAATAAGTGTCTTATGAAAATAGTTAAGTTAGGAATATGCATGTGAAATAAATTTTGGGTATTAGCTTAATTAACTGGCGGAATTAATATTTCCTTGAGTAGCATTCCATTAAGTTATGTTTGCTAAATTTTATTACCTATAGTAAATTAGAAAATTTCTAAGTATAAATATGTCTGAATTAGTTGGGATTTTACTTTTATTTATGAGACACAAGCTTATCAGCGTGCTCAAATTTTGAGTTTAGATAAATAATTTGTAAACTTCTGATTAATGAATATTCAATATATTGAGCAAATTATACAGTAAGGTATAAATACATCTGGAGTTATTGATCTAGAGACTAAGAAGCGGTCCTCTAACTCATACATAATTGGTTAGGAAAATTTTTAATCAGTTATAAGATTGACATAATTATACGGTTGATTGATAAATGTTGTAATATGATTTCTTATTTTTGATTAAATAGAATTTAAATGGCTAATTTGAGTTTTAGAGTTGTAGAACTATATGGTTCTAATTCCCTTCATGGGATATGTAGGAAGCTTGAGAATTTGGCATCTCAAGTCCGAACCAAATAGTAATAAAGTGATAATGAATTTATGGCTTGTAAATGCATGTTTGTTAAGGTAACATGTTTATAAGTTATATTCTAAGTCTATAGCTACAGTTACCAGTAATTTTACAAATTAAAATAATATGCATATATGCATATGCTTATCATGTTAGTATGGATCAGAACCAATTTGTTCCAATTGCTTGTTTATTTTATGTTTTATAACTCAAGTTTTAAAGTGTAAGTAGGATTGAATTCCCATTTGATATGATTGTGACTAAATATATGGCAAACGACTAATGAATATGAATAATAAGGCTTTATTGCACATTGTAAATAGAGGAAGTTCTGAATCGGACATGGTGGATTAGCCATATGATGATAAATTAATTGGTGTGTTGGATGGATTCAAATGGTATGTTAGCCGGATTTGAATGGTGTGTTAAGCGAATTTGAATGCTATGATGGGTAGATTCGAATGGTGTGATGGCTAGATTTGAATGGTGTGATGGGTGTATTCAAATAGATAATAAGTTGCTTATTGACTGCAAAAATGCAATATTAAAAATTGTATATCTATACATGTTAAATGGAGGTTTAAGTATAGTATGGGAAATGTTACCTTATTATATACTGTGTATGAACAATGTCATAGGGATTGGTGACCTTTATATGATTTTGCATATGTATGCTTGAATTTTATGTGTATACTATATAGTTTATATACTTATGAATCATAAAACTAGAATAGCGCTTAATATCCAATTTGGTTATGGGGAAAATTGTGTTGGACTTTGAGTTGAAGATGGATAGTAGGATAAACATAAAATGAAGTGTTTTGGATATTTTCTTTTCAAGAATTTTTTTGAATTTCAGGGGAAATTATGCTGAAAATTTTATGGCATATATAGTAACTGTAAATAAAAAAGGGATAACATTTTTTTAAATGGAAAATTCTATAGTTGGTCCTGCTTAATAGAACCCAAACCCATGTGTGACATTCGGTATTCGGATCTTACAACTGACCGGGTATAAGGTATTATAATTTTGCTCCATTCTCTAGTTTCTTTCATTTTACTGGCTGTCCTCATAGTTTGGTCTTTCTCTATTTTAGTCTATAATTTTACATTCAAAATTGTATTACACTAGTTGTAATTTTGTTGAAAAGTTTATAAAATATTTGATTGAAAATTAAAAAAGGTAATTTATGTGAGTATATTTTTATTAAATTTTGTTAATCACATTTTAATTATTGATTAAATATATAAGTAATTTTATTTTCATTGTTATATAATATGCCTTGTATATGCTACATTGTGTTTAATAACAATTTCATTAATACATTTTAATATTAGCATAAATATGCTACAATGTGTTTAATTACAAATTCCAAATTCGTTGCAAAATTATTTAATTAAATAATTATAATGCCATAAAATAATTTAATTAATATTACTTTTAATTACCAAATAACTTAATGAAATATAACATTTGGTTAATGATTTATCAAGAATTTATAAATACTAATTATATTCTCATATACATAGATAAATAAACCATATAAAATTCAACCAACATATATATAAAAATACAGACAATCTGAAAATGGCAAAAAATATCCAACATTCATGGATATGTTGATGTATACTCTAATGGCCTAGCCAAGTTTAGACATGTTTTTATGTTATAATCCTTATTTCTACAAAGTGCACATCAGTTAGGCCTACTACGATCTCTTCTTTTCATTTCGATATCGAGAGTTTCTAGGCCTACTTTTTTTTCCAGTAAGCTCTGGGTTTGGCACTAATTTTGGCTCGATATATGGCTCCTAATAGTCATAATATCCAAGTGGTTGGAAATAAGAATTATAACAACTCAAGGCCCAAGAAAGCTTATAAAACTTGTCAATATATCTCCACATATCAACACGAATATGCATACATGTTGCTATAGCAGGCGAACCAGGAATTTTAGTCCTTTTGAACTTTCCACATTAAGAAGTACAACAATCCAAATTAATAGATTGCATGTTATTTCCTTTTCTCTTGCTTTTTTGATTTTTCATCTCGATTGTGAACAATCTTGCATGTCAAGCAAAACTATGAACTTTGTGGCCATTAGCTTTTTGAGCATGCCTAGCCAACTCTTCCATACATTTTTGTGTGTATGTATTACCTGCAGTTATCTGAGCTCGATACATGATCCTTCTATCATTAAAAAAATTAACGAACCATGCAAATACATGCTCAACAACACTATAAATAGGCATCATTTGAAAACCTTTTAATGCACCATTTACACTCTCCATAATATTGGTTGTAGCATTATCATATCAATGGCCATTATCATAAAACAATGTCCACTTATCCAGAGAGTTCTGCATTGCCTAGTTATATGAGTCAACATCAAGTTCCTTAATCTCCTCCCTTCTTTATGAAAACTTTCAGGGTTGGAAGTTATTTCCTATTAAAAACTTTTACTCGAAATAAAAAAATCCCAACTTTCAGCATTTTAAATAAAATAAAATGCAAATTTAATAAAAGAATTATAATTCACATACAGGCCTTATATAGCATGTCCTTGATTTTGGGATTCCTATGCATGGTATTGTAATTACTAATGAAGTGGCATACATAGTATCGATGATAAGCCAATGGCTCCTTCCAACCATTGTTATCATGACAAAATAATGCTAGAATACCCATATGTTGTTCAAAAATAACACTTATACCCACTTGTTTAGTGACATACTTCTTAATACAAGCTATAAACCACCACCAATTAGACTTATTCTCCCCTTCAACAACTACAAATGCTATCGAGTACAAGTAATTATTTCTATCAATAGTAGTTGCTATCAAAAGAGTCTGATAGAACTTGTCCGTCATAAATGTACCTTTAATTAGCAACACAGGTTTGCAGTGTAGTAGTCCATCAATACATGGCTTAAATACCTAGAACAGCCTTCTAAATTGCTTACAATTTGATTGTACACTGTCATCTATAACACATTCATAGAAAAATTTGGGATTCTATGTCTCCATTGCCTTAAGATAACCAGGAAACTTCCCATATGAATCCTCATAGTTGCCAAATATCTCCTCCAATGCCTTTATCTTTAAATACCAAGCCTTACCATAAGAAACATCATAATTGAAACGAATCCTGATATTAGCCATTATAACACTAACTTTGAGATCAAAAGCTACATTAACCATCTCTAATATGCAATCACAAATAATTTGGCTATCTATCTGTCTATGTTGTTGAGATAACAATGGCGCAGAATAGTTGTGTGAACCCTTATACAAACTGATAACCCATTAAGGAGATGTCCTTTTTTTCATTGCTCTAAGTCTCCATTGACAACTAGTATCTTCAACGCATGAGCAACAGACAACCCAAAACAAAGGCTTAGATTCAACAACTTTATATGATACATTATTCTAAATCAAAAATTTCCTCACACAAGCCTTAACTTCATCCTTTGATGTGAATGCCAAGCCTTTGCATAACCCTAAAATACCATCCCATCTTGACATTGGCAAATAACTAGACATGCTAATTTGAGATTCTACAAAATTAACATATGTGTGGTGCACTGATGGAAAGTGAAACTGTGAAATATTATATAGTTCACCTACATCAACTCTAACATCATTCATGTTTAAATTTTGAAGGCCTTCAGTTACATGGATTGAACTACTTGGAGCAAAATTATCATCCCTGCCAATAATGGTTTCCTCATCGACATCATTCAAGTTTGTATCTTCATCATCCTCATCTGTACCAAAATTTGGAGAAACATAGCTGTTATTTGCAACATTTTCATCGCCGTATGCAACATCCCTACATTCAAACCTAGAACATGATGCAAAATTCATTTGTGTTTGCCCTATAAACTCTCTGATTAGACTTACTTTTATAGTTTCCAAATCATCAACCCCTTCACACTGTGGTTGATCCTCAAATTGTGAATCAAAATCACACTAACTTTTGCTTACTAACTATAAGTCATCACCAACAACATTTCTATCGCCAACTGAAAGGATGGCATCCCTATCTACATCGGTACTCATTTGGTTAACATTATTCACCACATCTTATTCATCCCCAATAACAATTTTTTCAATTTCAATAATTATTTTTGTAATAGTATATCCAGGAAACGATACAAAATTTTCATAAATCTAATCAATGTCGTCATCATCAAGTAAGTCCATAGGCAACCATGACATTAACTCCTAGTTAATATCAGGACACATATATATCACTCTACTAACCCCTACATCCGGATCTAAATCTAATTTAATTGATATCTTATGAACACGTTCTGGAAATGTTGGTTTTATGCTGACTTTCAATCTCCTCGATCTTACTGAAGGACTTAAAGTATCATAATGGTAACCGGCTAGGTCCCATATTGATTGTCCTCCAGTATGAATTATAAATATTGTTGGAATTGATATTCCCTAATTCCTACATTATATGTACATATTTAAAAATTAATGTATCAATTTACTATTTTTGTCACAATTAAATTACCTTTAAATTTTTAACTCATTCATAAATTTTTTCCATTTTATACATCTAATTTTTTAAATATTTATTCATTTGACAAATAAAATTTTTTTAATCAATTAAAAAAAATTAAAAATTTTCCCAATTTTGACATTTTTAATTTTTTAACTCATTCATAAATTTTTTAACTTTTTTATAATATTATATATGTTGACTAAGATTAAATAATTATACATGTCTAATTACTTTTCTAAATTCCTAAATATTAAAAAAGGATGACAATATAAAAGTTAAATAATATAACTAAATTTAAACCACTAATTTCTCCATAAACATTTGATGATTATAATTAATTATAATAAACTATAAAATAGCATGAAAAAATAATTATCTTAATTTCAATTATTTCTCTTTCTAAAAATAGAGAAATTGAATTTACAATAACTTACTTTTAAAAAATATTGATAATAATATATTCTAGGGGTGATCATGGACTGGTTGACTAGTCCATGAGCAAAAAAAATTAACCAATACATATAAATTGATTTTTCAAAACACTAACCATTAACCAGTCCATTATGATCGATTAACCAGTCTATCGATTTTTATTTTTTGGACTAGTTAACCTATATTTTTCAGTTCAATGCAATATATGGTTGGAGCAAGTTAACAACCATATGGAATATATATTATGAGGCAATGGCACCTTTATTATGACTTAATTTTTGCTTATGTTAAATAACAATACGCCACCAAAGATCACAGAATGGCACTAATGGTACATTAAAGCCAAGATAATTGTGAACAATTGAACTACATTCCATAGAAAAAGTAATAAGCTAACAAAAATAATCAAGATTTACAATTTGATAAGAGAAAATTTCATTTACAAAGCTGAAAATCGCGTTCAATGTAGCAGCTAGAGTGAAAGATGAAAAACTAGAGCATGACTAGCAATAAGGAGGTTTTTAAAAAATATAATAAGGCATTCAAAATTTATTTTTGTGACACTCGTCGGAGCCACGCTAAATTTTGGTTTGGTTCTCAGAGGCCTACTTTTAAGGTCCAAGACTAGAGGAGGCTCACTATTAATCATGAATTGGCTACTTCACAATAAAAAGAGATCAAGCCCAAATTATTGTTGGTAGTCAACCCATGAAGGCATCTACTGATGGGATGAAAAAGGTAGGTGTTATGGATTTACCACCCAACTGAATGTTGGGAAATGATTCTAAACCTTTTGATGCCTAAACAAAGATTGGTGTTCGGGACATCACTCTTATTACGCACCTTGGTTACGCTTTTGTTTTATAATTGGGTTTTAGATATTAATCCACTCTCCCCTTTCACAAGAGGCATTAGGGATAAAATATAAGTAAACATCCCAATCAGATAAAAGCAATGAATAAAGTCCTACTTAAGTTATTACATAAGCAAATCATCCCAAAGAAGAGAATAATATACCAAAGAAAGACAAATTAACATCATACATAAAATGGGCCATTCATTTGGGTTGAAAACATTGGTTCCCTTATGCATATTTACAAAAATCTCTTTTATTATATTATGTGAATTTTTGGGTTAAAAGTAGTACATTGTCCATTTTTATTAAAGAAACCCAATTAATTAATAAAAAATGATTTAAGTGAAGCCTCATCATTTAGCATGTAAAAAAATTATTTTATTACAACATATTAAATCCCCAAAATAATACAAATACAAAGAGAATAAATACATGAATGACATTATAATAAGCAAGAGAAAAAAAAGATAAGGTAACCTGGATGAAAAGGTCAGCCAGGGTGGGAGCATGACTTCCCGTGCAAACACTATACGTCTTCCATGACCGTAAATATACCAATTACTTGAAAGAACAAATAAACAAATTAATTAGCATTAATAAAATACTTACATATTTTACGCTTATATAAAAAAATGATTACAGGTACAATAGTGCATATATAGTAACAATGACATGCCAAATATTGTACAAATGCTGCATGAAATAAGTAGTAAAATAAAAGGCATAAAAAGAACCCTAATGTACAAAAAAAACCCTTAAAAAATACTTCAGGGATGGCCAAAATAAGGTGAGGGGTGGCCATGAAAGAGGCAAGGGACGGCTAGGAAAGAAGCGAGGGACATCCCATCCTTCGAATGAGGGACAGTTGTCCCACAGAACAAGAGGAAAAATGTAGGAAATTATATAAATAAATATTTTAACCCTAGATATATGATAATTAGACACCGACTCATATTAAAGCATGCCAAAAAATTAAAACTTATATCAAATTGAATTAAAATTGGGGAGATATATCACATTACATGTTAAGAGGAAGAGCTTTCAAAACAACAATAGGGGAATCTTTTGTAACAATCATGCCTTCAATATGTCATATAAACAAACAGCAAATCGTATTTTAGCAACATAAGCATGTTACTTAGTTCTCAAAAAATTTAAAGTGGATCAGTTTAACACCCAAATAATTATGCAATTGAATGGATAAATGGTATATATATATATAATTGATCCTAGATATTACACTCAGGAGATATTCTGACTCTATGATTTCTAAAGTCTAGATCCCTACTCCGAATTGTGTTTCTTGATGCTTAAAAGAAGTACAAAATTCATTTTGTGTTTTGTGAATTAAAGATTGCAAAAGGCATAAAGCTTTTAGAGAGAGGAAATAAATTGTTTTTCTTCCTTTCTCTATTGGCTTCTCTTTCTCAAAGAATGATGACTGCCCCTCCCCCCTCAAAAAACCCTAATCTCTTTGTATTTTATACCTAAGATAGAGTTCTAATTTGATTATAACTTAAAAAAAATTGCTAGATTAGGAGAACAAGATCCCTAAAATTTAGACCTGATACCTACCTTAAAACCTTCCCCTTTTGAAATTCTAGGAAAATGAGGGAAAAACTAGGTTTTGACCCAGGGACAGGTGTCTGTGAGTGAAGGACAACTGTCCCTCATCACTAGAACAAAGATTTCCTAAAATGCCCATATTTTACACTATTTTGGAGGTTATAGCCCATAAATGGTGGCCTCTCAGGTGACAGATAGCCATCTATCACCACTGTCTTCCAGAAACAGGGTTTTTTGCCCATTTTGCTAAAACACCCAAAAATATTCAAAATTCTTTTAGAGAACCATGAAAATCTTTAAGAGAAAGTGACAAATCCATGATCAAAGCTTCGAGATATGAACCCACTACCATCGATATACTATTTTCTCATCATCGGGTAACCATAATCTAGGCTGTCTCAGGTCACGGTGTCTACAACTGCCTCTAATATTTTGGAACTAGTGTATTGGTGCCAAAGTGAGCCAAAATTCAAAGTAAAAGGAAAAATATGTGTACCTAAGGCAGTGAATCTCTAATTACAACACGTACCTTAGGAGGCAGTGAGTCTCTCGATTGGGTTGCCATCATCCTTTTATTGACGTGTTAACCCTAAATTCAGATATTTAACATTAGCTTGTCGATGTGTTAACCCTATATTGGTTGTCTGACTAGCACGTAGGGCATGCAGAATCGGGACAAATTAATTAACTCTGATTAGTGCTTGGGGCATGTAGAATCAGGTTGTGTTGAATGCATCTGATTAATGGCTGGGGCATATAGAATCAAAATGACTTGAGACTAACTCCATTGAAGGTGACGAGTCTCCACTTGCCTAATTAATGCCTAAGGCATGTAGAATTAAGATAAGAGTAAAAAAAAAGATCTTCCTTGATTAGAGCCTAGGGCATGCAAAAATAGCTTGACTTGATTGCATTTGATTATCAACTGGGGCATGCTAAATCAAATTGTTGAAGACATGTCATGACTAGCACTTGAGGCATTCAAAGTCAAGACAATTCATTGTACTTGAATACTAGAGTTATCCTATTTATTGCTCCTTCCAAGAGACTTGGTTATTCTATTTGAGTTGATGTTCTTGGTAGTATGTATTAGTCCACTGAGGAATCAACTGGAATGTCCAAAATTAAATCTACAGAAAATATTTTTTTGAGATATCACTAAGGTGGTGTAATCCCTCGTCACCGTCTTTTTCTCGGCGATCCTTTGCTCCTAATATCAACCTTATTTTCGTATCGAAGTTTTCCCTCACTTTGACAGATTGTTGTTGAAAAGGTAAATGTTTTACCCCCTTAGTGGGGTCTTGAGCACCTGGTGTAAAAGATACTGGATGTTAATATTCTACTTATTGATTTTAACTCCTTTTTTATTATAGTTGTTATTATTATTGTGTTGTTGTTGTCATTATTTGTTTATTACCTTTATTTTGTGATGATGTGGTTGTTTACAAATTATCATTAATTACATGGCATTTGCACTCATTCATCTTCTAATCACATGAAAGATAAATAATATAAAACATATGAATAATACACATGTAACCAAAATAAGTTATATACAGTCATGTTTTATATACATCAAAAGAATTAACTCCCTGAATACAATAAATTACCAATCACTGTGAGGGCCCTAGCCTTGATGCTCGATGGTATGTTAGTCTTGATGGTGGTCTAAAGGCTAGCAACTTGAGAGGTTGGGCTGGAGCCATAGCCTGAGGTGTCAGAGGTGGCTGCTCACCTACCTGATCAAATACAAACCTGAATCCTGATGGTCTCGAAGTCAACAGCTGGAGTATCTATGATATCACCTCACCGAGCCTCTCTAATCCCTGATCCACCTGTATGATTGCTCGAGAGTGACTCTCCAAATACCTCATGAATTCCCCTTTCAGGTATCCGATGTACCTCCTTAGCTTCTCATCGGTCTCAGTCACCATCTACCTAGCCCTAGAGGCCTCTGCCTCGATACGAGTCCTCTGATCCTTAAGCTGAGTGAGAGAGTCATCTACTACCTACAAGGACTCATCAAACCTATGCCCTATAGCTTGCATATCTATCCTGAGGCCCTGTATAGCTATTTGTAGTGTTTGTATGGCCGTCGATAGTGTCTGTAAAGACTGTATGGCCATAAGTATGGTCCTTTGTGTCTCTTTTATCATGGCCAATCTCCTAGATATATCATCTAAAGTTGGAGGTACTTGAACAAAGGTCGATGGAGCCTATGGCGAAGGTGTTGATGATGTGGATACCTCTGGATGTCCATAAGGTAGAGGAGTAGTAGAGGATGAGGCTCCAAAATGGCTGTATAAATAAAACCTCACAACTGGGGATCTCTAATGCATGAGTCAGGATTTGTCATGAGTTGGTGTTGGGGGTAAGCTACCCAGAGGTCATGAAGGTCAATCTGTATGTCAAAAGCATAGTCAAAATCTGACTCTGCCCCCTGAGAACTATCTGTCTCCCGAGGCTCATCCTCTCATACATCCTGCTGAGGTGGTTGCTCCTAATGCTCTACCGGAACCTCCTCATCTGCTTGACCCTGGGCATCCTGTCCTACCTCTTGATTTGGCATAATAGGGTCTAGCCTGCATCTGTCCCGAGTCTCAGGCACTATTAGCAATCTATACTGGCCCTCTTAACCTTGTATAGCTCTACCATACTCATAATGATGGCTACCTGTAGCTCGATGTACATACCCTCCTAAATATGATCCCCAAAGCATCCTTCTATAATCCAAGTGATATGAGCAGCCTCGTAATGACATCGTCCTTACATACCTATGTCCCTAGAATGATGCTAACTCTAGTCAATGTCAAGATGATCTCGTGAGAGATGTCTATGCAATGTCTCACATGCATCCACCAAAGGCTGGTAATGTTTGCCAAGTTAACATTACTTGGACTCCTAGTACGTCCAAGGTAAGAAAAGGATAGAACCTTCTGTAGGTACTTGTATATTTAAAGAGCCAACATCGTGTTCTTCGCCTTGTCTGAATCATATGTAGCTCCAAGCAATGTGATGACTCTCCATCTGCCTCTATCCATTAGCCTAGGAGGTGTGACCGTGTTTGGTCCAGAGGGTAGTCCCATAGCTTTTGCAAATCGATGTTTAGTGATACTAAATGGTATGCCTAAAGCTCTGAATCATACTGCTCCCTTCTGAGTGTCAGACCACTGGTATCCTCCATAGCATAAGGTGGCTAGTACCTCCTGAGTCATGCCTGCATATGTCTTTAATGCGGGAGTGAAGAAGTCAATCTATCTAGGGTTAGCTTATAGCTTGTCAGCCTCATCTAGCAAATTGAACTCCTCTAAAAACTACCCGAACATGTACCAGCCAGCTCTGAACTGAACATTAGGTAGAGCCCTATATCTGGAGCCTGCTCATTTGTCATACAATTAGGCACTAGCTATGAGGGCTGAGGACATGCTATCCTATGAGGCTTCCTACAAAATATGATGTGTTAGGCCATGTTCAACTTACACCACATACAAAATAGGAATGGAATTTTAGCATGCATGCACGAAAAATGACGCAAAATACATAAGTTGCATGCTTTTCTAGAAATAAATTTTGCCAGCATTCTAACTATGGATATAACTGCCCCCCTATATAAAAATATACATTTAAGGCAATGTACAAGCCATCATGGCTATTAACAACATATTTCACATTATTCGAGAAATTTTGACAAAATTTCGGCAACATTCTAACTAGGAATGACATTGCCCCCTACACTAAAATATACACTTAAAGCAATGGCAACACAACACAACACAGACCCTTAGGGCCACCAAACAGTACAAATATTGGCATTTTACATTTATTGAGATATGAGATGAAATATCGACAGCATTCTGGCTAGGAATGACACTACCTTCTTGTACAAATATCAATTTAGAGGTACACAACAAGCCATAAACCATCAAGGTCGCCAAACAATACAAATTCCTTATATTCATGCTTGATGTAATGCCTTCAATAGTATATTATTGCCTATATCTATGTGCTTATAAAGTGGCACGCAAAAGGTCATCATATTACTTGCGCTATAAGATATTATTCATCTCTAAATAAAAAAAAAAGCATACATAGCATAAAAAAAATACAACAACAAGTGCTCGCACCCATCATGCCTAGAACTAAAGTTTACTAGCCTAAGTTTTACTTTAACTTAAGGAAAAAGTAAGAAAATGCAAAAATATTAAATTATACTTACTTGAGAAAAACAAATAGAAAAAAAGGAAAAGGTAGCAAATTCAGACTTCCCAAAGTGTGCCTTGCTTCCAAAACTCCATAATCACAAATGGTTCACAAAATGGGCATCAGATGAAGAAGACATGCTTAAAAAAATCGTTGAGAGGAAACGTTCGCCAAAAAAATGGAGTTTTGAACGAAAAATGAAAGAAAAAGCCTTTTATATTGCTGAAATTGAGTGAGAGATGGGTTGACCATCCCTCGCCTAGCGACAGATAACACGTAAAGGTTGTCCTGTCCTTCAGGTTAAAAAGATATTTTGCCCTTTATTTTCCTCATATTTTTCACATTATAATTCCGTTTTCTTCAATTTTTGAACCATTTTTCATGATTTTTCATTTTCTATCTATCTAAAATAAATTTACAATATTATTGACACTCTTTTTATGGGTTTTGACATTATTTTCACAATATTTATCGATTTTAATTACATTTCATTATACATATGTGTCCAAGGTTTGAAATATTCCCAAAAATTATTTATTTCTCTGTGGAATATTGACTTTTGTTCTCTAGTCATCATAAATCCTCAAGGCTTGGATCATCATTCTTTTTGCATCACTTGTAAAATGTAAACAAAAATAAATACTCTAATATGTATGTGTAATGCATGGGACATGCAAAAATATGATTTATGGTCTTCCTATGGTGAGGGATAGGCTGGCAGTGGTTTTTGGTCTTCCAAGAAGCTTTCACCAGGTAATTTTCCCTTTCTTCTTTTCTTTTTCTTTTCTTGTCATTTTCCTTGTCGTTTTCCTTCATTTATTTATTTTCTTCCATCATTTCTGTATTTTTAGATTACTCAAATCCCTATAATCATGACTACTAGACTTATGAAATTATATCGATTATTGGATGACTCAAAAACTTGGGAAGATCCCCTATTAGCCCCTTATTCAAGTTTGATATTTCTGAGAAGATTCTCTCCAAATAAACACCTTTTTTTTATATACTTCGATTCTGGGATCCTAGATTTCATGTGTTCCGATTCACTCACTAGGAGTTATGCCCCTTACCTGAAGATTTTGCTGCCATGGTAGGCATTAGGTTCAATCTTGACGTCCAGCCATGTTTACCCTCTCTCGTGGTTGCTTATCCCAAAGAGGTGCTTCATGCCCTAGGTGTCCTTCCCTTTGAGGCCAGGAGTCTAGTGCCCCAAGAAGAAACTTTTCCATTAGAGTGGCTTATAGATGTGTTGCCTGACTGTGATGACATCCCCATAATTCGTTCTTGTATGGTGATACTTTGTTGCCATTCTTGTTGTTTGTTGATACATGTTAGTGATCCCATAACCATGGACTATAAATTGTTTGACGTTGTCGCTGACATCCATTGGGGGTATAACCCCTTTCCCCTGATTATGGCAGAGACCCTAAAAGGCCTAGATGACTTTCATCATGGGCTTTCTACTCGAAGTGGCTCTTCAAACTTCTTGACAGGCAGTCCTTTACTTCTCTAGGTATGTACTTGTCTTTTGAAGGTAACACACCTATTATAGGTTTTTATGTCAGCTTTTCTTGTTGAAATGTGCATCCTTTTGGATTTTCACGCATCTCTATACCTTATTTTTTCCTAAAATAAACCCAAATCACCCCAATGGCTTTTTTTAAGTATGGATTCATGAGAAGTTATAGTTACTATCCGAGCCTCCTCCTTGAGTCAGAGCTACGCGGACTTATCCTATGAGGCTTGTCACATCTAGCTGAATTCAATGTGAGTTCCAGTCGGCCTAGGATGCCATTGGCTAGCTTGGTCATTCTATAGATATGGATATCAGGTTTAGGTGCCCTTAGTTACATGTTGTTTCTGTGGTCCTGGATGGAGAGTTAGGATGTGTACCTCTTTATGGACTTTGTCAAGTCACTTTTTATGTCACCGCCTGGTGTGCTCGTCAGTTTGGAGGTAGATAGAATATTTTCAGGAAACCCTTAGGTTTTCGTGGAGGTATCCTAACTGCTTACTTTGTGACTGAATACTATTAGAGGATCTGGACTCAGCTCCTTGTGAGGACCACCATTTTTGATGTAAGAAGTTGGGATTTCACATTTTTTGACTCTTACAAATGGTAGGTCACTAGTCCAGCTGCTGATAATAGACTTTCTCACCTTAGGCATCTAGATGGAGAGAGAGATATATGATATTGATAGATTAGATCCGACACTTTCATGGATTTTGTTTTTGCTTTTGTTGAACATATGATAGAAAGTGTTACTTTCAGACATTTGGATGATACTTATGAATACATGCTTGACATTTCCTTTCTGATTTCGGTACACATGATCAGTATTTGACTTTATCATGATGATACATATTATTCAATCTCAAAATAAAACTCTACAAGCATCAGAACTCCTCTTGCCAATTAGCCCTCTCGAGTTTTCTTGATTAGTTATTTTCTCTCAGCCTTTAATTTTTTCCTAAAAGACCCTTTTTCAGTTTTCATCCTAGCGAGGCACACAATTTTAGCAAGGCTACCATTTTTCAATTTTTAATCCATGGGGCATTTTATTCTCTTCTTTCTCTCTTTTTAGTCTTTTAGCCATGGAACCTTTTCAATCTGTCGACATTCACAAGTTCTCGAAATTCATTGCCATCGCTGTCTGATGGGATTGTAGCACCTTTGGATAATAGTTTCTTAAGCACATAAGGTCCTTCCTACATGGGTCTGAATTTGCTTCAGATGTCTAGAATCCCGAGCCTCATCTATTTAAACACTAAATCTCCTTCCTTTAGAGGATATTTTTTGACTTTTTTTCCCAAATGAACGAGCCAACCTCTTCTGGTAGACTTGGTTGTGATAATATGCCTTCATTCTTTCCCTATCAAGCAAGTTAAGCTGTGATAGTCTTCACTTAGCCCGCTCCATTTCTAGTATCTCAATCTCTATAGTTACTCTCAAGGATTGATAATCAATTTTTACTAGCAGTATTGCTTTTGTTCCATAAATAAGAGAGAATGGAGTCACTCTTATTAAAGTTCTGATGGTGGTCCTATAGCCTTATAGTGCAAACGGTAGCTTATTAGCCCAATCCTTGTAAGTTCGTACCATTTTGGCTAAGATTCTCTTTACATTCTTATTAGCTACTTCAACTGCTCTATTTACTTGGGGTCTGTACGGAAAGGACTTATGATGTTGAACCCCATATCTAATAAACATCTATCTAATTTCACCTGAGAACTATAACCCATTTTCTGAGACCATATGATGGGCAAACCATACCTACATATCAGGTTTTTCTCTATAAACTTGGCCATATCTCATGCATCCACCTTTTTTATGGATTCAGCTTTTACCCACTTAGTGAACTAATAAATGGCTACTGTGATAAACCTGTGTCCATTTGAGGCAAGTGGGTGGATCATTCCGATGATGTCTATTCCCCATACAGCGAATTGCCACAATAATGTGAGGTTGCATAGCTCAGAAATTGGTAGATGTCTCAAATCTACATACTGCTAGCACAATTGACATTCCCTGACATGATTTGAGCAATCGATATCCATTATGAGCCAAAAGAAACCCTATCTTATGATCTTCTTTATTAAGGCTAATATATTCATATGAGCTCCATATACTCCCGTATGTACTTCTTCAATTACCTTTTTTGCTTCCTTTTCATCTAAGCATCTCAATTGAATTCCATCAAGTTGTCTTTTATAAATCATTGTTCCTACAGTAATGAACTAAGTTGATAGCTTACGAATCATCCTTTGGTCCTTTTTAGTTGCTTCCTTAGGGAATATTGACTTTTCTATATAATTCTAAATATCGTAATACCAAGGCTTCCCGTCATCCACCGTAATGTACATGACTTATCCCTTTTCAAAACATGGCCTATCAAAACTCAAAATTAGCATAGGCTTCATAAACACTCCCCTTGGATTATTCCATATAGACACCAAGGTTGCCAAGGCATTTGCCAACTAATTTTCCTCTCTAGGCATGTACCCAAAGGTGTAAATCTCAAACTAATAACTCAAAACCTTCAAGTATCTAAGATAAGGTAATAAACATTCTTCTTTTATTGACTATTCACACCTTACTTGGTAAACCACAAGCGATGAATCTCCAAACACTTCTGTAGATTTTTCCCTTATAGCCAGTAGAGCCTCTAACCCGAAAATGTAGGCTTCATACTTTGCATTATTGTTCGTAGCTTTGTATCTCAGCTTTTTGGCCAATTGCACCCTTTCTCCCTCTAGAGTAATCAAGATCACTTCTACTCCTGCTTCTTTGTTGTTAAAAGCCCCATCAAAATACATCTGCCATGCTTGCACCATTATGGCCGTTATGTTTTCATCAAGAAACTCATAGGTCATCTCCTCACCTTCTAAAGGCTAATAAGCCAGGAATTCTATTATTGCTCTTCCCTTAATGGTTTTTTTGGTGATGCATTCTATGTCAAATTCTTGTAAAAGAATTAACCATCTTCCCTAATAATGAAAGTGCTTCCTGTAGGTATCTAAGGGGATTCTATTTAGCTATAACTTGTATCCTATAAGAATACAAGCAATGTCTTAACTTCTTAGATGCCTATATAATTGCCAAAAAAATCTTTTCTACCTCAACATATTTTGCCTCATAAGGGAGGAATTTCTTGCCGAGATACTAAACTGCATACTTAATCCCAAAATCATCCTCTTGCGCCATCATAGCCCCTACCGAGCTTAGCTAAGTATAAAATCAAAGGTTTTCCTATCTAAGGTGGCCTCAACACTGGTGGATGTAACAAGTAATTCCTAATGGTATCAAACACCTTCTAACAATCCTCATTCTAAACCACGGGTTGATCTTTCCTAAACAGCTTAAAGATCAGTTCACAAATTGAAGTCAACTTGGTGATGAATCTATTTATGTACTGGATTTTCCCTAAGAGTCCTTTGACTTCTTTTTTCTTCTGGGGCACAAGCATCTCCTTGATATCTTTTACCTTGTCAGGATCTACCACTATGCCTTTTTGACTTACAACATAACTTAATAGCTTATCGAAAGTGACCCCAAAGATGCACTTCTTTAGATTGAGGCGAAGATTGTACCAACTGATCTTCTGAAAGAACTTCTCTAATGCTTCAAAATGACCTTCTTTAGTAACTAACTTAATTATCAAGTCATCTACATACACCTCTACTTCCTTATGGATCAAATAGTCTAAAATCTTAACGACCATTCTTTGATAGGTAGCTCCCGCATTCTTAAGCCCAAAAGGCATTACCTGATAAGCATATATACCTCATTCGATTATAAAAGCCATTTTAATCTTATCCACTATTTTGTTTAGGATATAATTATACCCTGCATACCCATCTACGAAACTGTACATGGAGCAAGCAATAGCACTATCCACTAAGACATCTATGTGAGATAAAGGAAAGTCATCTTTGGAGCAGGCTTTATTCAGGTCTCTATAATCCATACAGACTCTTATGTTCCCATCTTTCTTTGCTACAGGGACTACATTCACTAACCATATAGGGTATTGAACTTCCATAAAGAAGTTGGCCTTTGTTTGCTTTTTGACCTCTTCCTTAACCTTCTCAACCCATTTTGGCCTAAACCTTCTAAACTTTTGTTTAATAGGTTTGTACCCTGGGTATGTTGGGATGGCATGTTCAATGACTTCTCAATCTATTCCCGACATGTCTTCATAGGTCCAGGCAAGGAATTTTTTATATTTTCTTAATATTCTCTCAAATTTTTCTCTCTCATTGAGAGTTATATCTGATGCTAGTAAAATTTCTTTTGGGTTTTCTTTAGTTCTAAGATTGAATGAACATGTGTTCATTGAGTTAATGTCAAATATAAATGCTTTATGATTATGATCATGCATATTGAAATTAGAAGAAACATTACACAAGTAAGCAAAATTGTTCATCTCATTAATGTAATCAAAAGGACAAACATTGTTCTCATCAAATAATTTAGGAACATAAACAACATCAATAAAGGTGTCTTTTTTAATCTTGTCAACATCAAGCACCTCTCCTATCTTAGGTTTCGTTTTGGGTGACTCCTCATTCATCTTCTCCTTTCCTTTCAGCTTAGTAGTAAGCAAGTTCTCTATCATAACTTCCTCTAGTGCTTCTTTTTCCCAAGTTGAATGGTGTAGTAAAATCTCTTCGTCCCAAAAACCTTCAGCTGGCTTGATGATTCTTTGTTCCTAATCAAACACATCATCAAACAGCTCAAATCCTGGTACTAACTCACCATCTATCATCTGAACTCTAAGAGATGTAAGGGATTCATTATGCTTTCTTCTCTTTTTTACTAGAGCTCGTAAAGCCTAACTTATTTTTGTCCTTCTAATCTTTAATAGTTACAACTGCCTGATGTCTTTGAGAATTCTTGCCTAAACCAGCTCTAGGTAGGAAGTTCATTTCTTGTGCATATTAATTACTGGAGGACTGTCAGGAAAGTCATTCCTATCTCCTTCACCTTTGATAGCCGCTACATGAAACCCACTAAATGGTTGCTTGGCTATTTCTAGTATAGACACCTGATTCTCCTTTGCTGCTTTGATAGTGACTACTGGACCATTATAAGGAATCTTAATCATTTGGTGCAACATGGAGGGCACTTCTCCCAGTTTATTAAACCATGATCTCCCAAAAAGTATAGAGAAATTCACTGGAATAGGCAAAACTACAAATTTAGCTTCAGTCTCAATGGGTCCTGTCTTCACTACAACTTTGAAGGTCCTAGCAGCTTACCTTTTAGAGTTGTCATATATGGAAATGGTCATATCAGACTTGCTTAGCATGTTTTCATTCAATTCGAAATATGAGATTTCCACTAATAGAAAAACATTGATAGAGGATCTATCATCTATCATCACACAAGCTATGTGTTTCCCATTAACCGGAGCTTTGATGTAAAAGAGATGATTATGATTCCTTGGTTTTGCAGGCAAATCAGCGTCAGAGTACACTACATTTTCTCTAGTTCCTCTCCTTACTAGATCAAGTAACTCATAAGGTGATATGGTAGTAGCAACAGTAGCCTCGCTCAGGGCCTCTACTAATTTCTATCTATATGAAGGAAATTGCCTTAACAAATCCCAAATTCATATCTGAGCCTGTGTCTTCTTCAATTGCTTGATTATCTGATCATCTTGAACTTCCTTCTCTATTGGCACTATCGCAGGAACCTGCTACCTTTCAATTTATTCCTCTGATTCTTTTTCATCTTCACTGGCTGAACTCTAGATGTCAATGGGCAGCAAAGCCCCTCATTTTCACTCTCTGTAAGGGTGTCCCAATATTCAATCATAGAAACTGGTTGATTTTCCTCAATTGGCTTTGTTACTTTCATGGTGGAGCGAGTAATGGCCAAGTACTCATTCCCATACAGGTCTTTCATTACATACAATTTAGGCAAGCTAGACGTAATCATATACATAGGTGGGGGGCACGACCTTGTATCCTCCCTTCTTCTTCCTTGTTCCTCTTCTCAAGGTATAAAATATGCTTACTATCTATCAAGTCTTGGATTTTATTCCTCAGAGTACGACAATAGTCAATCAAAAGCCTAGTGTGACGATGGTATGCACAATATTGATCCTCCCTGATGGTAAAGGACCCTCTAACTCTTTGCGAGCCTTGACAGTAGCAACCGTAGCTTTTCCTTCTTTAACTAGTCTATTCAACACCCAAGACAATGATTTTCCTAAGTCAGAATAATGCCTTTGTTGACTAACTTCTGTAGCAGATACCTCTACAGTCTTTCCAGCTCTATTATGCCCACTATTATTCCTGACAGCCTTGTTACCACCAAAATTTGCTTCTCATATTTTCACTACTTGCCCTTCTGGCTAAATACTCCCTTCAGCTTTTATAGCTATATCCTTTAAAGATTTCCATCCTGTTCAAACCATTCATTTTCAAACATCTCTCAAATATGAATTCACATTTCGAATGAACAACCTGATCTGATTAGCAATGTCAGGCTTTTGCTTCATCTCCATTATCCTATTTCTCCACCTAGTAAGGTACTCATGGAAAGACTCATCATGCTTTTGTTGGAGTAATTTAATGTCCTTCCGGGTGATTTCCATCCTAGTACTATAGTTGTATTGCTTGAGAAACTCTTTTGTCAATCGGTCCCCAATCTTTTTTGGTTCTCCTATCCAAACTGTGATACTAATCTATTACAGTCCCAGTCAAGCTCAAGCAAAAGTATTCTACGTTCTACTTCTTGAACAGAGTAGTCCCTTTTATGATTAGCGTGTACTACTTAATGTGAGCTGAAGGGTTCAATGTACCATCAAACCTGGGTAAGTCCAGCATTTTGAATCTTTGGGGCAATGGCTCATCTCTATCCAAGTCTCTATCTTTGGGGTTCATTCCCTTACCAGCAGATAACAGCCTAAACATAGCTTTTATCCTTTCTTCCATATTTTTAAAAGTAGGATTCTCAGTACTAGGACCTCTCATTCTCATATTCATCATGAGAGAAACATATTTTTCATCCTCTTCTTTTATGAAATCATCCTCAAGATCATGCCTTCTTTCCTTCCTTGGTGGATCATGAAGCATAGTAGTAACGATGGCAGCAACGATCCCAACATGAGTTAGCTTTATTGTCTCATGAGCAGGAGCCACAGGTTGAGTTTTAGTGCTAGGTGTTACTGAATCCACCAAAACTTTCTCTTCAAACTCTTGCAGATGCCTATCCAATCTCTGGTCCAAGTCATCCGTTACTGTCGAAGCTCCAATAGGAGTGACATTTGCCCTTTTTCTCAAGAATGGAAACCTTGTTGTAGTATCATCTACAACTCTCCTAGCTTTATTTCCTCTTCAAACCTCATTCATTTTGTCGTTTGCCATTTCTAAACTTGTTTCTTGACTGCTTTTTCGATAACTGATTAAAACTAACTCAGAACTGACAACTGAACCCAAATCTGAACTAGAGTCTGACCTCAGTAAAGTGAACACTGATCTTCAATCTAGGCATCAGTTTAACCCTCTGGACCACCTAGATGAGTCTATGATGGCTGCAAGAATTAGATGCTAGGGATGATGCATGATAAATGATGCATGTATAAAACATAAACATGATGCATGAATGCAATGCATGATTTCGTTAGACATCAATTACAAACACATACAAGCATATACAAAGCCTTCCAACCTTGTTACTCCTGCATAGGAGGTCGTGCAGTCTCTTTCCTAGGTAGGCTTAGCCCATGGGTCAGCAGGATACCCAATGGACATGCATGGTGCACGGCGGAAAATCGACATCATAACCTCTCTAATTAAAAGTGTAGGCATATGCGTTTTAACCATTACATATTCTGACTAACTCAAACAGACTGAGTTGGGCCCGTCAGGGCATGGCAGACTTTGACTGGTGCCTTCCTAATTTATTTAAGTTTAGCCAATACATAAAGATCCACATAGCAAATAAGAGATTATTATGGTTATACAACCTAGAGGAAATTGCTATTGTCATTATATGGCCTTGAATTAAGGGTGATAAAGCTTTAGGGCTACCCAAGCATGGTCCCTGCTAATAGGTCTAACTCATCATGAGCATAACAACCAATGGGCCATCATTTTATATACCATTTGGTACTAGACTTAGGCCAGTGGGTCTCCTTGACACCTCCCTGCACTGAGTGAATGTAGAGTGCCTTTCAAGATAGTACAGGGGCTGAAAAGGGATGTCTAACTTAACTCTAAGGCTTTAAAATATATACAAGTAATGCAGTTTAAAAAAGAGATAGGATTAATATCAAAACCCAATTATAAAGAACTTAACCAATATGCTTTTCACAGTAAGGTCTCTTTAATGTCCAATGGAGTCGCCACTGTGACGCACACGGAAGCCATGCTCGATTTTGATTTGGTTCTCGAAGGCTCGCTTTTAGGGTTCTAGATTTGAGAAGTCTCACTATTAATCATAAATTGGCTACTTTACAATGAAAAGAGTTCAAGCTCAAATTATTGTTGGTAGTTAACCCATAAAGGCATCTATAATGGGTCCAAAAAGGTATGTGTCATGGAGTTGCCACCCAACAGAATGTTGGGAAATGATTCTCGACCATTTGATGCCCAAACAGAGATTGGTATTTGAGACATCACTCATATTAGGCACCGCGATTATGTGTTTATTTTATAATTGGGTTTTAGATATTAATCCACTCTCCCCTCTCACACAATGCATTGGCGATAAAATATAAGTAAACATCCCAATCAGATAAAAGCAGTGAATAAAGTCCTACTTAAGTTATTACATAAGCAAATTATCCCAAAGAAAAGAATAATATACAAAAGAAAGACAGATAAATCTCATACATAAAATGAGCCATTCATTTGGGTTAGAAACATTGTCCCTCATGCATATTTACAAAAATCTCTTTTATTATATTTTGTGAATTTTTGGGTTAAAAGTAGGATATTGGTCCGTTTTTAATAAAGAAAACTAAGTTAATGAATAAAAAATGATATAAGTGAAAACTCATCATTTAGCGTGCAAAAAATTCATTTTATTACAACCTATTACATCCCAAAAATAATACAAATACAAAGAGAATAAATACATAAATGACACCATAATAAGCAAGATAGTACAGGGGCTGAAAAGGGATGCCTAACTTAACTCTAAGGCTCTAAAATATATACAAGTAATGCATTTTAGAAAAAGATAGGATTAATATCAAAACCCAATTATAAAGAACTTAACAAATAAACTTTTCACAGTAAGGTCTCTTTAATGTCCAATGGAGTCGCCACTGTGACGCACACGGAAGCCATGCTCGATTTTGGTTTGGTTCTCGAAGGCTAGCTTTTAGGGTTCAAGATTGGAGAAGTCTCACTATTAATCATAAATTGGCTACTTTGCAATAAAAAGAGATCAAGCTCAAATTATTGTTGGTAGTTAACCCATGAAGGCATCTATAATGGGTCCAAAAAGGTAGGTGTCATGGAGTTGCCACCCAATAGAATGTTGGGAAATGATTCCCGACCATTTGATGCCCAAAAAGAGATTGGTGTTCTAGACATCACTCATATTAGGCACCTCGATTATGTTTTTATTTTATAATTGGGTTTTAGATATTAATCCACTCTCCCCTCTCACACAATACATTGGCGATAAAATATAAGTAAACATCCCAATCAGATAAAAGCAGTGAATAAAGTCCTACTTAAGTTATTGCATAAACAAATCATCCCAAAGAAGAGAATAATATACAAAAGAAAGACAGATAAATCTCATACATAAAATGAGCCATTCATTTGGGTTAGAAACATTGTCCCTCATGCATATTTACAAAAATTTCTTTTATTATATTTTATGAATTTTTGGGTTAAAAGTAGGATATTGGTCCATTTTTAATAAAGAAAACTAAGTTAATTAATAAAAAAATGATATAAGTGAAAACTCATCATTTAGCGTGCAAAACATTCATTTTATTACTACCTATTACATCCCAAAAATAATACAAATACAAAGACAATAAATTCATAAATGACACCATAATAAGCAAGATAGTACAGGGGCTAAAAAGAGATGCCTAACTTAACTCTAAGGCTCTAAAATATATACAAGTAATGCAGTTTAGAAAAGAGATAGGATTATTATCAAAACCATATTATAAAGAACTTAACCAATATGCTTTTCACAGTAAGGTCTCTTTAATGTCCAATAGAGTCGCCACTGTGACGCACACGGAAGCCATGCTCGATTTTGATTTGGTTCTCGAAGGCTCGATTTTAGGGTTCGAGATTGGAGAAGCCTCACTATTAATCATAAATTTGCTGCTTTACAATAAAAAGAGATCAAGCTCAAATTATTGTTGGTAGTTAACCCATGAAGGCATCTATAATGGGTCCAAAAAGGTAGGTGTCATGGAGTTGCCACCCAACAGAATGTTGGGAAATAATTCCCGACCATTTGATGCCCAAACAGAGATTGGTGTTTGAGACATCACTCATATTAGGCACCTCGATTATGTTTTTATTTTATAATTGGGTTTTAGATATTAATCCACTCTCCCCTCTCACACAATGCATTGGCGATAAAATATAAGTAAACATCCCAATCAGATAAAAGCAGTGAATAAAGTCCTACTTAAGTTATTACATAAGCAAATCATCCCAAAGAAGAGAATAATATACAAAAGAAAGACAGATAAATCTCATACATAAAATGAGCCATTCATTTGGGTTAGAAACATTGTCCCTCATGCATATTTACAAAAATCTCTTTTATTATATTTTATGAATTTTTGGGTTAAAAGTAGGATATTGGTCCATTTTTAATAAAGAAAACTAAGTTAATTAATAAAAAAATGATATAAGTGAAAACTCATCATTTAGCGTGAAAAAAATTCATTTTATTACTACCTATCACATCCCAAAAATAATACAAATACAAAGAGAATAAATACATAAATGACACCATAATAAGCAAGATAGTACAGGGGCTGAAAAGGGATGCCTAACTTAACTCTAAGGCTCTAAAATATATACAAGTAATGCAGTTTAGAAAAGAGATAGGATTAATATCAAAACCCAATTATAAAGAACTTAACCAATATGCTTTTCACAGTAAGGTCTCTCTAATGTCCAATGGAGTCGCCACTGTGACGCACACGAAAGCCATGCTCGATTTTGATTTGGTTCTCAAAGGCTCGCTTTTAGGGTTCGAGATTGGAGAAGTCTCACTATTAATCTTAAATTTGCTACTTTGCAATAAAAAGAGATCAAGCGCAAATTATTGTTGGTAGTTAACCCATGAAGGCATCTATAATGGGTCCAAAAAGGTAGGTGTCATGGAGTTACCACCCAACAGAATGTTGGGAAATGATTCCCGACCATTTGATGCCCAAACAGAGATTGGTGTTTGAGACATCACTCATATTAGGCACCTCGATTATGTTTTTATTTTATAATTGGGTTTTAGATATTAATCCACTCTCCCCTCTCACACAATGCATTGGTGATAAAATATAAGTAAACATCCCAATCAGATAAAAGCAGTGAATAAAGTCCTACTTAAGTTATTACATAAACAAATCATCCCAAAGAAGAGAATAATATACAAAAGAAAGACAGATAAATCTCATACATAAAATGACCCATTCATTTGGGTTAGAAACATTGTCCCTCATGCATATTTACAAAAATCTCTTTTATTATATTTTATGAATTTTTGGGATAAAAGTAGGATATTGATCCATTTTTAATAAAGAAAACTAAGTTAATTAATAAAAAAATGATATAACTGAAAACTCATCATTTAGCGTGCAAAAAATTCATTTTATTACTACCTATTACTTCCCAAAAATAATACAAATACAAAGAGAATAAATACATAAATGACACCATAATAAGCAAGATAGTACAGGGGCTGAAAAGGGATGCCTAACTTAACTCTAAGGCTCTAAAATATATACAAGTAATGCAGTTTAGAAAAGAGATAGGATTAATATCAAAACCCAATTATAAAGAACTTAACCAATATGCTTTTCACAGTAAGGTCTCTTTAATGTCCAATGGAGTCGCCACTGTGACGCACACGAAAGCCATGCTAGATTTTTATTTTGTTCTCGAAGGCTCGATTTTAGGGTTCGAGATTGGAGAAGTCTCACTATTAATCATAAATTTGCTACTTTGCAATAAAAAGAGATCAAGCTCAAATTATTGTTGGTAGTTAACCATGAAGGCATCTATAATGGGTCCAAAAAGGCAGGTGTCATGGAGTTCCAC
>CM075816.1:33867810-34172810 GCA_037975025.1 Excoecaria agallocha
TAACAAAATCAAGGTTTACAAGTCTAGTTTCTATACCAACTAGAATTTCCTCATTTGGATACCTATGACTCAAGATATGAGCAAAAGAATACAGACTGGTCATTTAATCTCAAAAACTGCATATCTTGTAACAAAACTTATATTTTTCATCTCTAAGCCACTTCCAATCTTAAAATCAACCACAAAACCTATGAGAGAGGCTTCAAGATCTCTCCCATAACAAACCATCACACATACACACATAAGAACCTAAGTTCTCATACCTTGTTTTAAGCTCTAACTCCTTTCAACCTTGAAGAGCCTCCTTTCCATTCTTTTTGCTTGTGTCTCCTTCTATAAAAGAAGACACTTCCATGAACACTTATTAAGCTATTCAAAGAGCAATACACATCAAAGAAGAAATAAAGTTACCTTTCCACCAAACTAAATAAATCCTTCTTCCCTTTTTGCCAAACCCAAGAATTCTAGAGAGAGAGGATTTGAGAGAGAGTTTTTAAGGTTAGAGAGAGAGGATGAAGATGAAGAAGGAAGACCATGAGTTGGCCGGCCATCCCTCTTCAAAATATCTTCCTCTCCTTTAATTTCAATTGGTCCAAATGTCTCATTTATGCAAAACTAGTTCTTTGGTCCTTTAATTTCTCTTATTTCCACTAATACCCCAAAACTTACCCATTAACTTTACAATTAAGTCCTTCTCTATGCTTTTACACTTAATTTAATATAAATTATAATAATTAATTAGTGCAAATCCTCCTAGAATATAATGAGGGGCATTACATATGTATATATGTACATAGGGGAAAGCAATGGTCGATTCGGTTCAATAACCGAATCGAAATAACCGAAAATCGAAGTTTTATTTTTTATCAACCGAACCGAACTGAAGTTTTAGAATAACCGGATTTAAATTGAACCAAAATTTTTGATCAGTTTGTTTCGGTTAATTGAAAAATCGTAATTTAAAATTATTTAAAAAAATGAAAAATATCGTGTTTAAAAATTATAAAAAAATTATAAATCATAATATACTAAAGTAAAAATATCTAAATTGTACAAATAAAAGTTCAAATTAAAGAAATAATTCCAAAATATATAATAAATAATATAACAAAATCGTTAAATAAATTTTTTTATTTAATCGATTTTCAATTTAATCGTCAAAATTCTAAATTATCACCCAAAAATAGATATTAATAATTGATAAATATACTCATATAATTTACAACTAAAAATAAAATAATTTACATGTATAAAATAATTATTCAATAAAAAATCAAAAATAATTATATAATTATATAAATTTTTGTTCGGTTCGATTTCTATACGGTTTTTTCCTTCAAAAATCTAACCGAATCAAAAAACCGAAGTTTCTTAAAATTGAAAACCAAACCAAATTAAAAAAATCAGTCGATTTGGTTCTGTTTTTCGGTTTGGTTTGGTTTTTGCTCGCCTATATATGTACATATATATACATACATACATACATATATATATATATGTATGTATATATATGTACATATATAAACGCCCTAGACTTGAGGTAGGAAAGTAGACACATAAATAGGGAAATCAAAATGCAACTTGCAAGACAAAAATACAAATGCAGACGGTATGTGGCAATAATCAGTCATAGCAATCGATTTGCCCTTTAGACCAGTAGCCCACTGACCGAATTGTTTCAGCCTATATACCTTTAAATGCAAACACAAGCAAAATATAAACATAATTTCTAATACACAAGATCAACATAAGGCGCAAGTGCAAAGCATACTTAAACAATAGGGACAACACTCGAACACGAAATATTATAAGATAATAAACTTTTATAAATGAAAAATTTTAAAATATAGAAACAAATGCTCAACACATGAGTGATACTTTCGAAGAAAATATGAAACAAAATACAAGTTCTAAGTTTTTAAAGATACACTCAACTTAAGATTACAAGGTATGCTCACCGCATGAGCTTCCTAAGAATCTAAGCTAGAGTGGAGAGGCTGGAAAATTCTCGCTAAAAGAGTCTCTTCCTTTGGAGGAAGGAGAGAGGTCTTCTTATAGGAAAATCCTCCGTTTGTTATGCCTAAAAATGTGGGAGCTTAGACCTACAAAAGGTAGGAAAGTCTTATGTTTATCACGGGAGCTTGGACTCGTGAAGAAGCTTTTTTGCCCACTTTGGAGTTGGTGGAGATATCACATGTGGGAAGTAGATATCTGTCAAAGTAAAGGTAAGGAATCCAATCATTTCCTGTTTTAACTTTTACTTTTTTTAATGGGCCGGCTCTTCTAATGGGCCTAGCCTTTTACAATGGATGGACCTTAATTTGATCTATGTTTGAAAGATAAAACTGACTATGGGGGCGAAAAGATACCATAGCAATCATCTTCGTTGTCATCTCCTAAGTCAATAATGGGCTTGAAGTCTGAAAACGATTGGGCCTGTAAAGGGATTGAAGAGGCTTTTGATGATGAGGATTTACTCTTAAGGAGTTGGGCAATAATCTGAAAATACTCTTCTTCAGTTTTTGCAGCTTCCAACTAGGTCTGTGCAAAAGACTTTTCGGCCAGAAATTGGGTGACCTCTAGACCTTGTTTGATAAGTCCTTCACCTTGAAGCCATTCTTTGACACCAGTTTTTTTGATACTGGCAGGAACGGAGAACTTCGTCCACCAGCGGGTTTTGAATCTCCTAACTAAAACCATTGAAGCATCATTTTGTTGGTATTCTAAACACCAATAGGATATCCATGGTAGATAGAATTTTATGGCAAAAAGAAGCAATGGATGAAATCTTCTTTCCCATTCAGTTGGTTTATAAGAGGTTTTAAAGAGAAGGAAGCCTTCCTGGACTGAAGGTTTTAGGATCTCAGGAATGGTACCATAAAGCTTCCACCAATGCTTGAACCAAAAGGGGATTTTTGAAGGGTCGGATTTGAGGAGAAAGAAGAATAGCCAAGTGTGGCTAAACTTTTGGTTTTATAGTAGGAATGCATTATACCAGGCTTGTTGATAATCCCAGTAGTTGAATGTCTTACAATGATTAATGGTGGTTTTGAAGTCAAGGGAAAAATATTTGGGAGTGTATAATGCCAGTCCCCATTTAAGTAGAGAAAGAATTTTATGGATTTTTACAGTGGAATAAAGGATTTCATGTCCTTTTTTAGGGTTATGAGTAACCGTCACAGAACCTGTTAGTTCCAATATTGCCATATAATAAGACTGGAGTTTTGTTAAATCCCAAGGTTTAAAATACCAGTCTTTTGGAAAATTTTTTGAAATGGTACGTTGAGGATTTTGAAAATAAAATCCTTCCTCAATAGTCCATATGTATTGGAAATCATTTTTTCATAAAATAATCTAATTTTGGTAGTTTCGATTGGGATAAAACCAAATCAGAGTTATTTTAAGAGAAAATGATTTGAGAATATTTCTTTTTAGAGGATTTTGAAGAAACTTCATCACAAGAGATTTCTTGTGAGTTTTTTGAAATAATGATTTTGGAAGAATCCTCTTTCGAGGGTTTTGAAATATTTTGAGAAAGGATTTTTTGAGAAGAAGATTCTCTTTTCTCTGTTTTTGGAATAGCAGAAAGGATTTTACCTATACAGGCTTTTTTGTTTTCTATTTTTGCCTGTAGTTCTTCAATTTCTGCAAATGCTTTAATTGCTTGATGGCATTCACCTTTTGATTCTTTTGCTTTCGAAGCCTGTTGGAACCAGTGTTTGAGCTCAGGTTCCTTTTGAACTGCTTGTATCCATTCTTGGATACAATTGGCATTGTGTAATGCCTTTTCTTCATCTTCTTTGACTTCTTAAGCCCAAGATTTTATTGGAACAGCAGAGGATACTGCTGGTTTTACTTTCTATTAGTCCTTTTGGACCTCTTTGCCCTTTTCTTTTGCCTTGGATTTTCTAGGCATTTTAAAAGTTACTCAGTACCTATTTTGGAGAAACTCTTTGGTCAAAAAATTAGGAATTGAGTTTTGTTCTCCCTTAATAAATTCGATTTCAAAATCAAAAATAATAAGGATTGTTTGCCATCTGGTAAAAATCTGTTTTGATGCAATGTTTTGAACATTTTTTTGCAAAACTTCTTTTGCTGATTTACAATTAATGAGAAATAAAAACTTTTGATTGAGTAAATCACTTTGAAATTTTTTTATACACAAGACAATCGAAAGAATTTCTTTTTTAATGGTAGAATAATTCTTTTGACAATCACTCCAATGTGCAGATATGAATTGTATAATGCATTCCTTGTCATTGACCTTTTGTTTTAGAATTCCTCCAATTCCTATGTCGGAAGCATCCGTTTCAACGATTTTGAATGCTGTAGGATCAGCTAAATATAGACAAGGAATTTCCTTGACCTGGGTTTTAATTTGTTGAATAGCTCTAGTATGCTTATCAGACCAAGGAACTGGATTTTTTTTCAACCTATCATGTAATGGTTTTGCTAATAGGTTGACATTTAGACAAAAATTTAGGACATAATTTAATCTACCCAATAACCTTTGTAACTGGGTTTTGTCTAGAATTTTGTCAGGGAGTTTGTCAGCAAAAGCTAGGGACCTCTCAATTGGAGTGATCGTTCTTTAAGAAATGTAATGACCCAAAAAACGGATTTTCATTTGGAAAAGAGAGATTTTTTATTTGAAAATGACTAACCCATTTTTTCTGGCAATCATAAAAAATGTTTTTAGGTGTTTGAAATGTTGTTGCACTAATTCGAAAAAGATGAGGATATTATCAATGTATATTATACAGAATTTTGAATAAGGAGCGAAAATATCATTCATTATTCTTTGAAATTCTGAGGGGGCATTTTTTAATCCAAATGGCATTACTTTCCATTCATACTGACCGAAGGAAATAGTAAAAGATATTTTTGTAATGATCTTTTGGTTCTATTTGAACTTGCCAAAATCCTGATTTTAAATCAAATTTTGAAAACATTAAGGCAAAATAAAGTCCTGATAAAAGATCTTTTTTGTTTGAAAGTGGATATCGAATCCATTTTAAAGCTTTGTTTAAAGGCTTATAATTTATTACAAGTCTTGGGGTTCCTCTTTCTATTTCAGAATTTTTGTTAACATAGAAAGCTGCACAAATCCAAAGAGATCTGAACTTTTGAATATGGCATTTCGATAATAAATCATGAATTTCATTTTGGCAATGAGTTTTAAGTTCATGAATCATTTGAATTGGTCGAGCTTTGGTGGGAATCATTTTTTCTAAAAAATCATTTTCATATGGTAAATCTACCATATGTTGTTTTCTTTCCAAAAATTGTTTGGTAAATCATAACAGATTTCTTTTTCAAGAAATGTTTGAAAATCCAAAATATTTTGTTTGATAAGCTTATCTTGTAAAAGGTTTTGATTTTTGATAAAAGAAACATCTTGGTTCAAGAAATTTAGATGTTTCGTTTTTCCTTGAATTATGAGATTTAACTCATTTTTGTAAACAGTACAAGCTTTCAAAAGGTTTAGATTTCTTGTTTAGGGTTTTTCAATGAAAGGGAAAATTATTTTATTTCCTTTTGATTTGAAAGAAATACTGTCATAGATGAAAGAATAAGGAGTTATTATATTGATAAATGGAGTCCCTAAAATGATACTATGATTTATATTCTCTAATAAAACAAAATGAGTTTTAATAGAAATACTACCGCTCTGGATGGTAGCTTTTGTTTTGCTTTTAATAATCATTTTTGAATTATTTGCTGCAAAGAGTTTTTCATTAGTTTCTTAAGCAATTTTTTTTAGGAATAATACAACTTTTTAAGCAGTTTAAATCTACACCTGTATCAAAAAGAGCAATTGTTTCAAATTGAAAATCCTATGAGAAAACAAGTTTGATTTTGATCAAATATTTTCTCGTAGTGACTGTCCTTAAAATAAACAAAAAATCTTATGGAACTGTTTATACACAACCTCAAATTTCAAACGAGGAAAAAGATTTTTCTCCTCCTACTTTCCTATCTTTTTCAGTAATAACATAAAATATTATTAATGAATTAAATGTCATTGAAAAAGATTTTGAAGTTGACAAAACCCTTTTACATGAGGATTTTTATTCACCAAAAAATCTAGAAAAAAGGACATGATTTTTTAAAAATTTTCTAGAAAAAAGAAAAGAAATTCAAGAAGAATATTATAAATTTATTTTTGCAAACAAAACTCATATTTTATTCTTTGATTGGTTTGAAATCTATGCATCTCTAAAACAAATTTCATATCTATTTTCAAAAACTGTTAACTCTATAACTTCCAGGAATAAGGTTACAGAATGGAAAATGTCTGATGGTAGAAAAATACAATCTGAACATCCACCATTAAGGCATATAAAAATTGCACATTTAAGTCAAACTGTTGATTCTAGTCTTTACAAAACTCCGAATGAAAATACAGATAAAGATTTAAAAAACATCATCCAGCAAAACAATTTCACAAACACTCACCTTAGTACAATTGCAAAACAATTGACTAGGATAGAGGAACACCAAAAAACCTTTGTCGTTTTTCTTGTTGAAACAACAGATTCAAAATTAAAAAACCCTATTTTAAAACCCTTTCAAATTTCAAAAATGGGTCAAAAGCTTATCAAGGACAGTAAATCCGAATTTACTCAAGCCTTGTGAGACCAACTAAGCAAGATAGAGAGTTCCTCTACCTCTACTCCCATGGTTGCATAGGATACCCTTGACAAAACCAAAATTGTTAGTATTCTAGATCAGATTTTTGAATCAAAAAAAGACCAACAGCCAAACCAAAACCTAGAGTTATCCAGGCTCTATTGACCAAAAAGTTCGAGCACGCCTCTTGCCATTACAACTGCTCCAGATTTAGGCATAGAAAATAGACCAAACATTTTATCCCATTCTAAGTTCAATGCCTCTACTATCTATGAATGGAACATAGATGGTATGTCTAAGTACAATATCCTTAGTCTTCTACAACATATGACTATGGCTTCCAATGCCTACAAAACCCAAACCAACACACCTGATAGAGCCATAGCTGAACTTTTAATAGTTGGGTTTTCTAGACAGTTAAAAGGTTGGTGGGATTATCGTCTCACACAACAACAACAACTAGAAATCCTAGGTGTTATCCAAACCACAGAGGAAGGAACTCCTATCCTCGATGGGATATGAAACCTTATTTCAGATGCAGTAGCAACCTTAATCCACACGATTAGTTTGCACTTCATAGGAGACCCATCTCACTTGAAAGACAAAAATGCAAAATTGCTTTCAAACCTTAGGTGTAAAAAGCTTTTTGAATTTCAAACTTATAAAAATACATTTCTAACCACGGTAATATTTAGAGAAAATTCAAATTAACCATTTTGGAAAGAAAAGTTCTTAGCAGGTTTACCAACACTCTTAGGAGAAAAGGTTAGAAATAAAACTAAAGAAATTTTTGGAATTAATCGAATCCCATATGATCATTTAACATATGGTGAATTGGTTAGTTTCACTCAAAAAGAAGGTTTAAAAATCTGTCAAGATTTAAGACTTCAGAAACATTTGAAAAGAGAAATGAAGCAAAAAAAACAAGAATTAGGATCTTTTTGCAAACAGTTTGAAATACCTATAAGTACCCAAACTAAAGATTGTGACGGTCTTGTTCAAAGCTTTACAAAAAATCTTGAAGAAAACCCTTTTCAAAACCAAACAATCATGATTTCTATAGTAGGACTAAATCTATTAAAACCTATAGGAAACATAAAGCTGTCAGAAAACCTTTCAAAAAAGAAAGTAAAAAATCAGTCACTTGTTTCAATTGTGCTCAACCTAGACACATTTCGAAATATTGTAGACTAGCTAAAAAACTTCATGAGTTACAAATTGAAGATGAAGAACTTATCCAAAAGGTCTCTTCTTTTTTAATAGAAACCTCTGAAGATGAAACACAAATTGATTCATTAGAAGACCAAAAATCTTTACAATACGATGAATTAGCCACTTCCAGCTCCTATGACAATGATTCCTCAGAATCATACAAATCTATCAACGTCCTAACAAAAGATCAAGAATTAATGCTTGATATTGTCAAACAAGTTGAGGATAAAAAACTTCAAAAGGATATTATTAAAAAAACTTTTGACAACCTTTGAACCAAAAGAATCCTCATATTCTTCCACTTCATCTTTACTCAAACATAATACCTATGATTTGACAAAAATTTTAGGTGTTAAGTCAAAACCTAAAAATCCTGTTACTATCCAGATACTTCAAGAAGAAATAACGATAGTCAAACAAGAGTTAAAAGCTCTTAAACAAAAACATGAATTTGATTCTGAACTTCTTCACATATTAGTTTCATAAATTGCTGAAACAAAAAACCAATCTGACGAAGAAAATGAAACAGACATTGAAACAACAACAAATGAAATAAAAACTCTGGAAATAGTTCCAGAAGATTTCTTGTTTGTTTTAAGGACAGTCACTACGAGAAAATATTTGATCAAAATCAAACTTGTTTTCTCAAAGGATTTTCAATTTGAAACAATTGCTCTTTTTGATACAGGTGCATATTTAAACTGCTTAAAAAGCTGTATTATTCCCAACAAAATTTGCTTAAAAAACTAATGAAAAACTCTCTACAGTAAATAATTCAAAAATAATTATTAAAAGCAAAATAGAAGCTACCATTCAGAACGGTAGTACTTCTATTAAAACTCCTTTTGTTTTATTAGAGAATATAAATCATAGTGTCATTTTAAGGACTCCATTTATCAACATAATAACTCCCTATTCTGTCATCTATGACAGTATTTCTTTCAAATCACAAGAAAATAAAATAATTTTTCCTTTCATTGAAAAACCCAGAATAAGAAATCTAAACCTTTTGAAAGCTTGTTCTATTTACAAAAATGAGTTAAATCTCATAATTCAAGGAAAAACAAAACTTCTAAATTTCTAGAAACGAGATTTTTCTTTTATCAAAAATCAAAACCTTTTACAAGACAAGCTTATCAAACAAAAGATTTTGGATTTCCAAACATTTCTTGAAAAATAAATCTGTTCTAATTTACCAAACGCTTTTTGGAAAATAAAACAACATATGGTAGATTTACCATATAAAAATGATTTTTCAGAAAAAATGATTCCCACCAAAGCTAGACCAATTCAAATGAATCTTGAACTTAAAACTCATTGCCAAAATGAAATTCATGATTTATTATCTAAAGGCCTTATTCAAAACTCCAGATCTCCTTAGAGTTATGCAGCTTTCTATGTTAACAAAAATTTTGAAATAGAAAGAGGAACCCCAAGACTTGTAATAAATTATAAGCCTTTAAATAAAGCTTTAAAATGGATTTGATATCCACTTCCAAACAAAAAAGATCTTCTATCAGGACTTCATTCTACCTCAATGTTTTCAAAATTTGATTTGAAATTAGGATTTTGGCAAGTTCAAATAGAACTAAAAGATTGTTACAAAATGGCTTTTACTATTCCCTTCGATCAATATGAATGGAAAGTAATGCCATTTGGATTAAAAAATGTTCCCTCAGAATTTCAAAGAATAATGAATGATATTTTCACTCTTTATTCAAAATTATGTATAATATATATTGATGATATCCTCATCTTTTTCGAATCAGTGCAACAACATTTCAAACACCTAAAAACATTTTTTATGATAGCCAAAAAAAAAATGGATTATTTGTTTTCAAATCAAAAATCTCTTTTTTCCAAATGAAAATCCATTTTTTGGGTCATTACATTTCTCAAGGAAAGATCACTCCAATTGAGAGGTCCCTAACTTTTGCTGACAAATTCCCCGATAAAATTCTAAACAAAATTCAATTACAAAGTTTCTTGGATAGTTTAAATTATGGCCTAGATTTTTGTCCAAATGTCAACCTATTAGCAAAACCATTACATGATAGGTTGAAGAAAAATTTAGTTCCCTGGTCTGATGAGCATACTAGAGCTATTCAACAGATTAAAACCTAGGTCAAGGAAATTCCCTGTCTATATTTAGTTGATCCTACAGCATTCAAAATCGTTGAAACAGATGCTTCCGATATAGGATTTGGAGGAATTCTAAAACAAAAGGTCAATGACAAGGAATGCATTGTACAATTTACATCTGCACATTAGAATGATTGTCAAAAGAATTATTCTACCATTAAAAAAGAAATTCTTTCGATTGTCTTGTGCATGGCAAAATTTCAAAGTGATTTATTCAATCAAAAGTTTTTACTTTATATTGATTGTAAATCAGCAAAAGAAGTTTTACAAAAAAATGTTCAAAGTGATTTACTCAATCAAAAGTTTTTACTTTCCATTCATTTTTTCCCTCTCTGTCTCCCTGCACTTTTTTACTGGATTTTGTTAACTTATGTAAGGATCAGTTTTCTTATGCTGCTCTTCTTACTTTCTGTTTCTAAAAAATGCAATTAACCTCCGCATGCTTGATATATCTGGAAGGATGAGTAGTATGATTTGCTTCTACTCCATGAAAAAAATTGATTGTCCAATGCACTTAATGAGCATAGTTCATGACACTTGACGTTCATATATATTGAAACCTGTGTTATGTGTTACTAAGCTCATTTACACGTTGGCTTGAAATCTAAAATTTGCTTAATAATTTGCCGGTGGTATGCTTCTTTTTCTTTTCATTTTTTTCTCTCTTCTTAACTTGATGTAAGAGGTAATCAAATGGAAAAAAGTAATAGGAGATGGGTAAACAGTTTCCAAATGTTATGGTTTACTTAATGCGAGCATTACTTGTGCATTTCTTCATGACTATTAACTGTCATGAACAGCCACGATAAGATAGGCTATTACCCTTTGTAGTTATGATAAAGCTTGTGCTTATCACCATTGGCTAAGTAAGATCATGAACTTGTTTTCATGTTTAGTTTGGGGGTGTGGTTATCATGCACAAGTTCTATGAGAGACATAACAGATCTTTTTACGATCTCTTGGAAATCTTATTTCCATGCTCAATTTGTCCAGGTCAAACATAGGTGATTTATCTGAGTCTAGGCTCAGTTGGTGTATAGCTGAAGTAAAAAGTGTTTAAAGATGGCTAAAATAAGTCATAATTCTATATAAAAATTTTAAACAAGTGCATTACACTTCTGCTTGTGATGTTCATGTTCATGGATTTTACTTGGATTTCCAATTTGAATTTGCCACCCCTCTTTTGCTATATGCTCTGTGTAGATATATATTTAAATGGATTTTTCTTGGTTGTCCCATAATCCACTTTTATTTGTTTATCTGCTTTTCCATGTGGATTGTTTTAATTTTAGCTAATAGTTTATATTTCATTTCGATTTGGTGGAGACATTGATGAAAATAATAATTAAAAAATTATAATAATTTTTAGCAACAGAATGGTGACATATATTAGCGTTGTGAATTTTTTTTAATTGACAGGTGAATTTAGCAATGAAAATTGTAAATTCTGTTGCTAAAAATAGCAATAAAAATCAATTCTGTTGCTAAAAAATAACAATTGTAAAATCTGCAACCACTGTTTCCGTTGCTAATTTTATTAGTAATGGAAAATTAACAATTTTTGTTGCTATTTGAATATTTTTTTTGTAGTGCAATAAATATAAAACTATATAACACATATAAGAGTAAGGCCTAAAACAACCTTCCTCTACCCTAAATTAATAAAAATTCTTTATAAAATTCCCTGAGAACGGTGTCAAAAATTTGCTACGGTGTAAATTTTATTACTTTAGTCTTTTTAAAGTGAGTAAGGTATCAAATACTGGTGAAATTCAAAGTGATTTTGTATTAACCGAATAGGTACTAAAATGGATAGACAAATATAATAAGATAAAGTTGATTGAACTATCTTTCTTAAGATTACTTAAAATTACAAAAAACTAAAGTTATTCTAATCCATAAATACAATTCAAACAATGTTATTAGAATTACAAGGGAGAATTAATCAAGTATTATGATATTTAACTTAGCACAAACACATGCAATGATTGGAGAATGTAGCCTACTATCCCTAATGTAATGCCGCTCTTATTACCATTTTATATACTTATTATTCTATTAAATTACTTGCATAAAATACATTTATACAACTAGCACATCATACATTTAAAGTACAAATACAACTTAATTCATTACATACAGTTCAAATCTTTTACATTACACATTTACAAATAATACATTATCAGAATTAGCCCTAACTTGCCTCCCTTCTAGTGGCCTGCATATGTTGACTCTAGCAAAAGCACTTTCTCACACTTGAGTACCTACACGAAAAAACACCCGTGCTGAGCGATGGCTCAGTGGGGAGTAAACAGTATAATTGACTTCTTATCAAAGTTGCAAATACAATCAATATAACATGCCAATACATATAACATAATAACATGTCACTTTTATTCAGTACATGCATTAACCACACTCAATAACAATCACAATATAGTTTTTCACTTATACTTCAATATTCAATGAAAAGCACTAAAACTAGCATAGGGCCAGTTAACACTTAAATTGTTATCACTTATCATTATTCAATATTCAAATCACTTTCATTGCCTGAATTCTCATAAATGGTGGATACGGGTACAAACACTAGATATTGTACTAGGACATAAAAGTCTCGGTTCACTAGATACCAAAAGTTATCAAACACTACACTAGCCATCTTCCGATGACAACACTTGCAGCTGCGATCACTATCCCCTTTATAAGCATGCCTATCTATCCACTACTACATGAAATTCAGTCTTACAAATAGTATTTAATCACTCAAAGTTATCACACTTGATACATCTAGATTCATAGAGATAATAAATCAACTATAACATATAACAAAATCACTAAATAATTCATATTTGCTTAAACTTCAAATACACTTAACATTAACATTAATATAATTATCATTTGTCATGCAATCTATAACATTATGCTTACCATTTATCATGTTCATTCACATTCATTACTTGTACATTTTATTGTATATCTTTAGAAACATGACATTAACACAATCAATAGATTATGTAATCATTTTACTATACCATGTCACTTATATTCATGTTCATTCATATTCATTTATTGTACAAATTCTTATGCATTAAGACTTAGTGTATGTTTAATTCTACTTCATTAATTCACTATGCTTTTCACTCATTCATATCATTCCTTACTCTTGTTTTTACAGTTAAAACACTCTAAAATCATTTAGGAAGGCTTAGACATGCTTTAGTAACAATTTGAGACTTTAAAGTCAAGTTCAAGAAAAACAGGATAGGGCTACGGTTACTACCAAATTCATGGTAACCGTGACCTAGTTGTACTTTCGGGTCTGGACTGCGCCAAACTACTTCACGGTCATTACCAGATGAGTAATAACGTGTTCTATACTTTTTAAGGGGGTCACGGTTACTAAGAAAATCTTAGTAACCATGAGGTGGGGTGTATTTTGCTTCTGGACTGCCTCACGGTTACTATGAAAATCATAGTAACCGTGATTCCTAAATCGCCCAAAAATAGAATTTCTGTCTCAAATTCTATACCATTTTTTACCAAGAAAACATCATTTTCAGGAAAAGTTATCTTCTACAAGGTTGTTCCACTATGTCTCTAGTTTCTAAAACATAAAAAATCACTCAAATATGACTTATAAATCTCAAGTTATTTACTAAAAACCACAGACTCCTCTCATGGGACGGACAACAGAGGTCTGTCCACTTTAAGCTCATTTTCGGACACTTTAAAGATAGATTTAGCTTCTGATTTCTTCTACAAAGTTGTAGATCTAGGTCGTATCTTTCATATCCAACTAGAATCACATCAATCAAACATCTACAAAAAGATTTATGCCATTTTTACTAAGACTAGTTCATGTGAACCTTATACAGATTTTCACTATAGGATTCTTTAAGATATAAGTCACATTTCTCATGCATCCATTCATCACTGAAGAACTTTATCATCACTAACAGAACATCTATAACACATATATCAACTTAAATCAATAAATTAAATAGCAAAGAAAATGAAAAAAATCCCAAACCTTTATTAAGCTTTAACTTGTTCTTTCTTCCTTCTTATCTTATCTTCTTTACTCTTGCTCTTCATTTCTACCATTTACAGCTTTTTCTCTACTTGGATCAGCATCCACTCAAGCTTGAGAAAGGAAAGAAGATGAAAAGAAAAGATAAAAACATTCTTCATTTGATTTAGGCCAAGAATGGCCGGCCACACACACACACACACTCCCACTTCTTTTAGCTAATTTATCATTTACTTTTTCTAGAAATACTAATGTCCATTCTCCATTGGTTGGCTCAAAAGATCTTGACAAAATCTCACTTTGGTGCCTTTTTAAACTTATATCTCTTACTTTAATCTCTCATATTTCCTTATTTCTAGTTTTACCACAATTCTTTTACTTTGTCTTTTCAATTAAGTCCATACATTGCAATTTTTCCTTCATTAGCCACATAATCAATCTCTGTCTTATGTGAAATAATCATTTATCCCTCTTAGAGTACCATTAGGGGCATTACACCTAAAAGTAACTATCATTGTCAACTCTCATCAAATCAAATGCTAGAAAGGTGACTTTTTGAGTGCCAAAATTATGGGATAAGGTATGAAGGTGGTTGGGTTTAAGAATTTATTTTATTTTGCTTTTACTTTTAAATTTTTGAATCGCACGTTGATTTGTTGGTATTGAAATGCCATTGTTTATTTTTTCAAGGGATAAGGTGAATTTTTGCCTCTAACTTATTGAAAATGGGGTAATTTTATCCCTATACCTTTTTTAGCTTATTTTGCCACTAAAATCAATTTTTTTTAACGTGTTTTACCCCTTAACTTTGATATATAGTGCAATTTTATAAATTGACGGAATTGCCACATGTCTAACTGCACAAACTGCAGCCACTCAATATGTGGCCTGTCAGCAAACTCTCTCTTCTAATCATCGATCTAGTTAAAAAAAATAATTAAAAAGCCGATGTAGCAGAAAATTTAAAAAAAAAACAAAATTTAAAAATTTCCTCTTTTTTTCATCTTGTTCCTCCTCTTTTTCTCTCTTCTTGCGTTGCAGCCTAAAAGCCAATTCTTATTAATTTCATTCAATTTTTCAATTTCCTAAAGCAAAGTTTGAATTTTTTTTTATAAGAAATAATGCCAAAATTTTCATTTTTGACTTTATTGGCTCTATTTTTATGTATTTTGTAAGACCATTCGTCAAAAGCATATAAAAGTCACAAATCTAAAATCTAAATTTTCACATTGTACTTTCAAATTCAACCATGAAACCTCTCACCAATGAGGATCTCTTCAAAAACCCAGTTGCTCTAAAGATCATAGCCTTCGTTTTACTTTTGATTTCTTTTTTTTACTTAGCAAGCACTAGTCATCTAATGGATATCAACAAGTAATTTTCTTTCTACCCCACAAAGCTCCATTTCCATGGTTAAAAATTTTGTTCAAAAAACAAAGATAAAATAATAAAAACAAAATCTTGTTCAAGAAAGAATTGTTAAAAATCTTCTCATTTTTTAAAAATCGCCATCTCTCAGACATTAAAATACAAAATGCAAAAGATTAAAAATGACAAAGAAAAATTAATAGCAAACCCAAAAATCTTTTTGCCGTCTACACAACCTCCTCCATCCCACCATCTTTGCCTTCTTAGCCGTCTCTACAATTATCTTTCTTTGCGGGTGGAAAATAAAGAAGAAGAAGAAAAGGAGGAGAGAGAACGCATAAACAATTTTAATTTTTTTTATTTTTTAAGTTTTATGCCATGTAAGTTCTACACAAGTCATTTTTTTTATCTTTTTAATTTGTTGACTAGATTGATGACTAAGAAAGAGAGGAGTGGTGTGTTGTAACAATATTGACCGCCATTAGTGCTGTTAGCTATGTCAATATTTCGTATATTTTAAAAATTCAAAACTTATTTTTTATTTTAAAAATTCAAAAAAATATATAAAATTACTCTAAAGTGTTTCTAATAAGATTTTATATACTAAAAATTTTATTAATGTATCAGGTGACAAAAAGCTATTAATAGATCTTGAAATTACTTTGAAGACCAAAATTTTTGAAATTTTTAACTTATCTTAATTTTTAATATTCATTATAGTATCAGAAATTTGAAGAGCATCATTAGAAATATTTTTGAAGAAATTTTATAGATTTTGAACAAAATTTAAATGAAATAATAAAAATTGAAAATAGATGAGTAAAAAACAAGTATAAGTGAGAGTGTATTTAAAAAAGAGTGTAATGTGAGTTAATTGGATGGGTTATATAATAACTCATAACCCACATGTATATTTTTAAAATGTTAGAATGGATTATATGATTTATAATAATCCACTATAATTATAAAAAAATGGATTAAAGGGATTGGGTTAAATGGATTAAATGGGTTACCCCAAATTTGAACACCCCTACCTTTCTCTTCCATTCTCTTATGTTCTTCACCTCTTCATTCTTCCATTCCATTCTCTATTCCAATTCAGCGATTCATCTATGGATTGAAATCGCCAAACAAACTGCAGTTCTTCATGAAGGAGAAAATGAGGAGACAAGAAGAAATTAACCCGATTTGAGTCTCTGCAAAATCTCTGTAGCCCCATTTTCTCCAAGAAAGTGTTCTTTATTTTTCGTTTTCATTATTATGAGAAAATACTCCTATTTTGCTAAGAAGGAAATTTCGTAGTAATAGTAAGTCCTTTTTTATAGAAAGATTTTATTTTATTTCGTTGATCCATTTAGGGCTAAAACTATGGCTAATTAATAGGGTGAAGAAACAACATAAGGAAAATGATGGGTGTTTGAATCATTTAATTAATGATTAGAATCACTTTTTAATTAATTTCAAAATCTTTCTATTTTGAGAGTGGGATTAATTTAGTTTACAATTTAGAGCATGATAATCTAAATTATTTCATGTTGGTATGCTCCAGATTTGAAGGCCGAGAAAGACAAAGCCGATGGATTGGAAAAAATGATTTTTTTTTTGTTTTTTTCTTTGAACATATTTTTAAATCGAATGGACCGGATCAAACCGAACTGATTGAAATTAATTCGATATATTTGATTTTGGCTTTAAATATTTCGAATTGCGATTTGGTTCTTTTTATTTATGAATTTTAATTTTCGGTGTATTCGATTTGATCTAAAATCGAACTAAACTTGCTATTTGCACTGCCATACCGTTCGTTATTCACATGTTTAGCGTGCATTAATTCCTTTCTGCATCAACATGTGCATTTTACGCCATTCATATTTTTTTGGTCTAATTAAATGATTATTTATTATTATTAAGGCAATTTAATCTTTCAAGGGATAATTTAAAAAAGATGACAGTTTAAATATGCATTTTGAAATTTTTTACATTTAAGGAATTTTAGGTATTAGGCCAAAAAAATCATATTATTCTTGTTGTACTTTATTAGTTGGGTTCCTTGCATTAAAAAAAGAAAATTATAATAAAAAATATCAGATATCAATATTGGTTTAAATAATTTAATTCTTATTTTTGTAAATAAAATTCTGAATTCAAATTTTATGGGACAATAATTAATATTAAAAAAATTTTATCCCATAATAAACTACTACAATTCCAAATGAATTATAGCAATAAATATTTAAAAAAAAAAAAATTAGAAGGCGAAAATTTTCTTCCGGCATAAGGTTTACCGGGAAAACTAGGGTCCTATAGCACGCTAACGAAATACTTTCTCCAACCAGACTTTAGCATCCCCAGAAATATTTCATTAGCGAATCCAATCTCTTTTACCGTGCGTGCTAAACATTTATTACTTGCGACACGTCATCATTTTTTACTTATTTATGTTGCGTGGCAAGTACCAGATAAGAGCATGTCTTGGGGATTGTGATTGCAATTTGCAACTTTACTCCTACTTTTTCAGGAATAATAAAAGAAAAAAACTGTAAATATTACTCTTTTAATTCTGTTTTATCTGTAATTTTTAAATATTTATATATTACTTTTAAATTTTTAATATAATTTAATTTATTTTTTTTAATAAAATCAAGATCAATTAAATTTAATAATTTAATATTAAATTTAAGTTTATTTATTATTTTTTAATTTTAATAAAAATAATAAAAACGACTGATAAAAAAAATGAAAAAAATAATAGAAATCAAATACCATCAATAAAATAAAAAAGACTGAATTTCTCAAATCCAACAATCCGAAAGTGTCTCCACCCCAAGTACTGTCCAAGGAATTAGGCTTTTTATTTTTTATTTTACAGTCAAAAATCAAAATATAAATAAATAAAAAGCCTACTCATTTTTATTTTAAAGGTTACTGTTATTTTTTGCTACTGTATTTTTTAAATAGATTAAAATATATTTTAATTATTTTTTGGCTATTTTTGACATTAAACTTTTAAAAATGGAAGAATATTTTATTATTTTTTACGGAAATCAATCGTATGATACACTATATTTCATATTTAAAGAGTAAAATATATTTATTTAGATAATTTTAGTAATAGAGATTATTATTTTTAAAATATAATAGTAAATTTTTTTTTAAACTTTAATGATAAAAATAATCCAAATAATTTTAAGTTGGCGAAACGCAATTCAGCAGCTAAACAAAAAAGCTCCACTCTATTTAAGATCGCAGAAGTAATCAATCATTTGTGTGCTAAGCTAGTTCAAAGCTTGAAACGTGAACGCAAACAATGTCTAACTCAGATTCTTCGTCTTCCTCCTCCATGGCAGCACGTGGCCGCTTGGCCGTGCTCGCAGCTCATCTCGCGGCGGCGTCAATTCAATCTTCTCCTATTTCTCCCCTTCTTTTAGAAGCACAAGGCGTCTCCGCTCAGGTCCCTCCGCCAGGAAACCTTCAGGGTTCGTTGACCGTGGTTGACGAGAGGACTGGTAAGAAATACCAAATTCCGGTCTCTCAATATGGCACCGTCAAATCTTCCGATTTCAAAAAGGTATTATCGTTTCAATTTATCTTTTTCGTTTGGTTCGTTATATTGGATTGCGCGAATTAGTTTTTCATATGCAGATAAAACTTTAATTCTGCTGGATATTTCTTTCTGTTGTTAATCCTGATCGTGGAACGGATCTAATAGCTGTGAACTTGCAGATATCAACTGGAAACATTGACAAAGGGCTCAAACTTTATGATCCTGGTTATCTCAACACTGCTCCTGTACGATCCTCAATTTCTTACATTGATGGCGATGAGGGTATCCTCAGATATAGAGGCTACCCTATCGAGGAATTGGCTGAAAGGAGCACCTTTGTGGAAGTGGCCTACCTCATATGTGAGTATCTTCTTTGATTGTTGTAACGGTAATTTTTTGAAATTTCCTCATTGATGGTAAAGAAAAGATTTCCTTACTGAACAATTGGAAGTGAATTTTATTGTTTTCTTTAAAAGTGAAATAGGTCAAAATAATCAAAAGCAAGGGATTATCCATACTAGACAATCTTTATCATTTTGCAACTCAATTTTGGAGATAGGACAAAAATTGGTAAAAGACACATTATAGATGTTACTGAGATAAAATAGAAAAATAGGCCGTAACTGTATTACCTAAGTTGTATTATCTGAATTATGGAAATTAATAATTTAGTTGAATGATGATAAAGAATATGTTTTCTGCGCTTATATCAATCACACTTTTAAATTTGCCAACTTCTAAGCTTGAGGTACAAATTGATAAAATAAACTAATTCACTAAAATGGAGGGGTTGTTTTGATCATTTCTCCCTTGCTGTCTAAAATTATTTCGTTTAATTGTTTGTACAACTGCTTCAACCGTTTTATCATGTTGAGATGTTATCAAGGAGATGCTTTTGAGCTGGAGGTTTTCTAACCTGTGCTTCTCCTCCTTATTATGGGAACATTAGGAATCTGCATTGTGGGTAACTCTAATCATGCCATAAAACTTGCACGTGACCCCAATGAAGTTTTGATTCTGATGTCTCACTTTATCTTGTTGCATTTAACTAAATGACATTGCCAACGTATAAAATTGCGAGGAGGTTTGGTTACCTTTTCTTTCTTGATATGGTAACACTAGAAACATGCTTCATGAGTTACATTGTGCATTTCCTGTAATTTCCACAAAACCTCAAGAATTAGCATTTGGTTCATTTTGCTGCCTAGCACATTTTTCCTATTGTATTTCATGCACACCTGAAAAAAGATGCCACCTACTATCTTGCCTTTGGTTTTGCAGCTCCTGAGTTTTGATTGTGATGTTTCTTGCCTTTTATTCTTGTTGAATTTCACCAGATAGCCCTATCAAGAAACTTAGGACTTGTATAGCTATTCCTTTCAAATCTCTAGTTCCACAGCAAATCTTCTTGGCTACTAAATTGTTTTTATAAGTCATGATAATTTGTTGTACATTGCCTTTAAACACTAAGAGATTGTATCAGAGCTGCTAGGAATAATCTGATTTATGCAGGGTTTATAAAAACTTTTGGACCTTTTCATGAGTACAATAATCTTGATGTCTGAGCTTCAGTGAAAAAGAGTGGATACAAAACAGTTTGAAGGATATTCTTTCCCTTGAGACGTCATTTATGATTGAAAAAGTAAAAAGAGAATAAAATGTGACGCATGGAAATGTTCCTTCACTTCAAATATGCGTGCTACTTGACAACATTTCTGAAATGGACAAGAAGTTTGTTGCATGGAAAAAAATAGTCTAATAATTATTATGCTGGCTGGTATATGAGCATGATAATAATGTGATGAAAGTGTTTTGTTTGCTCTTTCCTCTTGCTTTTTATCTAATTACCACGGAATCTGTAGAATTGTGCAAAAGGTAAGGAGGTTATTCATCACTGTCCAACCTTTCTCCCAAACAAAGAGAAAATGAAAAATGATGATTTTGTTTTAACTAAACATCATCAAATTGCTACTTCCTCATTAATTTTCAAACAATTTATTGATCTGTTTCCTGTATTTCTGTTTGTTTCTTTCTTGTTTAGTTAAGATCTTATTTAAATATGCTTCTTTTTGTATTTGTTGTAAGATCTAATCTGAATATTCTTTTGTTTTCTTTTTAGTGTATGGTGATTTGCCGTCTTCAAGTAGGTTGGCAGACTGGGAATTTACTATTTCGCAGCATTCAGCTGTACCTCAGGGCATCCTTGTATGTCTCTCTCTCTCACACACACACACCCCCCTTCCCTCCCTCAGAAAAATTAACAATGCATGTGAAATCACGGTTTGAAGTTCAATTATGCTTGGTAGTTAGTATGTTAATGCTAAATGCCTTTGTACTTTGTTGGCAAAGTTAGGATCATCTTTTCTATTAAACTGTTATGATCTCTACGACACCCTCAACTGTATCCATAATGGCATACAGATGCACATATTGAAACATACTCAATTCATTTTTCTACGATCACTTGTCAAGAATCGAGTCATGGGGTGATTAGCTGGAAAATCCAAATCAGTTGATTTCCCCTTCACTTTGTTCTGATTCTTTGAATGACCTATTTTGATTGATTACTTAAGCTCATCAAAGGATTGGACCTTGTTAAGCGAGAACTCCAGATCTCTGTAGTTTTTGATGAATTTGGCTTAGGATTTTATTATTCATTCAGTCTTTTAAATAAGATTAGTCTTATTACAAGAATACAAAACCTACATTTTAGGCTTCTCATAAACCTGGAATAATGTAAACACCCTATTCTAAGAAAGAAACCAACAGAAATAATAATAAGTCAACAGCAACTAAATGAGAAGTTAAGACCCTATGCCATTAAACAAGTTACTGAAATCAATGGCCGCACCTAGAGTAGACTCAGCCAACAAAGGCATCTGCAGAACATGTTTTTTGTTTTTGACAGAGTAGTTTGCTTTCAATTTTTCACACTTTGAGAAGCAGTGTTACCCTTTGATTAGTCCAGGCTTTTGTATTATAGTAGAGGTAACTACACACAATGCTTTCCCTTAGGAGACCTATTGCTGACTGTTTTTTCTATTGGAACTCGTTTGCGCCTGGTAAGATGTCAAAAATCAAGTGATATCAAAAAAGCACAAATATCTGATTTGTGCATTCAGTATGGGTTTTTATGAGAAAAAAAATGTTATATTCTGTGATTCTGTAGTGTGATTTGTGGTTGTATTTATTCCTGACTTCTTTTTGTGAGTTGTCAATTATTCTCATCAATTGTGACCACCCTTGCAAAATTTGTGCTCATGCTTCTACTGAGTGAAACCTAGCATTTGGTTTTAAGTGGATATACAAGATAAGTTGCATTGTTTTATTCAAATGTCTCTCCTTTGCAAAGGATGCTACTGGTTAATAATTTAGGAATCTGATTGTGCTGTATCTGCATAAGTTTAATCAGTAAGAGCAGTTGAGTAAATAATTTGCTTTTCCATTCCTATACGATGTTTTGATGAGTTATAGGATGCTTTTGGTGATAAATCTGATTACCACAGCATGTCTCTCTCATTCATAATTATCTACTTTTCAGTGTATGAAGCAAACTCTCATAGTACTTAGACTTTGATTCAGAATGCTTATGATAATGCGGAGAAATCTGCAAATTAAATGCGAACCAGTTCTATTTTCTATTAGAGACACTCTGACTTTGAGTATATGAACCTGAAGTGCATTTCTAGTATCAAGAATCAAAAATTGATGCTTGCTATAATAGGCATTATGAGAGATGCTTGTTTATAAGTTAATTAATATATATCTATTCCTTTTCCTGTGATGCAATGTTATTAATGTTCTGAAAGGACTTTCTGAATTTGTTTTCCAGGATATTATACAGGCAATGCCGCATGATGCTCATCCAATGGGTGTGCTGGTCAGTGCAATGAGTACTCTATCAGTTTTTCATCCTGATGCTAATCCAGCTCTTAGAGTGAGTTCATGGCATAGCTTTACAAATTGAAGAATTTTGTGTGATCATTTTATTTCATTTTTTTAAATAGTGTTTGTTCTTCACACAATTTCATGATGGAAACCAAAAATGCAGAAGGCACTTGAATAGCATTTAGTTTTGATGAATTTTTTTTTTTCTGCCTTGATAGATGGATGTTGTTAGTAGTTTCGTTGATTTATGAGGTTTCCAGTCATTTATTGCCTGGCTTGTTTACTTTTGCAGGGGCAAGATCTGTACAAATCCAATCAAGTGAGAGACAAACAAATTGCACGCATTCTTGGAAAGGTTTATTGTTTACTCATTAAATTTTGTGTGTTTTCCCCTTCCCTTTCCTTCTAGTGAGAAAAATAGTTCACTCATCATTTGTACTAATTCAATCCCTACTTATAATTCTAAAGTTTGTGGCTGTATGTTGCGGGTTTGCTTTCATTTCAGCTTTATTTTTCATGATATTCAATACTTTATATGTGTTTTCTAGGCCTCAACCATTGCGGCTGCAGCTTATTTGAGATTAGCTGGCAGGCCTCCAGTTCTTCCTTCCAGCAACCTTTCTTATGCAGAAAACTTCTTGTACATGCTGGACTCGTTGTATGTTCTATGGTATCTTTTGTTCTATCATGCATATCATATGAAATGCTATGCATTCTCACTAATATGATTATTTCAGAATATTTTGTGTAAACAAGAATGTGATTCTGATATTGTTTTTCCTTTTTTCCTCTCTTTTTTTTTTCCTTTTTTTATTAATTATTTGTACCCCATTTGCTCGCATAGAGGCCATTTTTAAATATTTCCATGCTACCATTTTCTAAGCAGAAATGTTGGTTTTGTTTACAAAGCTGGCCAAGGACATGCCAAAGGGGCTTATCTTTATTGTAAAACTGATTGTTTGTCACCCAACATTGAATTTAAATGTTTTTGTTTGTGTGATTTCCCAAAAAATAAATAAATAAATTGTTAAATCATTTCTAAAATGAAGCAAAATAGTAAAATGATATAATTAGTGGCATTTTGTTATAATAGAATTTTATTCTACTTTTACTGAATTACATTATAAAAACAAAAATCTCTAGAACAAATAATTGATAAGTAAATATTAAATGCTATTATTTGGGAAAGGAAGGAAAGATAGCATTAAAAAAAACTGACAGTTAAAGAGACATGCAATTTGAGACAACTATACAACTAAAGATAATGGGTCAGCTTGATTTTGTCATATGGAGAATTCTTGTTAAACAATTCTTAGTTCTTAGCTTTATGATATCATAATAGATATTAGATAATAGATTAGATCTATTATCATTGCTGGAAAAGTTTCTTCTTTTTATTAAGACTTCCCTTTTACAATTTGCAGAGGCAACCGAGCTTATAAACCTAATCCTAGACTTGCTCGAGTGCTAGATGTACTTTTCATTTTGCATGCAGAACATGAAATGAATTGCTCTACAGCTGCTGCTCGTCATCTTGCCTCAAGGTAGACATCTTAATTCTCAGCACAAAGTAAAGCATTTGTTAACTTTTTCTTACTTTCAAAATCTGTATTGGCAGTGGCGTTGATGTGTATACTGCTCTTGCTGGGGCTGTTGGGGCACTTTATGGTCCTCTTCATGGTGGAGCAAATGAGGTGAGTGTAATGGCATTTTTGGATCTGCATTTTGTGCTATCAAATTATTTTTTGTCACCAGTAAGTCAGCTTGTTTCTCTTATTTGGTTAGAGCTGTAGCATAGGTCACCGACCTTGTTTCTCTTGCTGTATTGCTTTAGGCTGTGCTTAAGATGCTCAGTGAGATCAGAACCGTTGACAACATTCCAGATTTTATAGAGGGTGTGAAAAACAGGTATATGTTGCCTTTATATTGTGTTTAATTTTGTTTCTCCAATATGTTTTGCCAAACTCTTCTGAAAGCAAAGTGATTTGCATTCATTCATTCATTCTGTTTTTATTATACTTCCACCTTTTGATTTGTTTAGGAAGCGGAAGATGTCAGGTTTTGGTCATCGGGTATACAAAAACTATGATCCCAGAGCAAAAGTCATTAAGAAACTAGCAGATGAAGTATTTTCTATTGTTGGTAGAGATCCTCTTATAGAGGTGATTTTCTACTTTTCATCATGTATATTTTGTTGTTGTACTGGCCAAGCATATTAGGGCCAAGTATATTAGCTGTGGTTTTACTATTAATTTGACAATATTGGGAGTCCCGTTGCATTAACAACACAGAAGATACTCTTAAGAAGCCAGACAATTGAAGGAATTTTGGACTGAGTTATAGTAGATAAGACATGAGCTAAAATCATTTAATGCAACTATTCTGGCATAAGTTTTGGGAATCATTACTTTATAATCTTATTATGATGCAAAGGCTTTGGCTTAGAGACATTGCAATGACCTAGTATAGGACAATTGCTTAGTCACCTACGTAGTGGGGTCACTTATAGAAAACATTGTGGAAGTATGTTCAACTGACTGATTATAAGTATGATTTGTTATGATTAACTATAGTGATTATTTTTCATAGTTAAAACTAAACCATTTAAGGACTTCTTGACTTTATATCATTCATTTTGCATCACTTGTTTTTTGTAGTTGCACTAAGCAACTTCAATCTTGAAGACCTTATTGTCAACGTGGTAATAACTTGATAATTAATATTAAAGATATTTAATGCCACTTGTTAAATTTATTGTACTTGAAATTTCAATTAATTATGGAGTAATGGAAAGTTCAGCAAGAAGTGAAGAAGGAAATGTAGAAAATCCTAATTGTTCTCATAAAATATTCTTCGATATCCTATTTGCATCAAGCATGCAATCAAGAAATGATTGATATCCATGCCTAGTTCTAAAAATGAAATGAAAAAAAAAAAAGAAGAAAATGGATTTTTTTCGTCAAGAAAATGTCCGGCATTATGTTGGCAACTATGTAGATTCCTAAGAGAAGTGTGTGTGCTTCATAGGAACATACTGAGGAAAATTTCAAGCTGTTAATTGCCAAGTTTGTTTGAACATAAATACAGGAGAAACAAGTTTTGAGCATTTAGTCTGAATCACAATTCAGGCCTTCATGTTATTTTCAAGATCTTGCTTTTCTCGATGTCCCTATTGTGAGGTTTTACATGATTACGAGAAAACTAAAATTTACATTTAAACCTTGGTAAAGTGGGTCAGAGAAAAAAATATTCTACATAATTACAGTCTGCTCACTTCTCTTCAGCTTTGTGGAACATGGACTTTTGTATGTTTTTGCATATTCCAATATTTTGGGCATTAATTGTCTGTTGTTTTCAGGTAGCTGTTGCTTTGGAGAAGGCTGCACTATCTGATGAGTACTTTGTTAAGAGGAAATTGTATCCAAATGTTGATTTCTACTCTGGGTTAATATATAGGTATGTATTGCTAAATGCGAATTTATATTCTGGTGGTTGAAAGTCACAACAGATTCTGTACATTTTTCCTCAATTCTAAATATGGTGATAGTAACAAGTTCTTGTTAACAGAGCACTGGGATTTCCAACAGAGTTCTTTCCTGTTTTATTTGCAATTCCTCGAATGGCTGGTTACTTGGCTCATTGGAGAGAATCATTGGATGATCCTGATACAAAGATCATGAGACCTCAACAGGTTACATTCTAATTCGTACTTGATTTTGTTCTTGGTTTCTCCCTCAATATGGTTTAGGCGATCATTATGCTTTGTCAAGGTGATTATAAGCCATTTTTGTTGTATAGATGAACCTAAAGCCCAAAACATATGCTATATCACATATCACATTGAGCTGGTTTGTTTCTATGGGACAACATGCGTGATTCACAGTATTAGCAACAAAAAACTTATCACATCAGATGGTTTGTTTCTATGGAACAACCTGCATGATTCACCATATTAGCAAACCAATATAAAGCATACTTTTATGTTCTGTTTATGCGCTTAGCTAAAAATTTCAAACCGAATTTCATCTTGGACTGTGTCCACATGGGAGCTGTGTAATTCTGATTATGATTGCCTCGCAAATTCCCTGTAGTAGGTGATTGGGAAATGAAAATGGCAAATTACAATTACTTAAAATGCTTTTCATAAATTTCATGAACAACCGTGCCCTGTGGCTGAGTATATTTCCTGCTATTCTGTCTTGCTCTGTCACATAACCAATTGAGTTTTTTTACAATAATTTTATTTTCACATCATATGCATATACATATATTATAATATGAAAGATGCTTATTCGATATAAAGTAGAAAAATTATTCCACAATTGCAGGGAAGCTTATCAGCATATAATGTAACAACGATTACATTTTATAAAAAATGTGTTGTTACATGTTATTTTAGTTCTAAAAATTTTAATGTTAGTCCATATTACTTAAATGTATATGTAACGAAAACTAGAATTTGTTTTGAGTTATATAACTGTTTCTATAATTGTTGATGGTTGCAAAACAATATAACATTAGATTATGATATAATGATTTTTAGATATTATCAAAGGATTGTCCTCATGTTATGTCATTCATAGTAAGATATAATTAAATAAAAAAAAGTTTAAAGATTGGCTTTTCCGGTCCACTTTAATTCAGTTTTACTTAATCCAATTTGGTGCAGCTTGCTTTAGTTTTTGATCTGCTGTAGTTATAGGCTTCCTTTATTGAGTGGACAATTAAGCAAGTACAGAAAAGAACTTGGAACAGAAACTTTCTAGGATTTTCTTTTGTTTCTGAATGTGTTGTTGTGGCATATTCACTTATGTAAATGATATTTTAGGTATACACTGGGGAATGGCTTCGACATTATAAGCCAGTTGATGAACGGATGGATTCCAACAACAATGCAGATAAGTCTACACTTGCCCAGATTTCCGTTTCAAATGCCTCTAAACGACGACTTGCGGGATCTGGGGTATAGGGTTAATAAATGTTCCTTTGCTTAAAGATTTTCACCTGACAATCTTCTGTGCAGAAGCATGTATGTGAATTTTATTTAGGTTAACATTACGATGAGAAAAAAAGAGGGGGGGAATAAATGATATGAAAGTTTGAAGGGGGGAATAAATGATATGAAAGTTTTAAAGTTTGAAGGGGGGGAATAAATAATAAAGAGGGGGGATAAATGATATGAAAGTTTGAAGGGTTAATAAATGTTCCTTTGCTTAAAGATTTTCACTTGACAATCTTCTGTGCAGAAGCATGTGTGAATTTTATTTAGGTGATTATTTAGGCATATGTCCTTCAAGGTTTGATATGTTTCGAGTATTCAGAAACAATAATTTGTCATTCTCATCATAATATTTTTGTGTCAAGCTTGGGGATGCCATCGAATGTTCCGATAGCTGGAAATTTGTTTTGCCTATATTTTGCCCCTTAATTTTATCTTATAGTTCTGGAAAGTAAAAACGGTATTTTTGTACTTTTTTCAATTATTTTCTATAATTTTGGAGGCATTTTAGCACTATTTTAGGTTATTTTTTTCTAAAAACAACTGAAGGGGCAATATGGAGAATTCGGGATTCAAAACAGATACTGAGAGCTAAAAAATGCCTTTTTTTTTTTTTGTATTCTTTCTGCATAATTACCTTCCTACGCACATTATTATAAATGTATTTAAAATATATTTTTAATCCATGTTTGTCTTTTGATCTCTATGAAATCAATGAAAAAACTCCTCAACGTGCTATTATGGTTGGTAAGAAAAATTGGATCGAAATAGAGTATTTGTTTTTTTTTTTTTTTTATTTGATTCGATCCCTTTTGTTATACTGTCGGTATAGATTGAGCCTGTGTATACTTGAATGGATTGGAATGCAAATGGGTCAGATCATATGGATTGTTTGTTGCATCGTAGGCGGACAAGCGGGTCAGAAATGGATCGTTAGTTGCATTATAAGCGGTTCAAATGAATTAGGTTTACATTTGACACGTGCTTTATAATTTTTTTCTTCCTAAAAATTTATACATTATTATCCTATATAAAAAGTATATCTTATAATTCAGCTAGATTGGTTAGGTTTTATCCATTTAAACTTGTGATGTGTTGGAAGAAAATTCAATTTTAACCAAAGGTCGGATTAGATGTAAATTTAATTTTAATCAATTCAATTCATCTATGAGATTCTCCTACTCTTTCGGTTACTAGAAAATCATTATTTTAATAGAATCCCGTGGGGCTGCTGCGGATTTGAACATAAATGAAAAGAGCCATATACGAGACAGGTGTTCATAATTTTGAGTATGTATAGTGACAAGTGAAACAAAAAACATGAGGAGCTATGGGCTATTTATGGTTCCCTTGTGATCCTATAAGGCGCGTCGGGTGATTATGAGGGAGGATAACCATATCTGCCAAATCAATGCAATTAAGCTATGTCTATGTGTTAGTTAGCTATAGTAATTACTCTGTGCGCTGTGCCTGTCTGCATTTATTATACTGATTTTTTCATGAACAACATTCAATTCTAATTTGAAACATAAAGACACCCTCTCTCAGATATGCTCATCCTAATAACTATTCTACGCTCTATCTCGTGTGATAATTTAGAAGACAATTTTATAAAACTTGAAAGGGCTAACGTTCCCTATGATAGGGGGCAATAATAGAAATAATACCTCCTCTCTCTCTGTAGCATACAAATAGACTTGTATTTCATTTTGATTTGTCTACCCCATATGGTCTTCTTTCCTTTTTCACACTATCATTAACATATCAATTACTACTAATATGTCGCTTATTTAATTGACTTGTAATCAATAAATACCCCCATTAAATTATTTATAGTATATTTTTTATTTATTACATAAAATATCTTTAATTAGTTGACTCATAATGGCATCTTTCTTATAATCCCCATGCAAGCATGAATAAGAAAGTGAACGGGTTATTGACTCCATATTCCCATTCTTCAATTATTCAATTAATTACTTTGGTTTATGTAACAGATATTAACAAATGACTAAATATTAATTAAAAGTATAATAGGAAAAACATCGGCAGAATTTTTGTTTAAACTATATTAACTATTTTGTTTTTTAATTTATGTGTAAAAAAAATAAGTCTATATTTATGTTATGGAGGGCCTACATAGTTTTACTAAAAAATTAGACTCTGTCTGGTTTAGCTAATCAACATAATTGGTAGTTAATACCGGTGTTTGATAAAATTATATAGAATTGTTGCTGTTTAATTGTATAATTGTCAAAATGTATATGCTTTTTAATTTAAGAGTATATTTTTACCATATCTAAAAATAAAATAAATAATAGTATAATATGAAATTTATAAATTGTTCAAGCAATTAGTGTACATCGAAAAAATATGTCAATCAATAACTATAAATTTTTATAAATACATGTAATATAAATTTGTTAGGAGTTTACAAACTATTATAATAAAATAAGTATTAAACTTTCACCTAAAAATACGTATAAATTTAAAAAATTGATATATTTAGATATAAAAAAAGAATATATGAATACAAGTAATGGGTAATTTTATTTTTATATTCATAAATTAGTAACAACTCATCTAAAAACTAAAAAGCTCCAAAAGATTGTCTTTTTTTTTTAAATAGTTATTTTAATGTTAAACAGCGAACCGCTATTGTTTATTAAACACGTTAAGAGAGCAGTTGAAAAAGAAAAAAACTACCAGCTTTCTTTCAACAGTTAAACAAAGCAGTCTCTTAATGAAATGATTAGATAGCAAGTATAATCTTAATTACATAAATTTGCATATGTTATATTTTAGGAAAGGAGGAGTAAAATTTTATTTTCGAGTGAAAATAAAAAGTCAAATCCATCTAAATTCAATAGAAAAGTGGAGGCAAGTGTTTGTCCACAGTCAAATACCGGATGCATGAACTCAATTAAAAATATAAGATTTATTTTTAATCCAAGGGTTGACATTTTGTAAAGTAGAAATTTATTTTCTAGTAACTTATGGATGCATTTCACTTCGCACAATATACACGTCACCCGGGGTGGATATATTATATACTGAATATTAGGACAAATAAAACTCATACGTCTTCTGCAAATTCCTTCTGCTAATATTTGTGTATTCTGCTTCGTTTGGGCTGTATTCCATATTATTTCTTGGCCTTTTCTTTTATTGTTTTTTTATTATTTTATTTTGCCAAAATCCATTTTTATGTTTTTAAATTTTAAATTTTAAATTTTTTATATTAGAATTTTAAAAAAATATTTTTGATAAAATTTGTATATTTTAATATGAAGTAATATATAGAATTGGAAAATATTTTTATTTTTATAAAAAATCTTAATATAAAAAATTATAATAGTTTAAAGATTCGAAAATGAATTTTATCTAAATTATGTTAATATATTTTCTTGAATGATTATAACACGAAGGTGTCAGCCTCAGCCCTATGTGACTTTTTGACCAAGGCACAGACCAAATGCAATATATATTACAACTGTCAATTCGATTGTTCGAAAATAGTAATTCGATTCTCAATTAAAATTAGAAAAAACTTAAAAAAATTAGGTTGAATTCTATCTGAACGTGAAGTCCGAAAAATTTATTCAAAATTATTTAAAATCTGATCCAATCTAAATGTTTAATTTGATTTTTTAATTAAATTTTATTATATATATATACGTGCACGCGATGTTATAGCATTCTATTAATATTTTTATTTCAATTTTATATAAAAGTTAAATTTAATTGAAAAAAAAAAGAGAATGTCAAATTGTTTTGAATTGTGAGCTGCAAAAGATAAAAAAATAAATAAAAAGGTCAAGTAAAAAATGATAATTAACTGACATGCAATATATACTGTATTTCACTATTTGTATTTTTTACATATTTCTTTTTCTGATATTTTTTCGCTTTAAGTCATAATTTGTCGTTATTTTGCTGCTTATGATCTATCCATCATTTTATCTTGATGCTACTGCTTGTATTTTTTTCGATTTTTTCTTACCAAATCATAATATTTCAAATTTAAAAAAGAATATAGTGTCACAAAAATTTTAAATTTGTAAATGATATATTTCGAATCATAAATAGTAATTTTCCAAATAAATAGTGCCATCAGAGATAAAAAAAAATAGTATTCTTTCAAATTATGAACAGTGCCATTTGAGATAAATCCAAAAATTAAATTTTAAATGAAAATAAGTCAATTTAAGGTGGTTGAAAATAAAATTAAAATCTGAATCCAAGTTTTGCAGTAAATATCAACATATTTGACCAAATTTGACTGATAGTTAAAATTGATTTGAGGCATCATAAAAGTTAAATTGACCAGTATGGTGAGTTATATGTGATGTTAATTATTTATTTTAAATAGGGAGATCAAAAAAGTTAAAATTAATCTAGGATAACGAAAAATCAAAATTAAACTAGTTAAATTAAAAATCAAACCAAATATATTGAATAATTTATGATTTGATTTTCAAATTCAATTCAGTTTTCCAGCTTTATTTGTAATCTGAAAAAAAAACTAAATTCGTCCAAAAAATAAATGACCCGACTTAAAAATCCAAAATCGGAAAGAACACGTTAGCCAGGTCCGTATATATTATATTCAACTTATTAAGTATATATTATATTCAACTTATTAAGTTGACATCACTGGCTTAACATCTTTATTTAAAGCGACATTAATTATTAGCTTCATGTATAAAATTTCCATGCATAGGTAAAGTCTTTTAGTAGGAGCGAAGGGAAGAAAGGCGGAGGACCTTGGCCCCAAAACTTTCTGAAATTTGTATTTTATAATATGAAAAGAAATAATAAAAAAATACAACTTTATTTTGATCTCTGCAAATATTTAAAATTTTGTAACTATATTAACACTAAAAAATTTAAAAAAATCAAAATCTCAATGTGGTTGAAAAAGTAAAAATGCATGTTTAGTATTTAAAAAAATATAAAAATTAAATAAAAATAATTAAACTCTTATTCCTTCGAAATAAAATGTTTTTAATACTTATTATATAAAAAGGCAATTACATTAAGGAATTAGTGAAACTCAAATTTTCAATCAATATCAATTATGTAGTTTTGTAATTTTTACATACTTTAATATCTCTTATAATTTTTTTTAAAATTAATTTAACTATCACATTTTTCAGTGTAACATTGGAGTAAAGAAAATAATTTTTTTCCAAATTATTATAAAATTTTTAATTTATGACAATTTAACACATTTCATTTATAACAACACTATTTCTTATCATTTTTTCTTTATTTTTATGCCATTCACTAAATTATTGTGTTAGAAATTTATGATAAATTAAGTTTTGTGAAAAATTTTGTCACAAAATTGAAAATTATTTGTGAATTTATTCTAAAAATTAAAATTTGAGCAAATTAATTAGTTTATTTATTTTTTGCTTAATTATGCCTCTCTTAAGAAAAATAAATAAATAAATAAGATAGAGTTATTTGAGCATACGTGCCATAACCACCGACAGAAGGAATTGAAGTAAAGCTATAACAAATCTTATTTAAAACTAACAAAGCATCCACTTAAAAGCATTCAAATACCTCACAACATCGATCTATCCTAAGCCCAATATAACAATAACATTAACAATATCAAACATAAATTACTGACAACATATACTAAGTAATTCATAATCACACACCACTTTAATATGAAAAATGAGTGAAATGTTAGGTTCTAGGTTTGAGTTTGCCTTCGTTGGCCATCTTAAAGAGGCGCCCTTGAGCACCAGCAGCCTTGTTGGAGCGTAATGCTGAAATAAAACCATCCCTTACTTGCTTAGTAGTGAAAGCAAACCTGTTGCTGACCATGGAATTAAGCAATGAAGCTGTCCCTTCTCTGTAAAGTGTACCATACCCATCACTTCGTGTATTTGAAAGTGCTTGTTGTAAGCTCATACTTGCTCCATATCCTGGGATTGTACTCGCTCCAAATGCAGTTCCTACTGTACCCCACCACCCTAACAATCCCCATACTAGTCCAGGGTGGTTCCTCCAGTAACTGCACAACCCAAAACACCAACCAATAAGCATTTTCAAGCCACTCAATTATAACAATGTTAGCTAATAGCAACTTACTTGCATGTGAAAGGTGAATTAGGGTCAGGAGTGAAAGGAGGCGAAGGAACATAAGGGGTGGTTGGAGTTGGAGTTGGAGTTGAAGGAGTAGGGACGTAAGGTGGAGTAGATGGAGTCGAAGGAGTTGGTGGGTTTATCGGTGTTGGAGGACTACTACCGCCGGAGGTTGGTGGGGAGGGGTAGTATCCACCACCACCACCTCCAGATGGTGGAGTTGGCACACTTGATGGTGGGTTTCCACAGTTTCCGGGTGATGGATTTGATGGAGTAGTGTGGGAAGGTGGGCTGCCATTATATCCTCCTCCACCATGTGATGGTGGCGTGCCACCATAGCCACCTCCTCCACCATGTGATGGTGGCGTGCCACCATAGCCACCTCCTCCACCATGTGATGGTGGTGTTCCATGGGAAGGAGTCCCGTGTGAACCTGCATGCCATTAAGCAATAATGGTATGAGAAGCTACATCAGCAAGTTCAGGAGGATACATGAAAATTTGAAGAGGCCAAACTGTAATAAATGAAAAATTAGAAAAATCAATATAAAATTAAAAGGGTATGTTACCTGAGGGGGGAGTTTTAGCATGTGGGTCAGGAGAGTAGTAGTTCTTTGTATCTTGAAAGTTTGTTCTTGCCATTACAGGAATGACTAAGTTTTGGGTAAGGAACCCAATCACCAAAAACCATATAGAGATTGAGGACTGATTGCATATTTTCTTCCCCATGATGTCTTTGGAGGTTGAAGACGACAAGTAAGAACAAGTTGAAAGGCACATTGAAAAAGAAAGGAAAGATAATTATATAAGGTTTCAGAGAAAAGTAGTGAAGTAAATATTGGCAGGTCAAGGAGTAAGGTGTTCGTTGATGTTTTGCAGAATGGTATTAATATTTGTATTAATGACTTACCCTGTTTCAATCTATAGTGCCAAGTACACACCATAAACGTATAATAATTTCACTTTGCTATATTTCTTATATAACTTTTACTTCCTATATTTTCAATTTGGTTTTAAGATTTTTTTTATTTACATTATAGTTAACTGAAAATTCGAAATAATGATAAAAAATATATTAAATTGCAAATATGAATGCCAAATTGTATGAGATGGAGAAAGTTAAAAAAAAAAAATTCTATGACTATCACAAGTTGGATATTAGGGTTAACTTTAATAAATTGCAATGTCATTGAAATTTCACCGAACTGGCCGGTCGAACTGGGTTAATCGTGAAGCTATAACTAGTTCAACTAGGTTCATTTTATGAAACTGAATTGGGCTAGAAATTCAAACGAAACTGATTGTAACATGATGGAAATGGTTGAAATTGGTCAAAATTAGGTTGAATAAGGAAGATTCATTTAAATCAGAAAAAACAGTTTTAGTTTAAAATACCTATATAACATTATTTTTTTTTGTTGAAAAAAAATATAATAAGAATAAAAATACAAAAGAATTGGGATTTAGGGAATTTTTTGTGAATTTTATTTAGATAAAAATTATACTTGATGACTTTTTTTTGGATATTTGTTACTTGTTATATATTTATTTTAAACTTTTGTTATAAATACTTAATACTTGAAAACAATACCGTTTGATTGGTGTTTGATGATGGATGAATTTTTTAAAAGTATTTTTATTGTTTTTATATAGTGATATTTTTATAATATTTATAAATAATACTATTTAAAAAAATCAAATTAAATCTGGTCATAATGATTGAACCATTGTCCCTTTATCTTTTTGGTTATTTTTTCAATCCGATTTTAATAATATTGATAAATTTTAGTTTCATCTTTAATCAAGATAAATTTTAACCAGTAAAATTGGGACTTTGATAAATAAACAGATGTTTATAAGGATTTAATTAAGGTTGATGATTAGATAATAATCAAGTACAAGGTCAGAGTGTTGGAGCATATAATTTTTTTTTTTCAGATATTGGAGCTATTAGGAGGTTAATTTTATTTATAATTATCAGACCTATATCACAATAATAATACCACTAATGATAAAAAATTTTATAATGAAAAATATTTCGGTTCTGAAAATTTATTTTCAAAAATCAATTTAACTAAAATCAACTATAAAAATCACAAGAAATAATAAGAAACTGATTTGCAGTTATAATTAAGAATTCGGACTCTTAAATATTTTTAAAGTTCAATTTTCCACCGACTCCCTCACCGGAAGTGATTGATAAAAGCAAAAAAGAAATTCGTAACCTGCGTATTTAATTGGAAGATGCGTAAATTTTGCCGCCACATCAAACCTTACGAGATGCCTTCGCAAATCGCATTAATTATTGGAGTTTGCCTCATAGTGACGGCATTTTTTTACATCTTTGTGTATGATAAAAAGTAAAATTTGAACATAATTTCGAATAAAAAATAATTAAATTTCTAACTGTTTTAATTATAAATATTTTTTTTGTGACTGTTACTTAAATGGACAAAAATCCGTTTTAGAGAAATGAAAAATAAAAGAAAAATGATTTGAGCAAATGATAATAATTAATTCACATAATTAAAGAAAAGAAAATATATACATAAAAAAATCATGAAAGTAGGATACATTATTTGAAAATTTATTGGTTTTCCTGCTGGTGCTGCAGATCATAAATGGCATATTTAAGACACTTTTGAATCAAAAAACAAGCCCATGGTTCTTTCTTTGTTTTTTTTTTCGACCAAAAAAAAAAAAACATTACCAACATTGAAAATATATAAACCTATTTCTCTTTTGTTCATATACCAAACAATTTAGTCATTGCTCATGTTGGATCCGGAAAAAAATAAACGAAAAAAATTGAAAAAAATAAACGTAAGTTCAAGTAAGGATGATGTTAGGAATCTAGTGCACAAACATGCATTAATACAATAAATGAGAGTAAACATATTTACCTCTTGTAATGCAGATACTGTTGAGAAAAATAAAAGCACAAATCTTTTATTTGTGTCACTGGCTAGGCCTTTAACAACAAACTCTTAAGCCAGGAAAAAGACAACGAATCCATATTCCAAAAAGCCCTTTGAAGATACCGAAAAAGATATAATGAGAGAAGAGAATTATTATATGTAAACCATAATTTTACGATATTTTCGGTAGTCTCAAATAGGTTTTTCTAATCCCCTTTATATATCAATTTACCAGAGCCATAACCCTGGTAGGATTCTTATTCCTTTTTGAATTTAGAATCAATTATTCTAAACTGATTAGGATAATTACCAGCAGAATCATGGGCGCACCCAAACTCTATTATATCCCATTTGTACATAACGAAACATTTTCCAATTAATATCTCTAGTCATATAGGTAGATAGACCGTGTGACTAGCATATATAAAGATCACTAGTGCTACACACCTGTTAGAGATATCTATAATCTCGAAAAACAAGATCATCTTTATTACGTATGCCTAACCCTAGATTGCTTTGTCATATTTACTGTTTTAACTCATGATCTCATAAAACAATTTTCATGTTTACTATTATGTCTCTTCTCATAGAGACTATAATAGGCAAGTTAATGAACCACGGAATCATTAAATGTGTTCGAAAGGCTATCTTTCCCTCTTACTATATGCTATCCATTATGATTCAACTCGCTTTCTAGTTAGATCCACCAGGCTGAATTTATCTCATAACCTCTTAGAGACTAACTAAGCTAGCCACATTAAATCATACTTCAGGAATAAGTTAAGGGTTTTAAGGATCGATATTCAATAGGGTCTCACACTAGGAAAAGTTGAGATTATTTATTTATGAAATTCCCATCTTTTGATCACTTAAGCACACATGGTATGAAACATGTGTTATGGTATTCTTTTTTTCCCTTTAAGGAGCACATGTTTTGCAAAATTTATTTTCACACCATATAGAAGCATAAGATTGCGATGAACCAAAGCTGCCAACTTTAGTCCTCCCACTTTAGGTAGTGGCGCAGCCACATGCAAGATAGAGGGGGGGGGGGGGGAGGCAATTGGCCCCTTTAATTTTTGAAATTTTTGTATTATATATACATACATGTGTGTGTGTGTATATATATATACATGTACATAATCTCTTTAACATACTATTGAAAATTACCTCCATTCCTTTATTTAATAATTTATTTATAGTATTTATGTTATATTTTTGTCCCTCTTAATTATAAATCTTAGCTTTGCCACTAACTTTAGGACTACTTCTGGCTTTTGGACAGAATATGGTAGTTGCGTTTAACTCACTATGGGATCACACATAATCCAAAGCATACAACTTTATGTATATCTTTATCTTGCACCTTAACAAGACTAATCTTGTAATTTTTGCAAGACGATGCTTTTATTTTGAATATGCTATCGAGTTCACTATATGTTCAAAAATTGTCTCATCTTAGTCTTTGTCAACTAATTGCCAAAACTAAGATAAACACTCGTGTGAGTGGGCTACTTCTCTATCCGACATGCTCAATCATATAATAAATAACGGTAAATGTTCACATATAAATATTCATACTCATGTATTGTCAAATAATGAGCTTTATTATTATTCATAATTAATAATGTCAAGGGATTACACATAAACAATACAAATCAAATCCTAGGCAAACCCTGAGATCTAATGTGTCTCTCAAAACACATATGTCAATACAGATTTTGTTAATGGATCTGCAATCATATCCAGTGAGGAAATGTACTATAAATTCACTTCTCCTTATGTAACAATGCCTTTTCTAATTTGATACTTAATATCGATATGCTTAGTCCTACTATGGAATTTCAGATCTTTAATGTATGCCATCTATGATTAACTGTCATTGGTTGCTCTGAGGTAGTGACTCTTAAATGGTTCATAAATCATTTTAGCCAAATTGCCTATTGTACTGCAGTTGAGGAAATGACAAATTCAGCTTCCATTATAAATAAAGGTACACAAGTTTGCTTTTTGCTACTCCATAAGATGGCACCCTTGCCAAGTAAGAATATATAACTTGAGATTAATTTTCTCTCATCCACATCACCTCCCCAATTAGCATCTGTATATCATTTCAATTGCAGATCTTTTTCTTGATAACGGAGAGAATAATTTGGTGGTACCTTTGAGGTATCTAAGTATCATTTTGATGGCTTTCTAATGAGCTTTACCTGAGTTGGATTGATATATACCCACCATGCCCACTGCATAGCATATATCAAGTTTAGTACATAACATTGCATATGTTATACTACCTATGGAATTGGTATATGGAACATTTTTCATACATTCCATTTCTTCTGGCACTATAGGACACATACTTTTGCTAAGAAATTGATTCTTGGCAATGGGGTTTTCTATGGGTTTACAATTCTGCATATTAAAACATTCAAGAACTTTGTTGATGTATGCCTCTTATTAAAGAGACAACAACCTTCTTAAACAATCCCTTGAAATCTTAACTCTAAGGATATAATCTGCTTGACCTATATTTTTTATTTCAAAGTTAGATGATAACCAATCTTTGATTTTATTTACATATCCTTTGTCATTTTTGGCAATTAGTATGTCATCTACATACAATGTTAAAATGACAAATTTATTTTGAGAGCTTTTGTGTTAGACATAATGGTTTTAATAAATCATGTTGAACTCATTTGATATGATCGTATCATAAAACCTTAAATACCACTATCTTAAAGACTGCTTAAGGCCATATATTGATCTTTTCAATCGGCAAACCTTATGTTCGTTGCCTTTTACAATGGAATCTATAGGCTGCTATATATAGATTTTTTTTGTCTAATCCTTCATTGAGGAAAATAGTCTATACATTCCTTTGATGCAGCTCTAGGTCTAGACTAAACACTACAACTTTACTTAACCTTATGGACGTAAATCTTATAACAGGTGAAAAAATCTCCTCATAGTCAATCCATTCTTATTATTTAATCCCTTTAGTGACTAATCAAGCTTTATATCTTTCAATATTTCCATTAGCTTTTCACTTTACCTTAAGAATCCAATTATTTCCAATTGGCTTGCGTCCTTTTGGTAGATCAACCAGTTTCCAAACATGATTTAATCTTATAAATGCCATTTTTTTTCTTCCATTACTTTAATCCATTTTTCTTTAGCTAGACATGAAAGAGCTTCTTATATATTTTTAGACTATTCTTCATTTTATGGGGTAATCAAAAGGGCTTTGTTCGTTCCTTTGATCTCAAATCATCGGCGTGGAATACTTTTTCTTTTAGATTTTTATAGTTCTAATTCTTGATAAATATTTCACATATATTTATGATAATTTGGAATGTTCCCATTGGGATCAAGGTCCATACTCCTACTGGAGTTAGGACTACTCCCACTTTAGTAAGGATCTTGAACATCTGGATCGTTTAGAGGAGGAAGGCCATGACTTTCTTCCTCTAATTTCCTCATACTCAGATAGAGTGATCGTGATGGTTCCTTTTCTTGAGTTTCATAAAAAGTGAAGTCTTGACTCATTTTGCCCAACTTTGGAAATTCATTCTTAAGAAAATGATATATCATGATTCAAATTCTATCACTGTGCCATTTTCTTACTCACCCATGAATACATATCCTTTTGATACTTTAGAATATCTCACAAAGATACCTTTTTTATCTCTTGGTCCCAATTTACCAAATTTGCTTGAGGTATCCTGGATATAAGCAACACAACCCTAAGGTCGTAAATGGCTTAAGTCAGGTTGTCAACCAATCCACAACTCTTAAGGAGTGGATGTGATAGATTTAGAGGGCACACAGTTTAGAACATATGTGACAATTAATAGTGCATCTCCCCAATAGGAGATTGGCAAATTTGCCTCAACCATAATAGATCTTACCATATCTAGGAGAGTTATATTTCTCCTTTTCGCACCACCATTTTTTGTGGAGTTTTAGGAATGGACGAATGATGCTCAATTTCCTTTTTTTTCATCACATAAAGCTTTAAATTCATTAGAAAGATATTTTTGACCTCGATTAGTTCTTAAAGCTTTTATTTTTCTGTCTAATTTTTTAACTAGATCATATGAGTTTTAAAGAAAATCAATGCTTTTAACTTATGAGAAATCAAATAGACATGACCATACCTAGTATAGTCATCTATGAAAGTTATGAAATAGAAGGTCCCATGCCTTTCCCTCACATTTATTAGACCACAAATGTCATAATGAATCAATTACAATGAAAGTATGGCTTTAGTTCCTCTTGCAAACAATTTTCTAACCAGTTTTTCTTTTAGAAAATGCTCACAGGTAGGCAATTCAATCTCATTTAAATTACTTATCAATCCCACTTTGGCCAATCAACTCATTTGGTATTGGCCAATTTGATTTAATCTAGCATACCACAATTTCACATTATTCTCATAACTATGTGAAGAAGTAGAGAAAAAGAAAAAACTAGTTTTATATGAATAGTTAGGATCAAAATCAAAAACAATAAAACTATTCAAAACAAAACCAAAACCATAATAAACACCATCGAAACATAAGTGTACATTATTATCCTTGAAATGTAGATGAAACCAAGTTTCATCAAAGTAAGAACAGAAACTAACTAGACAAAAGCATCTCGATCCTTTGACATGTGGTTTGTTACTCTTAAATGTATCACACAAAAAGGATGAAATTTAGTAAAAAAATACAAAACTAGATACATAAATTTCACTTTTCAAGCACATGCTGGATTTTCACACTCTAGATTTGGGACTAATACCCATTCGGATCCTCTGATCACTAATGGAATAATTATTGCACATTATTAAAAAAGAACGGGCAATACATGCAATTTACTATACATTTGAAATAATAAACTAATAAAGCTATATATTAGGCCCAAATTCAAAAAGGTTACTTGTAGTATCCAATTAGCCTTTAAATCACAATGTCTAACCATACAAGTTAAAATTTCATGCATAGTAAATTAGAATTGTTGAATATTAAGTTTTCAAACTTAATAGAGGATATTATAGGTTTGCTAAACTAAGTCTTAACTTAATTATCATGCAATTATTTTATTCACAATATATTGCAAAGCAATTAACAATAAAATAAACATATTTATAATAAATGTTAAATGCTAATATAATATCCAAAACTAAGTGCATTTATTTAATTAATAATAAGCAACCAACAATTCCCAAAAATAATAAGACACACTTGTTTTTGAATAACAATAGGAAACACAAATCCTATCCAAAAAATCTATTAACAAAAAAATTAACACTCATGCCAACTACTCAGGAAGTTTAAAATGTCCCAGAACTAGCCTCGTTATGGGAAATAAATCTTTGACCATCCTAATAACTGATAAGGAACCTTATGAACTCGACCATAAAGCTATGGATGATGCATAATACGTCCACTCCTAAGCACCATCTTAGATTTAGTGTTGCTTTTAAAAAAATCCTCTTTTGGTTACCTTGAACAAAAATGGATAATAAACTTTTTACAAATTCCATTTCTTATTGTCCAGGCATTAACCATCAAATACCTCAGATCTTGATGGCGATTAAAAGATTTAATCATCACCTTAATTAAGGTTTAGTCATCACTTCCTCGATCTAGGGCACCAGCCTAAATGCACTCCTGCATTTGTTTATGCATGTTCATAATATGATGCACTAATGCATCAATGTTATCAGCTCAGGCCTTCTTATGCATCCTCATTTTGTGAACCTTTCATACTTTTGCATTAGCTTCTACAATGCCATAGAGTTCATAGATATCTAGGAATCCTTATCATCACCATTTCTATTATACATAATAGAAAATAAATGGTTAGTACACTCATATACAAACACAGATGATTGAAACTCATTTTAATAAAAAATAAAGATATATTCACAAAATCAATTTTCAAACAAATTTGAAAATTTAAAAAGGTAGAAAATACATTTTCAACAATTTTTCAAAATAATTTTATTTGAAAAAAATCCAAAAATTTTTTTTGGTCCTTAAAACATTTTCAAAAAATGACCAAAAAATAAAAAAATTGAGAAAATCAATTTAAAAAAATTTAAGCTAATTCGGTGACTAGAGGCACCCTCATGCTCCTCTACGCATTGATAAAAGGGTAATTCACGCACCTATGCATTGGTTGAAGGATTTTGCCATATGGCACGACCTTTCATAGGGCCACGTGTCTTTATGTCAGACCTCAACTTGACATGTGGCAGACAATTATTTTTCCATGTGGTGCCAATGTGGCATTCAAGTGGACCCACATATATCACGTGGCATGACCACAGCCAGGCACATATCAACATATCAGACCTCGATTTGACATGTGGCAAGCATGCATTGGTCTACGTGGCAGCCCAGTGGACCCTATAAGCCACATGGCACGACCACAGTCAGCCATGTGGCAAACCTTGATTAGGCCATGTGTCATGTTATGACACATGTGCATGACACGTGGCACCATTATAGTGGTCCATGTGTCAAACCCTCATTAGCCCATGTATCAGAATGACACAAGATCTTGACATATGGTGTTAACACGTGGCACTACCATAGTGGTCCATGTGTCAATCCCTATTGGTTTACGTGTTCGGATGACGTCTGGTGTTGACATGTGGCACCACTGTAGTGGTCCATGTGTCATGCCTCTATTGGTCCATCTGTTAGAGTGATGTTTCACCCTGATATAGTGGCCACACGTATGTAGGACACATGCTCTCTGGTATGTGCTTAATGTAAGTGGTGCTTGCACATCATGCATCGCCCTAGAAGCATTTTTTAGTGATAACATTTTCGGCCAGTGAGGCATTTTTGGGGTCTACAAATCCGATGGTGTGGTCAAAATTCAAAAATATCGACTTTTAATTTACCATTATAGACTATTTTTCTCAAATTTTGGTGTGCAAATACATGAAAATATATTAAGGACACAAAAAATAACAATTATTTAGGTGTTCATCCAATCTATTTGCACATAAATTATAGGTCAAATATCGCACATACCAGAATGGCAAAAACAAAGGCTCTAATACCAATGTTAGGAATCTAGTGCACAAATGTACATTAATACAATAAACGAGAGTGAACATATTTACCTCTTGTAGATCATATGCCGTTGAGAAAAGCAGAAGCATATGATTTTTTGTTTATATGTCACTAGCTAAGCCTTTAACCACAAGCTGTTGAGCCAAGAAAAAGACAATGAATCTACAGTTTAAAAGCCCTTTGGAGATCCCGAGAAAGATAAAATGGGAGAAGAGAATTATGATACATAAACCATAATTTTACGATAGTTTCAACAACTTCAAATAGGTTTTCCAATCCCTTTTATATATCAATTTACCAAAGCCATAACCTTGGTAGGATTCTTATTCCTTTTTGAATTTGGAATCGATTATCCTAAACTAATTAGTATAATTACCAACAGAGTCATGGGCAGACCCAAAATCTATCAGATGAGTTTGAATCGATTAACAGGTTATTTAGCAATTTTTTGAACTAGTCTATTAATATGATTTTTTTAATTATTAACTATTAATTAATCTATTAGATTTCGTTAACTAATTCATTGATGTCAATTTTTGAGGGTTGGTTAATCAATATTTTTTTTGATTAATTACTAAAATTTTTAACATACAATCATTAAAAAAAATTGATAAAATTTAAATTTATTCCAAATCTTCAAAATAATTGAAAATAAAAATTACAAAACAAATAGAATACTAGTCAAAATTCATGTTTTATTTTCACCATACTCCACCTCTTATGATTAATTATTTCAACAAATCAATAAATAACATTATTAAGTGGATTCAATATTTGTTAGGAGTTAGCATGCTTAATCTTAAGTGAAAAATTTTGACAAAATTTGTTTAAACATGAACTCTAAAAAATGAGAAAATGTCATTAAAGGCTATCAAATAAGACATAAACACCAATATATATGATAAGAAATAATATGGGATAATCAGTAAATTTTCCCTTAAAGTATTAAAAATGGTGCATATTTGCACATTAAATATGTTTTGGGACAAATTTGCTCTTGAAATATTGAAGATGGTATGCATTTGCCTCTTTAATATGTTTTTGGGTCAAAACTATCCCTATTATTATGTACCTAGCTCAAATTTGTTACTGAATATAATAAAATTTTAGGTAAACAAAAAAAAAAAAATATATATATATAAAAGATTGATTGAAATTATATAAACTTACCACATGTACACTATAAAGTAATACTCTTATCAAACACTAAAAAAAATAGTTAAAATTTATGATGTTAAATTTGTTAATATAACCGAATTCTAAGCAAATAAATAAAGATTGTTTGATATTAAGAAATTTTAAATTTATTTTGAGAGCTAAAATAGGTTAATGGTTTACAGTGTATACGTAACAACTTTATGTTACTTCAATTAGTTTACCATGTATGTTTTTGTTTGCTTGCCTGCAGTTCTGTTAATTCTAATATCAAAGTTGACCTAGACACATAATAGCAGGGGCAATTTTGCCCCATAACAAATTTTAAAAAACATATGTAATATTTTCAATGCTTTATGAGCAAATTTGCCCAAAACATACTTAAGGATAAAATGTATACCATTTTTAAAAGTTTAGGAACAAATTTTCCCTTTATCCGAAACAACATATCTAAGTGTTAATTGGTCATGTATTATAAGTATTACTCTAAATAATTAAAGAGAATGACATATAATTTAAAATATTGCTCTATATATGTTTTAGAAAAAAATAAAATATAGTAATAATTAATCGGTACTCAAAAATTAAAACTGAAACTGACAGTAACAAATTTTAAAAATAAAAATTAAAATTGACACTATTAGATCAATTAACTAGAAAAACTCAGTTCAATTGCATATTGGTTTTGCAGTTAACCGAATTAATGGTATTTTTTGCTCACCATAGGTTCAAAATATTGGATATAAAAATTATTCATAATTCAAATGATTGAGAATTTAATTAGTCTTCTAATTGATGAGAATTCAAATCATATAATCTCCATCCAAAATCCAAATGATGTAATTATAACAAAAAAAAAAAAAACTATATTTGGCATAACGATCAAGCATTTCTTTTCTTCCGAAAGACGTGGACTATTACTTTTTGTTTTATTAATTATAACAAAATTCTTAACATTTGTGTCAAATTTCAATTGAAATCATATCATTTAAAACAAAATAATTATATCACTAACACTTGTAAGACATTTCAATTAAAATGTCCGGTCAACAATGCCGTTAAAATTAATGAAAATATTATTTTTTATTTAAAAATAAAATTTTGAGTCTTTATTTTATATTTAATATAATTAAAAAATTATAATAAACTTAAAAATATTAATAATTAAATAGAACCATTTTCTTTAAATTTTTCATTTTTATTCAATTTTATAATTAATACTTTACACAACAATAAGAAATAGAAAGTGATTTTTCATTGGCAGTGATATTGCATAGAAAAATAATCTTATTTCTATTTGTTATAATGAATAAATTCTGTTCTAAATAGGAAATGGATTCTAAATAGAAAGGAATTTTTAGGGTGCGTTCGGCAAGAATTTTTTTTCGATTTTTATTTTTTTTAAATAAAACCAAAACACGTTTGGCATATTTATTTATGTTTTGATTTTTGCAAAAATTTAAATAAATAATTTTCACAAAAAAAAAGAAAAATTAAAAATATTCAAAATGTGATTTTTAAAGTTTTGCTTTTATCAACAATTTAATTACTTTATCCTCATTATCATCACAGCTACCATCACCATCATATTGCCATTGTCGACGCCGCTACCACCACCACCAGACCATCACCGGTCACCACCACTTTTGCCACTGCCATTAACTGGTGTTTAGCAAGTATACTAGATCGGTAAGTAATATAAGAAAATAAGATTAAAATCCTTAAATATCGTATCCAAAGATTGTAAATTTCAAATTTTGAAATAAAGATTATGTGAAAGAATATCCCAGTTTTAGAATGAATTTATTAACTAACCGAATTAAGTAAAATGATTAAGTGATTTAAAAATAGAGGACCAAACTAAAATAAATTTTAAAAACAGAAATGAATTAAATTGATGATAAAAATTAATGGCTAAAGCACTTTTGTTAAGGGAACTATCCACCTCGTCTCTTACTAAAATTGACTCAATTTAAAGAAATACAAGCTTGTTATGGAAAACTGAACTAAATTCAGATATCTTATTCAGAATACCCTTCTAGAATATTAGATTCCTTGATTAAAAATAATCAAATATCTAGCATAAATCTCGGTTCAAATTCCTAGGTCTTGTTGAAATCTCTTTTCGGAAAATCTAACTCTCATAATTCAAATTCTTTAACTCGATACACTTATGATCATAAAATCCTATCTTAATTTCTAGAACACAAGAATACATAAACACAAGCATAGAGGAGAAAGATCATACATATCGTTGATTAATACTCAATTCCATATTCAACCATCTGTTCTATACATCAAACACAAATTGAAATATAATCAAGGATAAAGTTCATAAAGGAATTATTAAATTACAACTTATATTGAAATTAAGCTCAATTGAAAGTCATAACAGTAGAAAACAAGGGTTCAATTTTCCCTTAACGAAAGAAAGAAACTACTCATTATTCATTATTGAAACTGAATAAAAGAATGAAAAAAAATACTATACTCATAAGATGAACTCTCATTTGATCTTCAGCTCTTGGAAAAACTAAAAGAAAAAGTTTGAATTAACCCTAAAAGAATAGAACTAAGCTAAAGAATTATGCTTGAATGAAAAACCTAAGTCTAACTTGAAAGAATTATGTCTAACTATCTATCTATGATGTAAAAGCACTGAAAAGACCTAAAATAGCAGAAGACCAACTACCCCCAGGAGTCATTGAGCTGTAAAAAATCTTCTAATGTCACAGCAGAAATTAATTTGACACAACTGAACCACTAGGTGTCTGAGTTGGGTCATTACATTCTGCCTTCTACATATGTAATGTGACCCAGCTGAACCAAAGGGCTATCCTAGCTGGGTCATTAGCTATTGGATTGAAGGAATTTTATTTCAACTGACCAATTGAACCACATTTTTGTCTCGGTCGGGTTGATTTCCAAACTTGGCCTTTAAAATCTACAAAATTAGCCCATTTTAACTTTAAACTCTAGATTTTCAAAACACATTAAATTTAAACATAAAACACACCAAATTAACATCAATTAAACTCCAAAACAACCTAAAAACACATTAAAACATAGGTAAAATTTGAAAATATCAAATACTCCACACTTAACCTTTGCTTACCCTCGAGAAAATTGAACAAACCATATTTTCAAAATCCTCAAACTCTAAACTAAGAATCAAGTAGTTCAAAACTAAGATCAACAATTGACAAAAGCATTTGATGACACCCTAACCAAGATAGATTTGAATAAGAGAATATAAGAAAGTTTTCATATGTGTGTGCAAGACCAAAACATTTTAAAAATTTTCAAAACTAAAACTCAAGTGAAATCTAGATACGAAATATACATGTGGTTTCATAATTGAAACTCTAGATACGCCATAAACCTTTCTTTTAGCACCGAAACCCTAAGGTCATCTTTGGTAAACAACTTAAAACAAGGAAGAATCATTAAGACTTCAATTTGGTTGTAATGTGGTCAAGGTAAAGCCTAATAAAAAATGGTTATAGATAAGCAAAAAGAATAGCCACTCTCTATTTGAATACACCAACATTCACCTTTCAACAATACTTTACCCCACACTAATATTACCAAAGTTGTCCAAATTTCACTATGCAGAAATGTAGAACACTAAAACACAAAAGAGGAAAGCTTTTTTTTTTTTAATTTTTTATTTAAATATTTCTCAATTTCATAAACTCAATCAACTTAAGAGTTCTGGCCCCTTTTTCCTCTCTGTTGAAGATACCCCACACTTACAAACTTACTATACCTTGCTGATTCAAAATCTTATTTATTTCCTTCTTTTTCTTTTTCTTTTTCTTTTTAAAATAAGACTAGATTTTTCCTTAGAATTAGATAGCAAGGGTACTTTAAAAATTCCATTCACAAATATAATAATACATTCCTGAATCTACAATAAAATCATGACACAATTCCTAATACTACAAAAAAATCATCAAATAGCAACGAAAATTGTTGATTTTTCGTTGCTAATCAAAATTAGCAATAGAAAAATTGGTTGCAAGTTTGACAGTTGCTATTTTTTAGCAACGGAATTGATTTTTGTTGCTAAATTTAGCAATGGAATTTCAAAATTCATTGCAAATCCACCAAATATATGATTCCATGGATTGGTCAAAATTGATTTTCATTGCTAAATATAGCAACGAAATAGGAAAAACCAATTTTTGTTGCTAAATTCACCCACCATTTAAAACAAATTCATGATGGTGATATTCATCGCTATTTTGTTGTTAAAAATTATTATAATTTTTTAATTTTAGAAACCTATGAATGACAAACGAAAGTTTGGGGCATTGCATGCCTCAAGAGTGGAAGAGGTATTAACTGCTAGAAACATATGATTACAAGGAAATATAATGTAAACCAAAAGTTAACATAAACTTTAATGCCATATACAAAAGGTAGGTCTTATCCAGCAAATATTAAAAAATGCTTTGAAGTTGCCTGAAAATCAAATAGTCAAATGCAAAATGCCATTTAGCAGATACATTTACAAATATTTAAGCTCTAGAAGTAGTTATTTAAGCTTTGGTAAAGGAGGTCACAACATGAATTAGTTTATTTTGAAGGCTCTATATCAAGTATTAAACTAGCAGATGCTAAAAATAGAAAAAAACAAATAACAAAATTATGTAAACTAAAAATAGACTACAATTGAACTTACAGTTAATTCATTAGACACAACTTTTGAACTCTCCACTTTGCTTGGCAAGATTAAGTGAAGAACATAGCTATCATTACGAAGGGCAACCCTTTTCAATGGTGTGATATTTGTGATATTAATATTCTTATCAATGTCAACAACATATTTTCCTTCTGGATGAACCTGGAAAGCAAACAAGGATGTCATGTATGAAATGATGCTGCCATATGAGTCTAAAACCCTTAGATTCAAAGATATCAAAAACACCTCACTATATGTTACCGGTATATTATATCAATGTAAAGAAGTAAACCCAAAATGAACATATTAAAATCACATAAAACTATAAAATGTGTTATAGACAAGAAAGCTTCAGAAATAATATAAAATAAAACTAGTATTACAAAACACCAACTAAATAGTTCTATTTGTAACATACATAACAAACCTTTTAACTATCAATTTCATGTTGAAATTGTATTCACAAAAGTTAATTACCTTAGCCCAATCAAGTTAAAATAGGTTTCAAACAATAAGTTGAAAAGGCAAGTGAGAAAATGAGTAAAAAAAATTGAAGACAACCTAAACAATAAGGAGTAGTAATGAAAATTTTGTACCAATATTTAGAGATAGACCCCCTTAGGTGGTTCTAAAACTTGAATGGAAGCCCTTGTATCCTAGAACACCACCTCCTACCTTTACAAAATTCTTCGAATCATTGTGAAAGAAATTCTGGTGAATAAGAAGGCAGCCCTTGTGGTTAACAACAATAATATTTGAGACAAAGACATAGCCTCACAAATCAAAGGGAAAAATGAAGTTAACAATTTTCATTTATTGTTTTGCAGCATGCTGCCACAATATAATGTCTAGCACCCTTATAGCTTCTTAAGAGTTCTTTAATTCCTATCCACGAAGAGCAGTTGCAATTAAAGTAGTGGACTATTATGGTTTGACGAGTCCCAATTCACAAGTAAGGTCAATCAAGTAGATATATTTTCAAGGATTTTGAGCTAACAACATGGATTTAGTGATTAGTCATTCAAAAAAGAGGAAAACCTGAAGTCATGAGTAAAAACTCAGTACATTTGTATGTTTTAAATGCGTTATTAACAGTCTAGTTTATTTGGTTCATAGCTCTCCCACTTATTGTACCTGTCTAAAATAAATTTCCCATATATATATATATATATATATATTTGCACTCAGTAATTAAAGTAAACAATTTGGCATGAGCATCGAATACACTATCAGGAGCATGCGAATGATCCACAAAGAGAGTTTTTAATATTTGGATTTGGCCTTGGATTCTTACATAGTTGATGCTGCGAATTCAGGCTGTAATTCAAAAAGTAAATAAGTTTATGTTTTTGCAAAATATCATGTATGGACAAAAAGCTAATAGTGCCAAAATTGTCTAAATGCTCCCTAGTCCAATAATTTGTTAATTACATTTATGACATGGACATAGAGAACACCAATCATAATTACCTTGGTTAATTAGTGTTCGCAACCTTAAATGCTACTATGCATTAGAAAAAGCCTTGTCTAAATTAGTGTCTATAACATGGAAGGGTTAAATTATTACAATAATTTGTTAATTACATTTATGACATACTCATTCTCCCTACATAAAAAAGGCACATTTATTATAAATTTTATAGTTGTTTTAGCACTTTGATTTATTTAAAAATCTCATACTGCAGCAGCCCCACTACAATTTAATAAAATACTCAAATACTACCCATATGAAACTTCAGAAATGCAATTGATTAAAATATTTGACCAATCAAATTTTCTCTCAACATATCACTAATTAGCTGTAATCATTTAGTATCTATAAACAATTTAATGTAATAATTTAACTCTTCCATGTTTGATGAATAATCATCATTTTAATGTAGTCATTTAGTATCTATAAATAATTCAAATTACCTATGACATCATTCCAAATGTGTGTTCAATTAGATACAAAGTGTCATAAAATTTTGAAAATAAAAATTGATTGAGTTGCATTCAAATTGATTTAACCATGTGCAATTGAAATGTAATAATTTAACTTTGCCATGTTTCAACCAATTAGAGAAATCAAATCTAATTAGACACCGAGTATCATAAAAATTTTCTTTATTTAAATTTAATTGAAAGCCAAAACATATTACCTCTTTCTTGCCCTGTCGAAAATGTACAGAGATGCAAAACTTATTGTCTTGTATTTTTGCACCTTGTACTTTCATGACTTGCTCCTTCAATGCTGTCAATATTTGTAACAAACACATAAGATTCTTCCCATTAAGCAGCTATAAATATAACACAATATATATATATATATATATATGAAAAAAGGAAAAATTTTCATATTGTATAGTCTTTTTGAATAACCACCTTAAGAAAAATCAAACTTCATAAAGTACGTACTAGAACTAAAGTTACTTTTACAATTGAAAGGCCAATTAAAATAAGATAAGTGGAAAAGGAAAAAGAGGATATGCCAAATAAAAAAGTTTGACCATATGGTGGAAAATAAAAAAAATAAAGGTTAGAAATAAAGGAAAAGACTGAACAAGAAAATACAGAGCAAGTTACTTACCAGTGCCTGTGACCCATAACCAGATAGTAGGCCACCAAAGTATGGGTCAGAAAAGTGAATAGGAACACAAGCCTGAGATGAATAAGTGATATAAGATAGAAATTCAATTGGAAGTACTTATAGCAGAATCTCTTACAAAAGTATTATAGCTGGTTACATAAAAATTGCATTCTACAGTAACAAAAATGTTAAGCAATTACTAAACAATCAAATATAGGCTGTGCGAGGGAGAGGGAGAAGGCAAGGGCTAAGGCAAGGGCAAGGGAAAAAGCAGTAAGATGGTGCGGTTGGAGGAGGAGGAAGAAAAATTAGGAACAAAGGGAAAAAGGGAACTATTTATACCTAGGGAAAAAATTAAAATAGCAACAGAGTTTATTTTTCGTTTCTAAAATAGCAATCGAAAATATATTTCGTTGCTATTTTAGCAACAAAAAATATATTCCATTGCTAATTTAGCAACAGAAAATATATTCCGTTGGTAATTAGCAAAAGAATTGCATTTCGGTTGGTAAATTAGCAACGAAAATGCAATTTCGTTGCTAAATTTCATCGTATAATTTTGGCACTTATAGTTCCCTCCATTTTTAGCAATGGAAGACAACCATTTTCCATTTTCGTTGCTAAAGCTAAAAAATTCCATCAATTTTAGCAACAGAATTTGATTTCCATTGCTAATTCTCCGTTGTTATTTCATAATTTTCTTGTAGTATAATTTCAACTCCCTCTTTATGAAATAACACCCATTCAAATTGCTATAAATAATGACCAATCCCATTCTTAGAGTGGCTAATTCTTAAAAAGGAAAGATGAAAACTTTTAGGTTACAGGTTATAAAATGTTTGTAAATAGAAATTGATAATCATGACACACATTGAGCATGTCTCAAAAGGCCTAAAAAGGCTAAACAGGGGATAATATAAAAAGGGTGGGTAAAAGTCTATTGAAAGTGGCTTAGCAAGTAAAACTACCTAAATCATGTCCTTAACTTGTTTAAGTTTTTTTAATGCTTTGGAGTGTGATAAAAAAAGGTTCTAGTGCTATAAAATTCCTAACTTGACTACTTTCATGCATCGATTTTTCTTACATTTAGAAACTGGTCTTTGTGTACAAAGTTTGGAAACTTACAAATATGTTCAAGTTGAATACTAACTTAGCTAAGATTTTATCAAACAACATAATTGTCTTAGTGCTAGTCAAAATATTGAAGACTACACAATTCTAAGCTAAAGTTCAAAAAGTTTGAAGTCGAAAACAAAATTGGGCGAACTAAACTAACTATAAGTTATATGATTTACAAGCTAAACCTACTCAACTGACACGCATACTATAAACCAACTAAATAAATTAAATTAGAAAGCAAAACAAAGATAAAAGAAAAAATATGAAACTAACTAACTTAACACAAAATTACAATATTAAAAAGAAATAAAGTAATACAATAAAACAAGAAAAATGAAACAATTGAAATATAAATAAAATAACATAAATAAAAACATCGAAAAATAAATACAATGGCAATTTATGAAAAAAAGGGGTTGAGATTGTTCAAAAACTTCCTAAATTTGTTGTCCTCAGCAAGGTATCAACAAACTCAAATCACTATGGTGGTGGTAAAGAAGGTGGTGGTGGTGTTAGTGGAAACCGCTTTAAAAAATGGCTGAGGAAATTGCTATTGATTGAGATAAAGAGCCTCAATGTTTTTCTGTAGCTTGTCAATTTGACCCACTTAGACATCTAAGCGTACCTTAACTCCATTAGTAAAATCTACCATCTGAGGTGTCGGGTGTGGATTGAGCTTCTGTGCAGCAACCTCTCCCTCTTGCTATATCTCCTTATCATCCTTATCGGAAGCATAATTTGGTGCATCCGGTGGTAGTTAGGTGTGACCCCTTATCACCTCAAATATATATTCTGAATATGTCATCTAGTGTCACCCTAGATTGTCTGACATAATCTTCATATTCTTTAATAAGTTATGGTCCATATAAACAGCTGGACCAAGAGAACATCCAAGATTGGTATGGTTTACTGCCCTAGCCAAAATTATAACTATTTCACCCAATGAAATTTGCTTTGTAATACTTAGTTGCCTATAAATGTCTTCAACCTTTCTCCGTAGGTAGTAGGTACCATTTCGCCTAATACCCTCTACTATGCACCTCAATATGAGCACCTCAGCAGAATTGATACCATCAGCACCTTTGATGTTCCCATATAATGATAAAGCCAAAAATAGATAAATAATTTGCAAGGCATGGTTCTTCAGGTAGTGTGCCTTCATCTTTTTGGCTACGTATGTAGTTAGCTGCACATCATCTCAAATCACCACCCAATTTTGTCATGGAATGGAATCAAGCAACTCTCTAGCACCACCAAAAGGAAAACTAAGATACTTAGTAAATTTCCTGAAGGTGATCTTGTGTTTCTTTCTGCTCATTTGTAATCTCACGATCCTGTCGTCATCATTATCATGCTCAAATGTGTAGTTAAAGTTGCTAAGAAAATCTTTTCTAATTTTTTAGTGCACCTTCTCATTCTTTTTTAAAAAAATCAGTCCAACCAATAATGGCTATCAGTTGATTCACTTTTCGTTTCATGTTGCCATCAATAGTGGCTATAAAAAAATCATTCAAATAAGTTGGCTTGACGTACGCAACTTTAATAGAATACTTGTATTTCTTCTTATAACTTAGGTGTAAATAGTTAGGCATTTGGAATTGAGAAGAACTAGATCTAACCTCAACACGAGTATGTTTTGGAGCCACTGCAAAAGAGAGAAACCATTAGCATAAAGGCAAAACAACATGGCTCACTAAAAAGAATGAACAAGGAAGAACAATGTGAGCACATTAGTTGGCCATCACCAAATGTTAGTTCAAAAGTTACAAAGGCATTATATTGGAGGGATAAACAAAAATCAACACCATAAAGAGTTAATTATGCCAAAATGACAAGAATACATGAATCGTGTATGTGGCCACAAGTAAAAACACTGACAACGAATAACAAGGCAATGAGAAGTCACATGGAAATATTATAACTTGTAATTTCATATAAAAACACTAATCAATTTGTTATCTCACAATGTAAAATTGAATAATAATTAGGGCATACAAATATAATAGCATGAGAGCTATTGAAGGGAATAGGCAAAAACGTGTGAAAATGTCATTAAAACAATTCATTAAACACTTAGCATGCATGAAAATAAATCACAAATGCACAACAATAAACACAATTGCCTTTTCCCAACTATCAACAATTGCACATACCAAACATAAAGATAAGCAACATGCAAGAACAAGCTCACCAATCTCAAAAAAAATTCAAACAATCACATGCCATTGATAGCCCTAAATCATTACAAAAAATGCAATCCAAATACAAATAAAGATGTAATTAAGAGGGAAAAACAAAGAATACATGAGAATAAAAATGAAAAGAGAAAAGGAAGCATTTATTTGATTGATGCATAGGTTCAGAGACGAGATAGTGAGAATGGGAGAATCGACAAGAAAGTGAGAGAAGAGTAAGGCAAGAGGTACGACATTATAGAGAATAAAAGGGGGGAGGGGTTTAAAGATTTAAGTGGTCGGTTAGACCACATAGCATCCCAGCCATGTTGCTCGCCTATATATTAAAAATGGAATAATGACACGTCTGAGCCATATGTGACACGACTGAGCCATATGTGACTTGGCTGAGCCATTAGCTTCTGTCTAAAAAATTGGCAAATGACTCGAATGAGCCACTAATGTCCTAGTTGGGTCGATTTACACAGAAAATTTTTTAAAGCACATTAGCTTAACTCTTTCACACCTTAATCATCTTAATTCCTTTTAGAAAACCTAAGACACAAAAACACCTTAAAATAATTTCATCCTATTTGTTGGTCATCATCAAAATCAAGAGTTGAAGTGCATCTAAGGTTGTAAGTTTCAAAACCCTAAAATTGCATGTTTTCGATTCTTATTGTGGATTGTATGGCATGAATGATCTATATTTTTTATTTTTTCGCTGCATGATCTTCATATATTTGCCATGTGATATCCCATCAATTTTGATGGCGGTATGACGAGGATAGTCAAGAGCAAGATGAAGATCAAGAAATGAGTTAGATTTAGAATGTATATGTAGGTATGAAAAGTATAGTAATTGTATAGGGACATGACTATAGTACATGATATATGGTTATTGTATACTATGACATAGTTACTTATGAAGGTAACTATGTTATAAGTATAGTAGCAGGTATTACACAAAAAAAAAGAAAAAAATTTTACAGATTCATGTATGGGTTTTAACATCTGATTATCGCATATATTGTACAACGGTATGAGGGTGTTACAAGAAGCTACTAAAAAGGACCAAAGAATGATACGTAAGTTGTTAGCCCAATTTAAAATTGTATGTGGAGTGCTTTATAAGAGGCAATTTGATGGCATTCAATTAAGGTTCTTGGATGAGAAATAAGGCTAAGAAGTTTATGGAAGAGGTGTATGCAGGGGTAAGTAGAGTTCATATGAATGGATTGGCCTTGGCAAAGAAGATTATACACCAAGGATTCTTTTGGCTTACAATGGAAACTAACTGTTCTAATTATGTCAAAGAATGCCAGTTGTGCAAACAGTATGTAGACTTGAGACACTTGCTAATTTTTGAGTTGTGTAACCTTACATTGCCCTGGTCGTTCACCACATAGAGCATAGACATCAAGGGTATGATTTACCCGCAAGCCTCAAATGGACATAGATTCATCATAGTTGGCATAGACTAATTTACCAAGTGGGTAGAAGCAGAATCCTTCAAGAAAGTAGATGTTAAGGATATGACTAGATTCATTGAAAAGAATTTGATATATAGCTATGGTTTACTGTACCATATAATGTCAGACAATGGGTTGCAATTTTTTGGGGAAACTAAGCAGGTGCTCAGAAAGCATGGTATTTAATATTATAGGTCCTCTCCTTATAGACCTCAAGCTTATGAGGCAATCGAAGCAGCCAATAAGAATGTTAAAAGGATTTTAGCTAAGATGGTTTGAACCTATAAAGATTAGGCCGATAAGTTACCTTTTATGTTATGGGGCTATAAAACTACTACCAAAACTTCAATAGGGCCTGCCTCGTTCTCTCTAGTGTATAGGATAGAAGCTGTAGTACCAGTGGAAATTGAGCATCAGTCTTTGAGGGTGGTTTTAAAAGTTGAGTTGCTAGAGATAGAATGGGTTAGACAAAGGTTATTGCAGCTTAATCTACTAGTTAGGGATACGATGCGAGCTTATTATCAAAACTAGATTTACTAGAAGAGACTAGCTTATTCATTTAGGAAAATGGTTAGAAAGTATCCTTTGAAGGAAGGAGACCTAGTGTTCAAACAAATGAGACTTGGGATTCCAGACATTTAGGGCAAATTTAGGCCTATTTGGGAAAGGCCTTTTGTGCTGAAAAAGTTGTTGTCTAAAAGAGTTGCTATTTTGATTGACAGTGATAGCAATGAATTTAGACAATTGGTAAAAATTGATAGATGTAAAAAGGTCCTATGGCTAAGACTCAAAAGAGAAAAAGAAGAGAACAAAAGCCCTGCTGGTCAAAAATCGAAAAACCGACAGCCTTGCTAAAATTAGGTGCCTCATCATGATGAAAATTGAAAAAAAGGTATCCTAGGCAAAAATTAGGGGTTGAGAGAAAATAATCAATTAAGACAAATCTATAGAGTTGATTGATGACAGGAGTTTTGATGTCCTTAAGATTTCATTTCTAGATTAAGTGATATATGTCATTGAGATGATGTTAAATGATGATCATGTGTACTGAAATCAGAATCAAAAGCCACATTTTCATTAATGTATTCAAAAGTAGCCCTTTTCTTTTCATGCATTCAAACTTTAAGAGTTGTAATGAAAATAAAAACATAATCCATGATAGTATCTAATCTAGTCTATCTGTATCACATTGCTCTCTCCCTCCAGATGCCTAAGCTGAAATGTCCTATTATTGACCATGGGACTCATGACTCACTGCTTGTATGTGATGGGAGTGGTGAAGTCACTGGCACTGATCTCAGGAATGACAGTCTTCGTAGGGAGTCGGGCTCAGATCCTATGATAGTAGCCTTTCAGAAAAGGAGTAAAGAGTGGACCACCACCAAAACCTAATGAGCACCTAACAATGTCATGATGGTCCCTATACTGGTGAGTATGGCAAGCAGTAATGTAAAAGGTGGCCTAATGTAATCCACATAGAGGAACACATCTAGAAGGTCCATTGCATACTACAATAGATATGGGTAACCAAGGGCATCTAAAACTGATATCACCATTTGCTAGGTGAACCAACTAGACAACCCCCTTATAAGTCGAATGAAACTTGTACTGTTTATACCTAAGGTTATAATGCCTCAGTGGATAAGTGCCCATGGCTCTAGCCTGAAGAGAAGCCATTGATAGTACCTTCAACTTCTCATATAGCCACACTTAAAAAAATAGAAAAAAGAGAAGAAGAAGAAGAAGAAAAGGGAAAAAGAAAAAAAGAAAAGGAAAGAGAAGAAAAAACTGTTCGGGTGAGTCGGATTCATCTCAAGCACAAATAAGGTAAGGAAATATGTAAAAATATAAAAGGATGCTTTTTACAACAAGAAAAGCTAGTGTGAAAACCCATAAAGGGCGCACTACCTTTAAAATATGACATACTTGGAGCAGCAAAAGCAACAGCAACAACAACAACAACAACAACAACAATAAAAGTAAAATTGTGAATATGCATGAAGATAAATAATATGATATAAAAATGTAATCAAAATACATAAAAGAATAACAAGACAAAAATAAAAATCAAGCAAAGAGTTGACAGACAAGGTGCATGGGGCAGTTGTTTATCGCTACCCTTTTGTCGTTTGAAAATTTGAAAAATAAAATATTTTCCTCTTCCTCTTCTTCTTTCCCACTTTCATAACTACAATTAATGTTCCTTCAAGTTTCCTTTTGGTTTTTCCTTCCTTTCTCTCTTATTTTTCAATCATTTTTTAAGTTGTTCGCATCTAAATTTTTTTAAATACTAATACAAGAGCCTTAGTTGATGTAGTGATAAAAATTGAAGCTGAAGAAGCTAGTAGAAAAGCCAAGTTCTAGCAAAGAAGAAGATCATTCACAGGGACATCCCGTAGATCAAGCAAGAAACCCCAGTCTTCTATAACTCCACCATAGACTCCCACAGCCACTTTAGCATTGAGCCAGAAGTCGACAGCACGAATGGCTTCACCTACAGCCTCAATTGCTAGCACCCCACGAAGCTTCAGTAGATTTGATAACCTAAAATGTGAGCATTATGGACACTGCCATCCAGGTGAGTGCTGGAGGTTGACTGGAGCTTGTCTGAGATATGGGTCAAAAGAACACAAGCAAAAAGATTATCTGCATGCCTAGGCCACTCCATCAGCTACACCTGCTAGTAGGCCTCCCATTTCAACAACTAAAGGTAGTGGCAGAGGCAGACCCAGTAGAGTTGCATCCACTTGAGTTAGTGCCCAGATGCCTCATACTTCAGATAGACGACGAGCTACTCAAACATATGTAGTGAGAGCTAGGGAGGACTAGGATGCACTAAACTTCATTATAGGTAAATTTTTCTTATTTGACACTCTAGTTCATGCTTTAATAAATCCTGGCTCCACACATTTGTATTTAAGCACCAAAGTTTGACCAGGCTCTGAAAATTTCGACAAAGTTTCAAAAATTATTTCGATCACATAGACCCATTAGAAATAGCATAAATAAGCTATTGGGAGTGAAAAATAAATTTTATGATAGTTTCAGAATTTCGAGTTTTGGATTGGCTAAAATTGCCTTTGGAGCCCGAAAGTATACTGAAATGATGTTGGAATGACCTAAAATTTTACAAACAAGTTTTTACATATGCTAGTGCATGAGGGTCAAACTTTTAGAGAGTTCTAACAAGCAGAACATTGGTTTCAGAAAAATGGTCAAAAACCAAGATCAAATTAGTTAATGGGCTTAATTGCCATATTTAAATATATAATGACATGAAAGTCATTAAAAGAATAATTCATAATCACCTACATGCAGCAACATAGCAAAAATATGTGTAGGGACCAATGAAATTGTGACAAGTGGCTTAAAAAATAATCCATTAGATCAAATAGTAAATGGAGGAATTTGGGCCTTAGATTTGGTGGACATAAAGACAATATAGAGAGGTCTAGAATCATCTACAATTCTCCCCCAAATTCTATAATTATCCCCTATTTTCCATGAGAAATCCAAACCTTCCTATTTCTTGCCAATTTCCTCCATTTTCCTCATTTCTTATACCTCCCACCAAATCTTAACCTTTAATTTCAAATACATACTCCATAAATCATCCTTTAAATCCTAAAAGTTGAATTGAATCAAGAGGAGGCTTGGAGTTGGAGTATTTTTGGAGAGAAAAAGTTAATCTAATTAGGTAATTATTTGGGTTTTTGTTAGAATTAGTTAGGAAATTTGTTATAAACTTTTAGAGCATCATTAGTAGAGTTAGTTAATAGCTTTTATTTTCTTGAATTCATGGCTGAAACTCATTATTTTCTCCCTTCTAATTTCAGTCTGAAGAGGAAAATCAAGGGAAAGACAAAGGCAAGGAGAAAGAAGGAGAGGAGAAGGAAGATTAGGTCACTTTTAAGCCAAAATAAGGTTAGTGGATATAATTTATGCCTAATTTCATTTAATTTGTTGAAATTTACTCAAAATTTATATTATGTAACTATGTAAATTTATGTAGAAACAAGAAATAATTCAACCTAACAAGATAAAATGATGAATTAAGATAATTTGAGTATGAATTAATGAAGAAAACAAAGTGGAACTAAGAAATCTAAAATAGCCCAAATTAGGCATTAAGAGAGAATATGTGCTAACTTAATAATAAATGGCATATTTGATGCTAAATACACAATATAATGTATAGAGAACATAATATAATTGATTTGAATTAAAAAATGTCAAGTGTACAAAATTAAACATAATGGGACATAATGATGGACTTTAAGGAAATTTAGATATTATAAGGTGAATTAAACTTGTGTTGTCATATAATTATTTAAAATGACATTAGAGACATATCTGACATGTAATTGAAAGAAGAATTGAATAATATGTGGGAAATCCTAATGAGGCTGAATCTTATATGTATGGATATTAGTATGTTTTCATTACTTTCATATGATATTTTATGTATTTGTGATGAATCTGCAGTGATTAAGCATAATTAGACATCATATGAGCATGTAGTGTGTGCATATATATATATATATATATATATATATATATATATGTAATAAGTAAAGTAAAAAATATAAAAATATGGCATAAGTAATAAAATGTAGTTGCCTTTAGTGTATAGTGGTTAAACTGAGATCCTAGGATATAATGGCTAGCCATAGAGATACATATACTATGGTAATATCATGAGGTTATTTAGATAGTACACATATTGGATTAGCCGGCACACACGAGTATAGTGGAGTAGCAGGATTATGGCAAGTGGTCCCTCAATTGACACTGGAGTAGCCGGATCACGACAAGTGATCCTTTTAGTCCATTAATAGCATTGGAGTACTCATCCCGCATATCCGGTGTGAGGATTTTCACTGGTCACATTAGGGGCAAAATTGTAATTTGGTGAAAAATTGAGGACTAAATGGCAAATTAGGCCAAATTAATATTAAAAATGAAACTAAATAAAGAATATGGTGAAAATAGAGTTATAGAGGTTAAAAAGGGCAAAAATATATTTACGTGATAAAGCTAGGGTAAAAGGATAATTTGGCACTAAGAATATGATTAAAAGAGTTAAATTAGTTACATAAGTGAAAACGGGAAAAATTGTAAATAAGGAAAAGTTTAGGGACTAAAATATAATTTTCCATGTTATATATTAACATAAGGACTAAATTGGTAATTTACCATCTACAATGAAATAATTTCTAGTTAATTAAGGTAAAATATAAAGAAAAAGAGATTCAGGGACTAAACAGTAATTTCCATTAAGTCAAGAAATTTGTCAAATCAAATAAAGAAATTAAGTATAAATAGAATTAAATGGTAAATTAGAGAATTATAAGAAGAAAATTTAAACTAAGTAAATATGATGTTATGGGTAAAATCGTAAATTTACTAAAAGTAGTTTTGTAGATGAAATTTCGGGTAGATGTATCCACCACTAGGCAACAAAGTTGCTTAGCGCGTGGTTTGTTTTGACTGCATGTAGGGACAGGTAAAATGAAGGCGTACAAGGAAGACTTCATGGCATGTACAATGTGAAGACTTTCGGTGAATGTGTTTGGATATATGTAATTTAGATTAATAGTAATTGTTAGATGTATTATGGACTTTAGATGTAAACTATGGCATGTAATTAAATTTAAGTGGATTGATGGATCATATGTGATGAAACTTGTGTACTATGTAATGTGTTGTGGACTTATAATAGAAGTACAATGTATGTATTGGAGTATTGGAAGTAGAGTCTGCCATTTTGGGAGTGTAAATTTGACTATTTGCAGGTTTGGGTAGCATGAATTATAAGCCGTAATGTTGCCAAAATTTATAACAAATGAATATTAACTTAGCGATGGTAACTTAAATATAGCAAATCTTAATGTTAACTTTAATTATTGACTTGGAATATAATCTAGGAAACGAAACTAAATAGTCATACCGTATGACAAGTAGTACCATTCAATATAAAGAAAAAGAGATTCAGGGACTAAACAGTAATTTTCCATTAAGTCAAGAAATTTGTTAAATCAAATAAAGAAATTAAGTATAAATAGAATTAAATTGTAAATTAGAGAATTATAAGAAGAAAATTTAAACTAAGTAAATATGATGCTATGGGTAAAATCATAAATTTGCTAAAAGTAGCTTTGTAGATGAAATTTTGGGTAGATGTAACCACCACTAGGCAACAAAGTTACTTAGCGCGTGGTTTGTTTTGACTGCATGTAGGGACAAGTAAAATGAAGGCATACAAGGAAGACTTCGTGGCATGTACAATGTGAAGACTTTCAATAAATGTGTTTGGATATATGGAATTTAGATTAATAGTAATTGTTAGATGTATTATGGACTTTAGATGTAAACTATGGCATGTAATTAAATTTAAGTGGATTGATGGATCATATGTGATGAAACTTATGTACTATGTAATGTGTTATGGACTTATAATAGAAGTACAATGTATGTATTGGAGTATTGGAGGTAGAGTCTGCCATTTGGGAGTGTAAATTTGACTATTTTCAAGTTTAGGTGGCATGAATTATAAGCCGTAATGCTGCCGAAATTTATAGCAAATGAATAGTAACTTAGCGATGGTAACTTGAATATAGCTAATCTTAATGTTAACTTTAATTATTGACTTGGCATATAATCTAGGAAACGAAACTAAATAGTCATACTGTATGACGAGTAGTACCATTCAATATCCGGAGAATGAATGATTATAGGGTGTCACAGTATCATCGTAACAAGTAGGCACACCTTCAACTACTTTATGACTCAGTTCAGCATGGCACGAGTCAGCATACCGAGTCACTATGATGAGTCAGCATAGGTTGTCACGATTCGGTACAAGCTAAAAAACCTCCTTTGTTTGCCTAGTTTTTTCCTTTCCTTCACATCCAATCATACTTTATTCTCCTAATCTTACTTTATTTCTCTATGTTTGCTGAAAGGAGAAGCTAGTGAGGTAGAGGCATTAGCACCTAGATCTTGGATTGTTAGAATATATGGGGGAAATTCCCTATTTTTTCGTGTGTTTTTTTATGCGAGAACTATAAGGTTTTGCACCTTGATGTATAATATTGAGGGAGGGGAATGTTTTGTCCTCCTCCAATATTAGCGTAGACAATTTTGTCTTCCTTCAATATTAGCTATGCTTTCCCTAGGGCCGCCTTTGAAATTGCTTTGGTGGAGATCCCCATCCCAATTGGCTTTATCGCTTATGGGGAAAGATCCTTTCAAGATGACCTTTCAATCCCATCACTTAGATCATAAGGTCAATTGCTTTTCTTCGAGATGAGGAGAGGGGTGACCCTTATTTTATTCGCCTGAAGATGAGGAGAGGGGCGACCATTTCATCCCTCTCAGTACTTTTCCTAGTAGCCTAGTTTTGGGAGTCTCCTGCATCTGCTGTGTGATACTCGAAAGGAAGACATTTTGCTTTCTTTCAGTCTCTGATTTTTCTTTCGCCATGTGTGAATTTCCCATGTAGTCTTGGAGACTTTCATGGAGCTTTTGTATTTCGATATTCTCTCATTGATTACAAATCCATATTCCTTCCTACATTGTGAAGGTGGGACATTTTTGCTCAACCATCGCCTCTCAACAACAACACCAAATGATAAATTAAAAGTTTTCATAGAAGAGGGGAAGGTTCTTATAGAGGGAAGAGTGAAAGGTTGACACATTTTGGAGGGAAAATTTCAATTGGACTGAAGGTATTAAGCCTTACAAAAGGTGCCTACCCGATTGTATCAGGCATTAGCACTGTGATGCTTAAGTTAGCATTTGGGAGAAAAGCTTTTAGAGAGAGAAGATAGATAAATCTAGAGAGATAAAGAGTGTGTGTTTATAGAATGAACCTGCTATTTATAGAGCTTGAGGAAGCTAAATAGTGTTCTTGAATAGTTGGCCTACTTTGAAGTAGGTATGGCCTATTGTATAGGTAATGGTGATTTGATGGAGGCTTGTGTCAGATAGCCTTATAGTAGCAGGGAAAGGTCACATCCAATCAGATGTCCTTGTTTCCCATGTTCTAGCCAATTACCTTGGAGAGGCATCCATTGGGCCTTTTAGTGATGAGCTTGTTTTGTTTTTTAGAGTATTATCGGTAATCATTTGTAAAATGAGTATGTATAGATAATGGCCACATTGAGATATTAGAATAGGAATCAAAATAGTTTAATAAAATCTCAAAGAAAATGTATGACTTAAGCATTTAAATGAGAATAGAATTCATTGATAAAATGAGGATGATGGGTAAAACATAGATATTTGGTATGAGATAATAAATGTAAAATTGAAAGGCATAAATGAATACAAATATGATGATGATATATAAGAACAAATGAACATATGAAAATTATTATAGGAATTGAATTATGGATATATAATATGAATATGAATAATTAATGTGTAACATAAAATAAAGTATAAGAAAGGAAATTGAGTATGAGATTGATGAATTTGGATGAAAAATAAAGAAGAAAAAAAATAGATAGAAATTAAGACAAGAAGTATATGAGTCAATTAGGTGTGGAATTTTTAATTATACATGTATACATAAGTGAAATTTATTAGTTGGGTATCTACCACTAGCTCTTATGTGCTTAGTGCGTAGTTGTTTACTATGCAGAAGTATCGAAGGTCATAGATAGAGGTTTGAAGGGAGAGGCACTGAGTACTGATGAGACTGTACTGTGAAGGAAATCATTCGTATATTCATTTGTGAGATACATATGTAGAATTGGATTTAAACTTGTGTTGTAATAATATTTTATGTAAATTACATTGAGATTATTATTATATCAGGGTGCTACATTGGACCTACTTAAGGAGTAAAAAAAAAATTCTAAGTCATCCTTAGCAATAATTTTGTCAATTATAATTAGAGAAACACATGACTTTGACCAGTAGACATTTTCACTAACTAAAGTTACTACTTAGCCATAGAGAAATGCCTTACTCTTTCATGCCTTATTATACTGGTACTTATTGTTATTACTTCTCACAAGGCTATTACTAATTTTAGTTGTACATTTCTGATCACTACTAATTCTAAGGTTTATTCAAAACAAAACCCTTAAACATTCAAATACTTTAGAATAGTTCCCCTCTTTTGAAGATTAATAATCCTGGAACAATAATACTTATCATTTATTACTCGTTAAACAATTACTTTTATAGTTCTCTATAAAACTATAAATACCTTTACCTTTACACACACAAAGACTACTCATACAATTTTTCCTGTGCAAGGTAAAACATTTAAGATCTCCGGTCTTCTCTTTTAGTTTACTTCTATAGTCATTTGTTTCTAACATATACTTACTATTTACTTCTCTTATTAAGTTAATGTTACACTTTACTATACATTCATATCAATTATGAAATCATACTTAAGTACTTTACAAGTTAATTTTTATTTTAATAAACCTATAGTAAAGACAGGTAAAACATTATGATGGATTTCCTTCCTTATGTTATCTTTTAACGATGAAATACTAAAAGTTAGTGTGATTCTCTATGTTCAAACTTGGAAATTGGTAATATAAGCTTCCTATGTATTCTGAAAATAGGAATCAGAGCCCTGCAGTTCTCAGGCATTTATCTAACACCTAGCTCTAACTACCATATAACGAATAATTATACTCGCTAGTGTTACTCATTCAATACATAACATAAATTGAGCATATTACATATCTATTGGATACTAAAATGAATAAAATCTCATGTAAAAGTTTTTGTATTAGAAAAACTTCCCATGGTGAACCTTATATCTAGCTTACATTCATGTGCCAAATAACTGGATTATTGATTTTAAGTACTCGCTCACTTATAGTTGTTAATAATTAACGGTACAATGTATCAAGTATAGAAATCATATAATATATCAAATTTGCATGTGCCTAAGTCATACATGCCAAATTACTTACTTATCTAATACTTATATGTAGCACATTCATATTATTACATACCTAATTATATATGTAAGTTAACTATATTACATACTAATTATACTTCATAATATTTACATGTAGATAATCACATTCATATCCATTTAATTACTACTTAGCCATAAAATATAACTCAATTCATTACATTAATATAAGTACATTACATTAACTTGTAGGATTAATGGCACATAGACTATGTGTTAGGATGCAGAATAACAATGGTGAGTAATAATAATAAGTAACTATTAAACAAGAAGATATTGCTTTCATGGTTTAACAATGTAAATTCATATGTAAGTACAAATGATCATATACTAATAACTATCATTTTTACTTATCATCGCATAATCAGTAATATGACATTTCACTTCACTTTTAAGCACTTTTTTCTATAAATGCCTGCCTAAGCTCTATGGGCATGGATAATGGGTGTTGTGGATACCCATAGATATCAATCCTATGGATATCCGAAGGTATCAAATCTATAGACACAAATAGGGCCGAGACTGTGGTCCTAAACGAGGACAAACTATAGACCCAAATAGGGTCAAGACTATAGTAGCTACAAATACCTTTATAGACATGCCTATCTATCCACTACCAAGTTCTATGCACAGGCATTATTCCACTTTCTATATCACTTGATTCATTGCTCATGTAAAATAAAAAAACTGATGAGTATATACATGCATACCTGTTTGTTAATGAAATACATCATTGTCTCATGTATATTTGCATTTTCAAGTTCTTCTTTATTTTATTGAAGTAAATTACAATACCATGCATGAACAATGTTAATATAAATAGGTTAAACAAAGGCATAATTTCATTCTTAATCATACATTCACTTAGATTCAAGCATATTGTTAGGATGCTCATTAGTATAGTTATGTTTCTAGGTCCTTTTAATTCTAATTCATGTTTAGAATGCATTTGGATACTTTAGATTAAAATAATAGTGTTTAAAAAGTAAAGGAAAGAGGAATAGTTCTACTCTGACTCAGCACTAAATGTACTGACTTGGGACAGAGGCTGAGTGTGCCAACTTGTCACAAGTGGTGCCGACTTGTGATAGGTTTCCTGATTCACTTGTTTTTGTATTTTTAAAATAATTCTAGCCTAATTCAGGAAAAATAGTTTTCTAAACCTTTGTGTCCCTATCATAAAAAATAAATCAATTTAGACTTATATAGCAGTAGATATACTTAAAATACTAGAAGCTACTCTAGATGACAGTCAGTAGACATAGTCACAATTCAAATCAAAATTTGAGATACTTAAAGCTAGAAATAGGTTTTGGTCCCTCATATGAATTATATGTCTATCTTTATAGTTTAGTTTCAAACTAGTTTCATTAAATTTAGATATCTATAAATAGAGATATACCCAAAACATTCCTTACATGTCTTATGGATCCTATACTAAAATTTATCAAATTAAGGCTTTTTACTACTAACTTCTCTCTATTGCATATATACACATCTAAATTAATTCCTCGTAACATTTATATCATTAAAACAAAAATTCCTAGATATTTTATTAATTAAACAAGTATAAATAAATTTAATTACCCCCATACCTTGTTAGAGCCTATTATTTCTCTTGTTTCTTGCTCGGCATCTCTTCGTAGCCCTTGTGTTTAATCTTTTCTCTAGTTACTTTTATAAAGATAAAATTTCATGAATGCTTATCTATTGATTACTCAATCCAATATACATATAGACAATAAATTAAAAGAAATAAACATATTCTTACTCACCTTAACCTTAACACTTATATGCTAAAAAGTTCATCTCTCTCTCTCTATAGTTTGCAATTCATTTTCCTCATCCACGAGTAAAATTTTTTAATAAATTTTTAGTAAAGAATAAGATAAGAATAAGAGAAGAAATCTAGCCCCTTTTTCGATCAAAAGTGGCCGGCCATCACTCCTTTAGAAAGGAAGCAAATTTCCAACATCTTCTAGATTAAACACTTGTCTAATTTCTATTTAATAATCCTTTTAGTCTTTAGTTTATTGCATTTTCAATCCCTTGCTAACTTTTATTTCCTAAATTCTATATATTATCATTTATTCTTTCAATTTAGTCCCTTGGTTGAATATATAATCATAAATTATACAATTACCTACATACCCTTAACAATTACATAATTATCGATCATGTCCCCTTTACATGAGTAACACTCTTATGCACTTCAACACTTCCATTTACATGTTTGAATCCTTCCAGAGTGTTTCTTGAGGCATCACACTTGGACTTAGCCTAGTGTCTAGAATTCAGGCAAGTCCAGGCCCTCTCCCTTGGATGAGTCTAGCCCATGACTCATTTAAATCCAACCTCTGACTCAACCATTTTAGCATAAAAACCACATTTTTTCTCATAAATAAGGTAGTGCATTTTGGGCCAAAAATGGGAAAGAAAGAAGGAGAGATAGAGAGAGGAACAAAAAGAAAGAAAAAGAAAAGAAAGAAAGGAAAGTTTAACTCTTTTTCACCTTCACTTTTTTGTAAATCTAATATTTAATATTTGCTTTTTTCAAAAATATTTTTTGATAAAACTGGAAAAAAGAGAGATATTGGAACATTAGGCTTCCTTTGTTATTTTGGGAAACTTACTAGAGATAATGTTATAAAATTTTTCATACTTTTGACTCATTTTTTGCCATATTAAATTATTCATTCATTCTTGAATGTTGTAAATTTAATATTCCCTTTTGCATAATTTTTTTTATTTAGATTTAGAGAATTTATTATATAATAGAACAATATGATTTCTTATATCTATTAGAAACCTCATTTTTAACACTTTTAAGTTGTTTTCTTTGTAAATATTGTTTAAATATTATCCTTTTAACTGTTTTGAGTATTTTCACTTCGCTTCCCATATTTTTATTTCCATTTTTGGTTTTGAAATTTATATTTTGGTAAGGATCTACACTAAGGGTGAGTCAACTCAATGTGATTTTAATTCAGTAGTCATAAGTTACACCCAAATTATGCCTGTTACTCACTAACTCATAGACTAAAAATATATTTTTAAACTTTTGTTTTCACTTTATATGTATATATTTATTTATTTAGTGTCTTCTATTTGTATCATGTGTTGTTTTACATTATTATATGTATAATTATCTATTTATTTGCTATATAATATATTTATTTTTATTATATTTACATTATCTATTTTTTCATATTATCATATCTATGTTTATATATACATATATGTGCGCGCACACATTTTTATTGCATATATTTATTTATCATATCATATTTACTTGTTGCATTTTTTTACTTATTATATTATTTATTTTATTTTATTTGTTTCACATCATGCATTAAAATGTGTTTATGAGTGCAATGCGATAAATGTAACGTAACTGATTTATTAGATATTTTATGCACTTAATTGTTTTATCCTTTTTTTTTACCATTCATTATACAAGTGATGTAATAAAAAAGGGGTTATTGGCCACTAAAAGAAAAATACCACACAAAAATGTGTGTATCAAATAATTGGATTTTTATTAATAAGACAAGACCAATGTCCTATTTTATGCCATAAAAATCACATGTAAATAATAAAATTTTAATAATATAAGAAATTTTGTACACAATTAATTGATATGAAAATTTCTTAAATAAAAATGGTTATCTTCTGTTGCTAAAAATGGAGGAGATTTTTAATGCCAAAATATTACAATAGAAATTTGCAAAAGAATGCTTATACCATTGCTAAATAAGGTGTCAGCAGATGGTGAAAAAATTTTGGAACTAAAATCACCAATGGAAACCAAATTCTATTGCTATTTCCAATGCTAAAATAGCAACGAAAAATTTTGTGTTACTAATTCGAAACTGAATTGTATTAAGGTTGGTAATTTAGCCACAAAAATGGAATTCCATTGATAAATTAGCAACAAAATTCCATTTTTGTTGCTGAATTACCAACCTTAATGCAATTCAGTTTCGTAATAGCAACGAAATTTTTTTTTGTTATTTCATTGTTTGCCCTAGGTATAAATAGTTCTTTTTTTCCCTTTGCCTTGTGTTTTTCTTTCTCTCCTAGCCTCACTATTTTTCTTCTTCCTCCCTATCCCTTTCCCTTTCCCTCTCCCTTGCCCTCTCCCTCTCCCCCTCCCAGTACCGAGTAACCAGAGACACAACAAGCAAAGCAAAAAGCTTATAATTAGACATAAATCTAGGTAAGACCTTACTTTGCTCTTGTAGCTTCTCTCTCTTTCTCCTGAGTTCTTAGCTTTGATTGCTTTCTTTATCCGATGCTTTGTTAAAGATCATCTTGGGATGAGTATTGGTGAGCTTCTCAACATCGAGCCATAGGAGCTTCAATTTCCATGTGAGTTCCTCTTAACCCTTACTAAGCACAAGCTACTCGATTCCTTTTGTTTTCGACCCTAGCATTTCCTTTTCTTCATTTTATTTGATTTATGTATTTTTTTTCTTTCTTTCTTTGAAAATTTGAATTGAGGAAGCATATCTCTTGTTCCCTTCAGCTTGTAGAATTTAAGCAATAATTATGTTGCTTTCAAGGTATGAACTTTGTTTCAAATTTCATACTTTTATTATAATTCTTAGGGATTTATTATACACTAAATTATTGTAATTCTTATATTCCTTTTAATTTTAGGTTAAGAGAATAAATCCAAAACAGTATCATGTTAGGCCTAACATTGGGCTTATTGTAATTCCATATCCTCTGCTCACTGATGAAGCTCCGCATCCTCCTTCTTTCTGCCTCAATAGGTTGTGTCACTGGAGTTAAGTAAGGAATCATGATTTTTACCAGTATGATGTTTGAATAATGTAAAATTCCAGGTGGCATACAATGGGCCCATAATCTTGCCATGTAACAGAGTCCATCAGCACACCTTCTAGAAGCTGACTCACTTGAACGCAACCAGATGCCTCATTGCTTAGTACACTAAACCACTTCGCTATAATTGATGAAGCGAAGATTAAGTGGGAAAGGAAAATAGAAATGGAAAGAATAGCGAGAAAAGAACAAAAAGCAAAAGAGAATGATGGATAGAGGGAAGAGATCTATGGATAATAGGTATCAACAATGGTAGTCTCTGGTTCCTATCCTCTATGATTGGCTTGCCAATCATAACCTTGTTTGACCTTCTCTCTCTTGTCGGTCTCTGTTTAACTCTGTCTATTCTTTTAGGGTTTCTTCTTATTTAATTCGTTTGTTTTGAGAAATGATTTTTTTATTATGTGAATCCATTGCTCTTCTATTTCTAGTAAATTTGTTTATATTCTTTCCTGCATCATTTTATTTTTTATTATGAGTCATTTAGTGATTAGTGTAAATTGCGATCTTATTTTATGCTTCATGAATCATGTAAATTTATTTTCATCTTAATTTTCATATGAGTCAAATTACAAATATCCATTGTATTACGTAAATTCAGCTAATTATTTAATTAATTTATTCTTTTTTTTACTATGTAACTTATTGCTTTTGTGTGTGCTTGCTTGTGAACAATGTGGAATAATTAATTAAAGGAGGGGAATTTATCTCTTTATTGTAATGGCTTATGGCTTCTTAATTTTAGAGAACTTTTGAGACCTCAATTCTCTTAATACTAGTAGCTCAATTCTCTGTATCATTTTTACTCTTGGATTTCAATTCCGTTGAAAAATGACTAGTTTTTCGAATATTTACTATGCCACTATTCTCCATCTCTTTCATAACTTCCCAAGAAAACTAAGGGTAGTAGTATTTCTTATTGTCATAATATTTTAGCTTGAGTAAGATCCATGCTGTTCAGACAAGAATGAACTTACTGTAAAATGTTTAATGTGCATAAATGTACTTATCTGATTGTACTGTATATGGTAAATGTATGAGATTCTTGTTCCATCGCAAATGTAATGGTTTTTATTTATATTTGTAAGACAAATTATCATGTAATTATGTCTAAGAGATAAGGTTTTCCATTTCATTCTTGCTGCTTTAATGAAAATTTATAAGGTTATTTTTTACTTTCGGTTGTTGAATCTTCTATTCTTTGTGTCAATCAATATATTTATCTATCCATCTCTCTTGGATTTTTCTGTTTGCAATTTACCTTCCAGTAATATCTGTTTTGTCGCTGATATTTTCTTCCATATGAAAATTGAATTAATTATATAAGTCATTTAACTTAATTATCATCATTCTGCAAATACATATAAATGTTCAAGCATTTGATTATGAATTTTACAGGTGAACAAAATCAAAAAACTGCCTCAGAATAGTAAGATAATGGCTACACACATTGATAGTCCTGATGTAAACATTTCTTTTCTACAATAAGAGAATGTTGAGATCATTAGTTGCTCAATTCCTCTCCGGTCTATCATTGTAGCTAATGCAGTTTAATTCATATATATTATTGAGTTACCTAGGTCCTCATTTGGGATGTTAAGGCTCAACCTAATCATCATGCCTTTCTTGGAGCCATAACCTCTAGTCCAGCTTTGGTTTGTGCCGTTACAATCAAATTTTCTTCTTATGCTTTTCAAACTCTTTAAGTAATTTTTGCATGTTATAACTTATGTTTATAGTTAATTTTTTTTTGTCTATATGTTTATAATAGTATTTAAATTTAACAGTTTGTCTGGAATATGAGTTAGAAGAAGAAAAAGCCATCTGTGGTGCTGCTCCATTTTTGTTGTTATTTAGGTTTATTTTTTATTTCTATTGTAATAAGGGTATGTGCCCTGGTAGTGTAAATTTATGGAGATAAACACATATGGGGAAGAGCCTGATGATTTTTCTCCTCTACAAGTTTATAAAGATATGGTTAAAGATGATATCTCATCAAGGTATTTTATTGATCACAAATCCCTTTACACCATATTGCACCTAGCTCCTGTGCAACGAATGATCTTTTGTAGACAACGTGTAGGTTGATTCAGTGCAAATCCAATTTCAAGGATTAATTAGTAGTATGAGGATCCATGAAATGGTTAACTCTTGAAATCTTTATACATTGTTGCTCAAATATTGAAATTTTTTAACACTTTATCAATTGTCCTCTTAGTGGAACAACAGTAGAGCAGCCTTTTGCTATTGGAGGTATATATATATTTATATTTATCTTGTGTTCTTTATAGAGAGGATTTCTTTATGGCTAGGATTTCTTTATGGCTCTTGCGGTTGTTGAAAATATGTTGAATGTGCAAGGTCCTTGGACAAAGAAAAATCTTGCTAATTTTAGAATTGTCACTCAGTGTATTGCTCCTCAAATAGTTAATGAATAGTATTTGAAAAATGTACTATTAAAGATAAATCCAGGAGAAAGCTACAAAATTATCTCAAGAAGATAATACTATAAAAACGGTTGAAAAGCAAACAAATGTGTTCAGCCTAGAAGAAAATTTAAAGGCTAATAGGTTAGTTTGGCATATTGCTCTATTTTTTGGACTTGTGAGCTCTTTGCCCTTTTTTTTGTTAAAATTATAGCACATTTAATGGATTTAGGTTAAAATAATTTTTAGCATTTGAATAGTGACGGAAGATACCTTCATGAATTTTTTTATTGCTAGGTGAATTTAGCAACGAAAATCTGATTTTGTTGCTAAAAATAGGAACAAAAAAATGATTTCGTTGCTAAAATTAGCAACTGTCAAATTATTAACCGAATTTTCCATTGTTAGTTTTGATTAGCAATGGAAAATCAACAATTTTTATTGCTAATTTTCATTACTATTTGATTATTTTCTTGTAGTGTTGGTGACTTGGGTCAATTCCTTTGATCATTGCAAAGCAACTGATCTTTAGGCTAAAAGACCTTTGTTTGGCCAACCCAAAAAGTGGGTTTCGATCAAAAGAGAAAATAGTCACTTTGCCTAAGTGCTCCCTATTATTTTTTCTCCTTTTCACCCAAAAGGAAGAAAAGTGGCCTTAGAGGTATGTGTGCATCATAGTGGCTACTCCATTAATTACTATTAGACTTTTATTTTGAAAGTACTTTTGATTAAGGTAATATTAATGGGCTTAAGATTAAGAATTTTATCTCTTTTCAAAAAATTGTATTGAAATTAAGTTAGAGCCTTAAACTAAGTTAGGCATACCTCTTTTATACCTCGGTGTAACCTTATGTTCACCTAACTTAGGGAAGTGTCAAGGATAATGACAAGTCCAAGTCTTATTATACCTTATGTTATATCAAATGGTAACCCGATTGATCATATGCTTATGATGAGCTAGACTCGATGGCAGGGACCATGCTTGGATAGCCCTAAAGTTGTTCTACTAGACTAAAGCTTGTGTAATGGCATAGATACTTCGACTAAGGTTCTAATAGGCCTTGTAATATTTTGCATTGGTTGTGATATGGGTTATTATGTATTAAATATATTAAAATAAATTTAAATGCCCATTCATCAAAGGCTTTCATACCCAATGAGCCCATCTTAATTTACTTAGATCTTTTTTATCAAGAGCTTAAAATAAGGTATATCATGGCAACATTTTACAGTTAAGGTGGAGAAGGATTTCTATAGCTAAATATGAAAAAAAATTCAGTTGTCTTAATAAGTATGCTCTTGAGCCTGTTCTAACAGAAGCCTTTTTGATGTTATCAATTTGAGGAAGGTTTAAATGATTCAATTAAGGAACATAATATTTATCACCTCCCCACAACAAGTAAGTTATTATTCATTGGTTTAGGCTATAATAAAAGTAGAGAAATCTAAGTTGGCTAAGCAAGAAAGGGTTCAAAGAAGAGGTTTGGCTAGTAGAGGTTCTTTTTTAAGGAAAAAAGCCAATAAGAACCCTCTATAGGGCAAGGGACTGCACCTAAAAGAAGGCATTAGGGCCCTTCTACACTTGGTGCTTCTGGCAGAAAACATTTGGCCAAAGTTATTGCATTAGCATTCATATTAGTATAGGGTCTTTCTATCTCTTTTTGGATGTTATAGCCATACTAAGGAAGAATTTTTTTTTGACCAATGGTTCTTCATTTTGTAGCTAAACCTCCTATGTAAATATGTTTATCACATCCATCTTAATTATATGTTTTCAGGTATTCGATTTAATGTTTCCCGTTAATCTCCCTTGTTCTGTAAATATTATAAACAATCAATTAAAAAGTTTTGTCGGCGTGTGTCTCATATCCTTTTAAGGGTATATGGGCATCATAACCACCACCAGTCTTAAGGTTGGTTTAGTGTTTTCAGAATTGTTTGCATTGCAAGACTTATATGGTAATGATTATCTACCAATTAATCTTAGAGCTCAAGGAAACAATTATATCATATATAAAGTATTGAGTGTTAAATCAATCAATAAAGATGCGATAGAAGCACCCTTCATCTTAATGGACATTTAGGATGCAGATAGTGAGACAAATTTAGTTATATTTGATAAAAATAGTGAAGAAAAGTCAAATGACCTATGGGACGTTGAGAAAAAAGAAAAAGAGGGAAATAAGGTAGTTAAAGTTGTCACCAAAAGTGGAAGAGTAATTCCTAAAGTTGAAATATAATCTATACCAGTTTTATTTATTAAATAGAGAATGATTAATGATATCTAAATCCATTGTTGCGACAACCATATCCCATTTCGAGATGTTAGAAATAGTAAAGGGAGAGTTCAAGGAGAAAATTATTTTTACTGATGCAGATTTTCCTATTGAAGGGCGTGAATATAAATAACTTTTTTTTTTTCATTAGAGTAGAAGTAAAGGGGAAATGCACATCATGTGTGATGGTGGATCTTAAATAAGTGTTTGTCTATTTATAGCATTGGTTGATTATGACATAGAAGAATTAATCCTCCGTAAGTCTAAGCTTACCATCACAATTTGTAAAAACTTCAAAAGGCAAGCCATTAGCACTTTCAAAGCTATAGTAAAGATAATGCCTTTTATCATGAAAGCAAAATTTACATTCCTCTCTATTCAACCAAATTTTCACCTCTGCTGGGTAGGCCATGGTTTTATAAGTTAGGAGGTATGTGAAACACTCACTTTAATAGCCCATTTCTATCATCGTGCATATCTCAAATATAATAATAACTTACTAATTGTTCTTTATGCTGCTTCACTATACAAATGTCTCGAAAGAAATTAAAGCATAACATGTAAGCTTTACCATTAGAAATTAGCTTACAAAAGTGCCTCTTTATACATAACAACATTATCAATTACCAAAACATCAAAATTTCTAGTACAAAATAAAAACTTCATAAACTAAAGAAAACCAAAATAAAGACTTTATATTTTCAATATCTTTCATGACTTTTGTTGTCCTTCTTGTTGTAGATTATTTCCCCGAGAAAGAGTCTTAGCTTGATAACCTACACGAATAAACACCCATGCTAAGTTATAAAGCTTAATGGGGAACATAAATCATGTGGATGAAATCTCTCAAAATTCATAAAAAATAATCATATATAATTTAAAATATGTTATTAGATATACAAATTAACTAGAATAACAATAGAAATAAATTCATAGCATTTCAGGGCATTAAGAATTCTCATTTAGTTCTTATATTTAACCATTTATTGACAATCACTTATTTATCAATTCCTTATTGTCTTAGAAACATTCATGTAGCATTTAAGATCATATACATCAATTTGACTTTCTTGATTCCTATAATTCATTCTTAGTTAGTCTTAGTGATTTACACGACTTTCATATATACGTGTTAATACCAAGCTAGATTTATAGATAGATCCCATTAATTAATAATCAAAGACTAAGTTAATTAACTAGGTCCATATGTATAAATTCTAACTAACCATTTCCATGACATATAAATATTTACATTACTATCCTATATATTAGCTTTATCTATTAATAAAATTATTGTTATTAACATTATGAAGCCATCCTTTTATTTTTTAGGTACAGTTCTAGATTACAAACACATTCAAATAATAGTTTATTTCTATCCCATGAATCAAAGCAAATTGTGTACACAAGCTATAAGTTTATAATTCAATTATTCTTATATGTAAGGAGTCACACATGTCATTTTTCAATGTCAAGTAAGAAATATATAACTATATAAAATGTGTATTAGCCAATATGATTATTGATAAGGCATCAATAATGCACGAATTCATAGGCATATAATTTCTAATTTTAAATATAAAAAATACCTTGAAATTATATACACGTGATATTAAAATACTATATCTGCATATTTAAAATACAACTTCACTTAGTATCATCTTTTCCATATACACTACATGGATTCATATAAAGATAATATGCAGATCAAATCAAGAATTATCATATTTCTCTTTTTTTTTTCAGTTTTACATGATGATTTTCTATATTTATATTAAGCCTACATTTTTCTAAAAAAATGGATAATGGGCGATGCTATGGTACTTGAAGGTACAACAAGGATACCCAAAAGGTATCAGATTATAGACCTAAATGGGGTCAGATTTGTACTATGGACCAATCAAGCAGACCCAAATAGGATTAGCCAATGACCTAAATGGGGTCGATTTTGTGATCCAAATGGGATCAATACTATGTTATGATCCAAAGCGGGTCAAATTATGACAGCTGCAATATACCCTTATAGGTACGCCTATTTATTAACAACCTGGACATAGAAGTAGGTAATGTTAACCTCTTTATTTTAAATTTCTTTACTTTTCTCTTTCCAATCATGTACACACACACACACACACACACATATATATACACATATACGTATAACTATGAGCATGGTATTATATACATGTTTGTGCATAAACATTTTGTGAGCATGATATCATATGCATGTTTGAGTATAAATATTTTGCATTTGTAATCAATATAAAGGCATGTAACTCATCATATATATATGAAAGTAATATTTATCATTATGTTATCTTGAGTTTCCTTATTCAAATGATATGTGTATGCATATCTGTATCTCATTGTTCTTCAAAGCATACACTATGATTTAGAAACACATATTAAGTATGCTTATATCTTCGTGCTTGCACATTTTACTATCGCATTTGCATATATACACACACACACACACAAAATTCACTATAATCATTATATAAATACATATCTATGCAATTCACTATAAACATATCCTTTGCATCTTTACTGTAAGGCCCTAATTTTTAACCTAGTAGAAATATGCATGAACTAATTGGAATTATAGTTCATGTGATGTTTAATTAATTAATGAAATACATATTAGCATCACAAAGGGCAAATTGGTAATTTTACATTACATTAATTATGTGAGTGAATAAAGCATGATAATATAATAAGGATATAATTAGAATAAAAAAGATAAAGTGGAGTTAGAATGGAAATAAGTAAAATTGAGGGCAGATTATAGAAAGGATGAAATAAAAAGGGAGCTAAAGGAAACTTTCCTTCTTCACTTAATTTTCCGTAACCTTGCATGTAAGAGAGAGAATGTGTAACTAATGGGATTAAAGGTAAGTTGGTCTACAAAAGAAAAAAGAGAAAACAAATGCAGATTTTCTTCTTCTTCTTTCACAAAAAGCTATATTTTCTCTCTCTAGTTTTTTATAATTTTTATTGGGGATGAGGTGAAGAAATGGGTCTTGCTATTGATGTTATAAAGTAAAGAGGTTTTCTTCTTTATCTCCATTATGATCTTATTTCATTATTAAGTTAAAGGTTTTGTATGGGGAGAATTCTGGTTATTTATGATTATATGGTCTTTGTAGAAGAAGAGGTAAACCACAATAAAGGGGAAAAGTGGTGAAAGATTGAAGGAGCAATTTGGATTTTGTATAAGGTATGGAAACTATACTCATTTTTGGTGTTGCATATGCTTGATTTTATGATAATAGAGATGGAATTAAAGAAACTATGTTGGAATCACAATTTTGCTTCTTTTTTTTCTTCAAGAGTATGTTACTTTGTTTTTATTGAAATTTTTAAGTTTAGATGTTTTTACAAGGTAACTTTGAGTTTAAATGGTACTTAAAGTTAAGGGGATACATAGGTATTAATGGTGTTGCCATAAAAATCGAAATAAGGAAGATAAACCTTTGTTCACAAAAATCTATCTTTGGGTTCACTTGACCTAATAGGAGTATTTTGTCTATATCTTGAGTTGTAGAATTTCACACTGATTAATTTAAGTTATGTTAGAAACTAGACTCAAATATCTAAATTTCATATGAAGTAGACAAAGTTTTACTTTGCTTCTAAAATTGTCAAAACTTAGCTTGAAAATTGAATGTATCTGCTATCTGTCATTGGGAGTAGTGTTTAGTGTTTTGGGAATATTGGAAGATTTACATGCCAAAATGGAGTGATTATTGATGTTTAAGAAACTAGACAGATAGATGAATAACTTTTTAGGACCTTTTGCTTGAAAATGTTATTGGAAAAGGTATAAAATAGTATACAAATTGAACTTGAAAATCTATCTCTAGGATTTTTAGAGCATAATGGTACCTCACAGTCACAACCAATTAGTTGCCACTATGAGCCCTTCCAGAATCAAATTTATACCTATGTAATAGTCACAACAAATCTGTTGCCACCATGAACCTCCCTTTTCCCCTTATAATTGATTTTTAGGCATCAAATTATCCCCGAAAATTATCTAAACCTCCCCAAATATTTTTAGAGCATTCTAAACATAAAAATAAAGGTATTACATGACACTAAATATTTGTAAAGTATAATGACATATGGAAATAAAGTTATGGAATGAGCAATATTGCCAAAAGACATAATTATATATGTGATTCAAAGTGTTCTAATTCTGTAATGCACACTTATACGAATTTTCTGTTATTAAGAGTTTGCATTGGTGATCATGGTTATAATATTGTTATTGTTATAGTTAAAAAATTAAACTTGTTGGCTAGAAGATGTGAAAATAGTTAATGCCTGTAAATAGAGTTCAATTATGGATTGATAGGCATGCATATAGGGATAAAGTTGCAGTTGTTATAGTCTAACCCCATTTGGGTCTATAGTTATCCTTGTTTAAGACCATTATTTGACCCTATTTGGGTCTATAGATTTGATATCTCTAGATATCCATAAAACTTAATACCTACGGGTATTCATATGTTTGATACCTACATGTATCCATAGTTCTCATTATCCATGTCAATAAAACTCATATAGCCTAATTACAATAAATGTATCAAAAGCATAAATGCATAGATTCTATTAATGAACCATACAATTAATTCATACTGATATAATTGATGAGCTTTATTTTATCTTCTTAATTATATACTTTGCTATATTGTTATTATCGGTGAGACCCTACAATTAATTCATACTGATATAATGCATGTTGAGTGTTTGTTGACGAATGTTGTAAGTGCTTGTCTATAATGATTTGCTTCCCACCAAGCTTTATAGCTTAACATGAGTTGTTTATCCATGTAGGTTCTACAGTTAAGACTTTTGCTTAGGGATGGATTTTTGCATCAAGAAGGCCAACAAAAGTCTAAGAAAAAATTTAATGTCGGATATCCTTGGTTAATCTTTTGTATAATTTTTATATTAAGACTAGTATATATATATGTATGAATAATAAGCTTACTTTTGTAATTAAAACTGATTATGCATGTACTAAAAAATTAAAGTAAATATTATAGTATATGATATGTACGCTATTGTGTAATGAGATAAAGCATGCAATTAGTAATAGTAACATGTATAAATATATGATAATTGATATGATGACTAGATTATAGATTAATGCTTGACTTATATAATATTACATATGATAGAAAAAGGTTGTTCGTTAGAGGGTGTTACATTTACACTTAAACATATTTGTTCATGTCCAATTGGTTATCATGACAAGCACACTAAATGAAAATAATATAAATGAGTAAAATTATTCACATATACATGTCAGCTCACATTTTATGTCGACCCTTATTCATACATGTTTATATTATACTTATGTCTATACATATTCATACACTCATGTAATTCTCATACATCTTTTATACATGTGAAATTGGCATTTCAAACTATGAGCATATCAATAATTCCAAGAAATAAATATCAATCATGTATATTATTGAGTGTGTAATCATTTAGGCACATATGTACTATCCCATTACAAACATCTTAATCATGTGCATTCATAAAGGTATAGAAATTTATGCATATTTACACTATTCCAATTAAAGTATAAATAAATTCTTAATCAAGTATTCACTTGGGTTTATTTACTATATTAGAGTTCTAAATCAACAATGTATTTGTGGGTCTTTTCATCACAATTCATTTTAGGAATGTATTTGGTCGATTTTGTTATGCTAGACATATTAAAAAGTTTAAGAGGAATTGTGACACCAATAATTGCTAAAAATAACTTCAAAATGGTAAGTAATTCTCAAGTTAATTCTATTGATAGTTAAAGTATTGCTTGTGAATTGTGTGGAGGATGTTACTCCTATGCATAATGACTTCTTGTGAGGAGGATAATTTTATTTAAGGAGGTTTTAATCAAAGGGGATTAAATTATAATTCTTATAACCCTTAATGGACAAATCACCTTGGATTTTCATGGTCTAATACTTCATCACAACTTAACCCTCCGAATAACCCTATGCTTATACCTCAAAACCTACCTAAATTTCCTATGAAGCCACCCTTTAATCCTTCACAACCCAAATCACATCTTGAAACCCTTACAGAACAATTCATCAACCAATAAATTACCACTAATAAATATATTGAGGAGCAATTTACAAAAGTTATGCAAAAATTGAGCAACTTGCTACTCATAATAGAATCTTAAAAACCTAAATTACCTGACAAGCTTCTTTTAGTATTTAACCAATGAGAAAGCCACCTATCCAACTCGAGTTCCCACGTAAGGAGACTTATTAAGCAATGACTTTGAGAAGTGGTAAGGAAGTTGAAAATGATGTGATGAAAAGTAAGAAAGTAGATAATTAGGATGATGAGTTAAGAGGTAAGTCTAATGAGGTTAATAAGAATGTTATTACATATAGTAGTGATAATGTTGTGGATCCTAATAATGATAAAACGAAAAATGACCATTCTAATAAAAATAATGAATCTAAAATGGATCTTAAGGCTTTTCCTTTTCCTCAAAGGTTCTTAAGGCATAATTCAAATAAGCAATTTAGCAAGTTTCTAAGTTATCCTAAGGATATTAGCATTACAATTCAATTTAGAGATGCTATTAGAGATGTACCATCATGGGGTAAGTTTTTAAACGATATTACTACACACAAGAGTAAATTAGAGGATAATGGCTTAGTTTCTTTAGTTGAAAAATCAAAGCCTATGTACTCAAAGTCTCCACCAAAGAGAAAGGACCCCAATTGTTTCAAAGTTCCTTGTGTTATTAGTGGTATTCCCTTTGTTAGAGTATTTTATGATGTAGGTGCTAGTGTGAGTCTTATGCCTTATTCTATTTATAAGAGTTTAGATCTAGGTGAACATAAGCCTACTAACATGTGTTTATCTATGGCTAAAAATTTTATCACCCATCCTTTTAAAATTCTTGAGAATGTGCTCACAAAGGTAGGTAAATTTGTTATTCTAGCTAATTTTTTTGTTATAGATATGAAAGAGGACTTAGAAATTTTAATTTTATTTGAAAGACCTTTCTTAGTTATAGCTGGTGCCATCGTTGATAGGAAGAAAGGTAAAATCACTTTAGAGGTAAATACCAAAAGTATAGAATTTGATGTTTTTTAAGATGGTAAGCTCTTCACCTATTGAAAGTGTAATTAGGTTAGATTTTTTGATATTATTGACAAGTTTGTTAATGATGTTTTGTATGATTGTTTGAGGCATGAGCCTATTGAGCCTTATGTTAGAAAGGACGCTCAAGTGCATCAATTAGAGGGCAATTTATTCCCTTTTTTTTGTAGGCTCACAAGTTTCAACCCTTGAACAAAGATGATGACCTAAAGGATGACTCATTAAAGGAGGAAGCAAAGTTAGAGCTCAAGCCTCTACGATCAAATCTAAGATATGCCTTTCTTAACTCAAACTCTCAATTTCCCTTTATTGTTAATTTATCTTTGCTTAATGATCATATGAATGCTCTACGTGATGTTTTGCTTAAACATAAGAATTCTATGGGTTATTTTATTAGTGATTTGAAAGGGATTAGCCCTAAGATTTGTATGCATGGGATCTTATTAGAAAATGATGCTAAGCCTTCCATTGAAAATCAAAGGTGATTAAATACCACTTTTAAAGAAGTAATGAGGAAAAAAGTGATTAAGATCTTGGATAATGGAATCATATACTCTATTAGTGATAGTAAGTGGGTGAGCCATATTTAAGTCATTCCTAAAAAGGGAGGTTTGACGGTAGTTAAGAGCAAGTCTAATGATTTGATACCTACTATAACTTTTACAAGATGGTGTTTGTGTACTAATTATAGAAAGTTAAATAAGGTAAATAGTAAGGATCATTTTCCATTACCTTTTCTTGATCAAGTCTTAGAAAGGCTAGCTAATTTTTTACTATCTCAATGGTTTAAGTGGTTTTTATCAAATACCTATTCATCCTGATGATCAAGCTAAGACTAAATTTACATGTCCTTATGGTACTTTTACATTTAGGCGTATGCCTTTTGATTTCTGCAATGCTCGTGTTACTTTTCAAAGATGTATATTTTAAATCTTTAGTAATTTGATTGATGTATGTGTTGAAGTTTTTATGGATGATTTCATTGTTTATGGATTTAACTTTGACCATTATTTAGAGAATCTTTTTAAAGTTCTTTATAGGTTCATAGAGCATGGTTTGGTGCTTAATTAGGAGAAATGTCACTTCATGGCACAATAAGGTATTGTTCTTAGTCATTCTATCTCAAGTAAAGGGATTGGAGTGGATAGAGCAAGGATTGAGGTGATAACCAACTTGCCACCTTTAAAGTGTGTAAAGGATATTAGAATTTTTATTGGCTATGCGGGATTCTATAGGAGATTTATTAAGGATTTCTTTAAGATAACTAAGCCATTATGTAATTTATTTGCCAAGGATGTTGAGTTTGTATTTGATGAAGCATGCTTTGATGCCTTTGAGATATTAAAGAGAGCTCTAGTTTTAGCACCTATTTTGCAACCACCAAATTGGGATAAACCATTCGAGATTATATGTGATGCAAGTAACTTTGGGGTTGGGGCAGTTTTAGGGCAAAGGAAAGAAGGTAAATCTTATGTTATCTACTATACAAGTAAGTTGTTAGATAAAGCTCAAATAAATTACACCATTATATAAAAGGAGTTATTAGCTACTATTTATGCATTCGATAAGTTTAGAGCTTATCTTGTGGGGTAAAAAGTTATTATCTATTCAGATCACGCTGCTCTCGAGTATCTTTTAAGCAAAAAAGAAGTAAAGCCAAGGCTTTTAAAATGGATTTTGATGCTTCTAGAGTTTGATTAGGAAGTTAGAGATAAGAAAGGAAGCAAAAATCTTGTGGCAAATCACTTTTTAGGATTAGATCAAGATGGACTGAAAAAGTATGATGATGGTGTGCCTATTAATGAGAGTTTTCATGGTGAACACCTTTTAAGTGTGGTGTCTAAAGATGTTCCTTTATTTGTAAATATTGCCAACTATCTAGTAAGTGGTATTCTTTCATATGGTTTGGATTATAATTCAAGAAAGAAGTTTTTACATGATTGTAAGTTCTACTATTGGGAAGAGCCCTTGTTTTATTAAAGATGTGCAGATGGTTTGATTAGAAGATGTATTCCCTAATATGAGGTTGAAGACATTTTAAAGCATTGTCATTTGATGGAGTTTGGTGGTCACTTTGGTATTTCTACGACAGCTTCTAAGGTACTACTATTTGGTTTTTGGTGGCCTACTTTATTTGAAGATGTTAGAAGTTATGTGCTTATATGTGATAGATGTCAAAGAATGGGTAATATTACAAAGAAGAATGAGATTCCTTTGAAAGAAGTTTTAAAGGTAAATATCTTTGATGTTTAGGGGTTGGATTTTATGGGTCATTTCTTTAGTTCTTTAGGACATAAGTATATATTGGTAATGGTGGATTATGTCCTTAAATGGGTTGAAGTAGTGCCTACTCTCACTGGTTAAAAAGATGCTCAATAGGGTCATATTTCCAAGGTTTAGTACTCTTAAAGCTATTATTAGTGATCGAGGTTCACATTTTTGCAATCACATTATTGATGCTTTATTGAAAAAGTATGGAGTAACACACAAGGTTGCTACTCCATATGATCCTCAAATTCGTTGACAAGTTAAAGTGAGTAATAGAAAGCTTAGGTTAATTTTAAAGAAGAGAGTTTCTTGATTAGGGAAAGATTGGGCATTGAAGTTAGATGATGCCCTATGGGAATATAGGACAGCCTTCAAAGCTCCAATAAGCGCTACCCAAAATCAATTAATCTATGGCAAGTCTTGTCACTTACTCGTAGAGCTTGAGCATAAGGCCTAATGGGTAACTAGGGTTTTGAATTTTGATATGAAGTAAGTTGTTAGGAAGAGGTTACTTTAGCTTAATGAATTAGAAGAATTGAGAATGATTGCCTATGAGAATGCAAAGTTATACAAAGATCACACAAATATGTGGCATGATAAGCACCTACTGATATTCATGAAGGTGATTTGGTGCTTTTATACAACTCAAGATTGAGGTTATTTCTTGTGAAGCTCAAGTTTAGATGGTTTGGTCCTTTTAAAGTGGTTAAGGTTTATGCATATGGAGCCATCGACACTGAAAATGACAATGGAGAGATTTTTAAAGTTAATGGTCATCGCCTCAAGCCATATTTTGTTGGTGAGCCCATTGGTCAGGTAAAATTGCTTACTCTCTCTGCCCTTAAGAATGACATATATTTTGTTATGTTTTTCCTTTTTACACATCTTTCAGTTTAGGAGTTTTTAGTATATTTTAGGATTTGTTTATTATTTTTATTATGTTTTCATTCATTTTTATACATTATTATTCATAGCCTAATGTTTCTCTTTTAGTTTTTGGTTGTTCTCATTTTTGAGTTTTTTTAGGTAGGGTATGCTAACTAGTTCCACTTATGCCGAGGCATAGAGAGCAAGCGTGTCGACTAGGCTGGACCATGCTAACTAATTACCAAGTGTGCTAAGATATTTTAGAAAATTTATGTACCGAGTTATAGATGGATATGCCCATTCATGAAGAGTTGTATCCATGTCGACCAATCACCAAGTGCGCTGACTCATTACAGTTAGCACGTGTGCCGAGTCATTCCACTTATGCCAACTCGTGATAACACCCATCTTGGCAAATTTTACACTATTTTTCAAAATCTTCAATTCTTTTTTTCACTTTTCTATTTTTTGTATTCCAATTTTTTTGTTTCTAAAGTTACTTTTTGAAGTTCCCTTAAAAAGGTGTTAGAAACCCTAAAAGGTTATGACCTCTCAAATTTCAAGTCATGTCCTTTCCTACTTTTTTCTCATTCCTATTCAAATTTTCTTTCCCTATAAGTATTAGTCTTCATATCCATTTATTCTTGCAATATTTTCCCTTTACTAAAGAGTTATTTCCCTATATATATCCCTTTATTTCCTTTTTCTTCTTCTTTACTCTTTCTTAGTTTCTCTCACTAAAAATCTGATTTCATTTTCTTTCTCTTTAAAAACTCCATTAGCAAACTTTCCATTTTCTTTTTCTCTTTCACATGTTCTCCCCATTAGTAAGTTTTTCTTTCTTTTTCTTTTATCACTTATCATCATAAAAGAATGCCAAAAATAAAGGGATCTTTACCTTCAATGCCACAAGAGGAAGCTTCAAAATGAGGGGACTTGACATTAGTTTACAAGAGTCCATTTATAATCTTTACTGATAAGGAGGGTGCAAGGTTCTATAAGGTTCATTTCTCTTAAACATAGAGAAATAGTGTCTCGTAAGCACCCTTCTACTACTTTTTTAAGAGACCATGTTATGTTAGAATCCTTCACTACTCTTTTAAATTCTTATGGTCTTGGTAGATTTGTTTCAATGCTTAAGCCTACCATTGTTAACTTGCTTATAAAGTTTTATGCTACTTTGGAAGTGAATGAGAATGATTCTAGGGTGTTAGAATTTCATATGTTAGGGCAAAAGCACACATTAACTTATTCCTTTATACATAGAGTATTTGGCTTTAAGAGGGATGGAATGTGTGACCCTTCTAATAATTTTAATGTTAATGAGTTTTAGACATTTTTTTATTGATTAGAGAACACCCTTCCAAATTAAGAAAAGAAAAGCAATGTTGATCAAAGGCTTAAGGTTTTGGCTATTGCATAAAGTTCTTACATGTGTTATTTTTTATAAGTCTAAATTTAATAAGGTTTCATATCAAGAACTATTTCGTATGTTGTGCATTCACAATTAAAAGCAAGTATGTTGGACCTATTAGATTTTCAATCAAATGTTAACATATGCCTTTAGGAAGGAAAGCCTTATTAATTATGGTCATATAGTCACCATTATAGCCAAAACTTTGAATGTCAACTTATTTGATTTTACACATGTTCTTGAGTGTACTTATTTCACTAGGCAAACCTTGATATGTGGTAAGGTGGTTGATGCCTCATTGAGATTTATACTTGCTCACTTTTGATCTTGTTGGAGAGGGTTGGCCTCACCACTGCAACCATAAGGGAGGAAGAAAGTGAAGGAGTGGAGGAAGAGAGTGGGTATGAAGAGCACAATTTTGGTGTACCATAAGAGGGGGAATCTCATTAAGCATTAGTTATAATTCCTGCCCCTTCTTATAGAGCGCATGTGGCCCAACATATGGTGCTTCTCATAGCCCATCTCGTAGTTCCTCTATTTAGTCCTCAAAGGTTTAGGAGCAAGTGCTAAAAAACCAACAATCAATTCAACATCAATTAACTTCAGTGGAGACCATGACTCATCATCTTGCTAGGAGCCAAAGGAGAATGGAACACAAAATTGATACTTTCATTGCCCAAGCTGGCTATGTGGTCGATTTGCCTCCTTCCTTTCCTTTAGATGATAGGGGAAATTCATTCTTTTCTTTTCCTTTTATATTTTTAGGTTCACATTAGGGACATCATGAAATTCTAAGTGTGGGGAAGGGATGTTTCATGTTTTAGTTTTTATTTTTATTCATGTTTATATTTTTGTTTTGCATGTATTATGCTATGCTATATTGACATATATTCATTTATCTTCTTTATCTTTATCTTAGTTTTCTTTAAGTTTATCTTAATATGATTGAGTGCATGTTAATACTATGTAAATACTTATTTTTGATGATTAATTGGTAGAATCTTAAGTTTAATGTAGTATATGCCTTAAGTTTTTCATACTATATCTAGTTGTTATTTTCAAAGTCTATAGAATGTTTAGTCACTTTTCTACCTTTACTTAAGGCTGTGTTGGCATGATTCAAGTTTAGATTTTAAGAATTTAGATAGCCTTAGGGAAACTATAGCCATAATACACAAAGCTTACTTTTCAATAATGGATGAGGAAATAAACTAATATTTTTGTATTAAAAACAAAGAAGAAAAGGAAAAAATCAAAATCATCTTGTGGGATGGAGCATAAAATGCACCCATTAAGATTGAATAAATAAAAAGTGTGGGATGAAGCATAAAATGCACCCACAAAATTGCAAAGTACTTAGAAAACTTATAAGTATCTAAAAATACCGTGAGAATTTTGAGATAATATGTGAGCTTAACCTTGTCCTAATGGCTATGTTTTGTTCTTTAAATTCTAAGATTGAAGATTGTCCATTTTAATCGAATATTTTGATTAGATTATTAACTCTATGTTCTTGATTTTGATTTTAATAACTTGATTTAGCATGTTAAATTTATTGCCTATGCTATGAAACTTGTCTACTCTATCATTTTTTAGCATTGAAAATTAGTTGTTGGCTATTTTCTTTCGAGTACTAATTAATATTATAGATGATCTTGGGGAAGTTATTTTGTAACTTAGAAGATAAAATGTTTTTGTTAGTTCTTCCAAAATGTTTTTGTTAGTTTTTCCACTTAGATTTTACATTCTTGCTTAAGGGCAATCAAGTTTTAAGTGTGGAGGAATTTGATGTCAAGCAATTTAGCATAGCCATTTTATCTGATTATGCATCATTTTATAACTCTTATGCATATGTTTTGTTTATTCTATTATGTTTTGTAATACCTTTTATGTCTTCTTTGTTTTTAGGCTATTTTTGTCCAAATGGATGATTTAAAGCATAATTGAGGGGTATTTATTGAAGAATTGAAGAAAAAAGACTTTAAGGAGATTTTAGAGCATATGTCGACTCATGCCAGACTTGCTGAATCATAACAGTGACTTAGGATGCCGACTCGTGCCTTGATGAATCAAGTCATGAAGAAGTTAGAAGTGTGTTGACTCATTCCCACTATGCTAACTCATTATAGAGCCAGCTTGTGTCGACTTACCTAACTCATTACCAGTGTGTTGAGTCACCACCAATGTCAACTATTAGAATCTTTCACATGTCTTGAAATCTTAAATTATAACTACGTTATTAGTATGTTTTAATGTGTTTAATATGGTGTTTCAGTGATGATTTGTTTAGTTTATAAATTTTTATTGTTTTAGACTTAATTATAATTTTGGTATTTTTAGGTACTTAATTGAAGAAAATAATGAGTTATTTTGAAAAAGGAGAATTCTACTTAACTTAAAGATTTTGGAAGAGTTAAAATACATTAAAGTCTAGAATCATTCTCTAAGGTGGAGGAGAATTTCTCCTTTATAGAGGAGAATATAAAGAGTCAGCAAAAAAAACCCACCTCGGTGGAGGCAAATTCTCCCTCTACCGTGGCAACCAAGGGACATCAAGAATTAAATCACCTTGGTAGAGGGGATTTCTCCCTCTACTGAGGCACAATATTTTACTTACAATGGATCTTTATTTTCTCTAGAATAGGAAGTTTAGTGGTAGTAGGTTTTCTTCCTTTTTGAGGTATTTAAGCAGACAAAAACACCATTAAGAGAGAGGATGAATTTTATTAAGTTTGAGACCTAGTTTTCAATAGACAAGAACTTAGGGTTGGGAGGCTGTAAATTGAATGTTCTATAAAGACTTCAAAAGAAGCTAAAGATTCTATGTGTATTGTATCTTTTTATTTTATTTTTTCCATTGTTTTTAAGATAAAGAGTGAGTAGTTTTCTTTACTTTTGTTGAGGGAAACTTGAACCCTCTTTATTTTATTATAATGACTTTGATTTGTTCTTAATTTCACTGCAAGTGTGTTATTTTCTCAATTCCTGAGCTAATCCTCATCTCAAGTTTTGTGAATTTGATGTTTAATCTATTGAATAAATGGTTTAGCATCAATTTCATCTATGACTTATGATTTGCATGTTTTTGGTTTAATATTGCTTATGTTAATGCATAATTGCATTTTAAGAATTAAGGCAACAACGTGTTAATCTAGAGTAGAATTAAGAATAAGAAATATGAATTAAGAATAGGTTGGAGTTGGATCTCTTGGAAGAGGGTCTAATAAAGGTTTAGGAGTTTTATAGATCAGATGGATATGCTAAGTATTGTATTGTTCATAATCTGAGAGTTTAATGTTTAGAACAATATTCTGAATAAGATATCTAACTTTAAATTGGTTCTCCATAATTACTTGTGTTATTTTCAATCAAGTCATTGCAATATAAGTTAGAGTGGATAATTCCTTTAGCAGATTTTTTTTTAATATTGAACTTTACAATCTTTTGCAATCTTGTTCTGCTTTTAGTTTTATAATTTGTTGTTTTAATTTCATTATTTTGTTTGTTTAGTATTTTTTTTAACTTAGTTAATTAATCATCACTCTAGAACTTAGGAATTCTTTTACACATTACTCACTCTAAGATCTGAAATACACACCGTTGCCGAGGATTGGCATTTATTTTAGATTTTAAAGTGAATTTTGTGTTACTCTTATTCTCTTTTTATACTTTTATTTATTTGATTCTTTCATTCTTTGCATATGTCAATAGTGTATGGTAAGAGACGATCCAATCTTACCTATTAATCCTAAAATTGAGAGGACATTGCAGAGACTAACGTGATAACAGAGAAACAACATAGAACTATAGGATCAGCCATATAATGACCCTTCCCTTGAAGATCCACCTTTACTAGGAGGGTAAGTTATCCAAAATCTGGTCCAAGGAAATAGGATAAGACTGAGAACCATAAGGGACTATGCCACTCCTAGGTGGAATGAGGAGCATAAGACTATAATGCTACCTCATAACAACCATTTTGATCTAAAACCTACAACTATTACTATGGGTTAGAAGAATTAGTTTTTAGGATCAGAGATCGAAGATCTACCTTAACAATTGGATATTTTTCTAGATATAGATTATATGGTGCAAATCCCAAATGTATTTATAGATGCTATTAGGCTAAAATTGTTCCCATTCACTCTTATAGGTAAGGCAAAGAATTGGTTACAAATGTTACCGAGCCAATCTATAAGATCATACGAGCAAATGTAAGAGAAGTTTTTAGTCTGATTTTTCCCACCAACTAAAATAGCTACCATTAGGAATAATATTTATAATTTTGATCAGCTTTATGAGGAATCATTTCATGGCGATTGGGAGAGATTTAAGAGAATTTTAAAGAGATGTCCACACTATGCAATTGCTATACATAAACTAATGTCTACTTTTTATGCAGGCGTGAATCAAGCAACCATGTCTCTTTTAGATGCAGCTTTAAGTGGAAGTTTCATGAACAAGATACCGGAGGAAGCTTTCCTATTCCTCGATGAGATGGCCACAAATGAAGCTTAATGGGCAAACATAAGGACCACACAAAAAAATCAAAGAGTGCATAGTATGGATAAAGTTGAAATGCTTAGGGCCTAGATGGAGTTATTACAAAAAGAGTTTAGTGTTTTAAAGGTACAAATTGTGTCAACCTTGTCTTAAGGATGTGATACTTATGGGGGAACACAAGTGACACCTGACAATAAGATCAGAGAGGGTATAGGTACAGTAGTGGAGGATGTGAATGCTGTAAACCACTATAGCAACATTTATAACCCTAGGTGAAGAAATCACCCTAACTTTTCTTGTAGAGAAGGGAATCATATTTCTATATCAAACTCCTAACCTAAGGCCTCCTTCCATCAAAACACAGCATGTCATGCTAACACTCAGTAATCATATCAAGCATAAGCCCCAGCACACTACCCATCCACTTACCAAGCTCCACATTACCAACCACCTGGATTCTAACCAAAGCCTCAAGCCCTTCATAATAGGAAACCAAACTTAGAGGAGATGTTTGCTAACTTTATAGCTACACAATGCATATTTATGGCAAGTCAAGAATTTAGATAAAAATCTCAAGATGTGTGGATGAGAAATCAAGATGCCATCATTAGGAATCTGGAGACTTAAGTTAGGCAACATGCAAATTCTCTTTCCAATAAAACTCATGCAATATTCCCATCTAATATGGACCGTAACCCAAATGAGGAAGCAAAAGAAATCACTTTGAGAAATAGAAAAGAGATAAAAGAGACTTAAAAAGGTAAGAATTTTTCATAACCGATGAAATCGATAATAGAGGTAAGTATTTTTGAACCTAATCGTAATACTAAAGTGCCTACTATTGTGGAAAAAGGTAAGGGTAAGGAAAAGTTTATTTCTAATGTTGATGAGTCTAAATTGCCATATCCATCTTTAGCTAAAAAGGAAAAGCATAATGAACAATTAGCTCAATTTCTAGATATGTATAAAAAGTTACATGTGAATTTACCTTTTACTGAGGCTTTATTACACATGCCTAAATATGCTAAATTCATGAAAGAGCTATGTTCTAATAAGAAAAGGCTAAAGGCTGTGGGTATAATGTAATTATCTAAAAATTATAGTGTTAGCCTGATGAACAAAATTCTTAAAAAGTTAGAAGATCTAGGGAGCTTTACTTCGCCATGTGAATTAGGAGGGAATTTTGTTGGACATGCTTTATGTGAATTAGATGTAAGTATAAATTTGATGCCTTATTCTATTTGCAGAAAATTTAATATAGGAGACATCAAAGAAACCTAAATGACATTACAATTAATGGATAGGTCCATAAAGAGGCCAAATGACATAATTGAGGACTTATTAGTGAAAGTTGGAAATTTCATATTTCCAGTAGATTTTATAGTGATCGATATAGAAGAGGATAGGAAAGTCCTCTTAATAGCAATAAGGCCATTTTTGACCATGGTGAAAGCTTTAATAGATGTGCATGGCCAAATAGTGAAATTACAGTCTAATGATGAGGAGATGGTGTTCAATGTAAACAAAGTAATACAGTACCCTTCTTATGATTTTGAAGAATCTATTTGTTTTATTGATGGTGTTCAAGAATGTGTAGATGAGGAGTAAGAAGAAATTCTATTGGTGGGTGAGCTTTAAAGGTGTTTAATGCATCCAAAGAGTAAGGAACAAGGAGGAGAGAAAGAGGGAAAGCTGATAAGGGAGTTAGAGAAAGATCATAATGAGGAAGATGAAAAGGAGGATTTGATTCCTTCTAAGGGAGAAAATATTTTCAAATTTAAAACCATTCCTTCATATTTAAAATATGTGTTTTTAGAGGACAATACAAAACTAATAATCATTTCTTCTCTTTTAACAGGTTTGGAGGAGAAGATACTCATCGAAGGTGTTAAAAAAGCATAAATAAGCCATTGGTTGGGAGATGTCTGACTTAAAGGGAATTAGTCCCAGCTTTTGTATATATCAGATTCTGATGGAGAACAATTTCAAATCGTTGGTACAACCCCAAAGATAACTAAACCCAACGATGCAAGAAGTGGTGAAAAAGGAAGTGTTTAAATTATTTGATGTAGGTATTATCTACCCTATTTCTAATAGTAGTTAGGTTTGTCCAATTTAATATATGGCTAAAAATAGGGGTATGACTGTACTGACTAATGAGAAAAATGAACTCATCCTTGCACATATAGTGACGAGATAGATAGTGTTCATTAACTATAAGAGGTTAAATAATGCTACTAAAAATGATCATTTTCCTTTACCCTTTGTTGACCAAATGTTAGAAAGGTTGGCGGGAAATGGATTTTACTATTTTTTGGATGGGTATTTGGCATACACGTACATACTTAAGGCCTCAAAAGATAGAGAGAAAACCATACTTACATCTTCCTATGATATTTTTGCATATAGGAAAATGCCTTTTGGTCTTTGCAATGCGCCTACCACCTTCCAAAGGTGTATAATGGCCATTTTTCATGATTTTATTAAGAAATTCATGGAGGTTTTCATCGATGATTTTACGTTACATGGCCATGATTTTGATAGTTGCTTATCTAACCTTGCTTTGGTTTTGAAAAGATGTGAAGAAACTAACCTTGTCCTCAATTAGGAAAAATGTCATTCCATGGTTAGGAAAGGTATAGTTCTAGGGCATAAAATCATTGAGAGAGAAATTGAAGTAGATAGGGTAAAAGTAGATGTTATTGATAAATTACCTCCCCTTACAAGTGTTAAAGATACTAGAAGTTTTCTTAGTCATGCTGATTTTTATTACCAGTTCATTAAGGATTTTTTTAAAATTTCTAAGCCACTTTTAAATTTATTGCTTAAAGATGTTGTATTTAACTTTAATGATGAGTGTTTACAGGCTTTTAATTTGTTAAAGTAAAATCTAATCACAACACCGGTCATAACATCACTAGTTTAGAGTTTACCATTTGAAATTATATGTGATGCTAATGACTATATAGTGGGACTGATTTTGGGCCAAAGGAATGAGAGAGTTTTTCATACTATTGACTATGCTAGTCACACACTCACCTATGCACAAGTGAACTACACCACCACAGAAAAGGAGTTATTGGTGTCAGTGTTCTCATTTGAAAATTTTAGGCCATATATCCTCAGTACCAAAGTCACAGTGTGGTCGGATCATATGGCACTTAGGCATTTTTTTGCTAAGAAGGACTCTAAATTGAGGCTAATTAGATGGGTTTTGCTATTGCAAGAATTTAATGTGGTGATCAAAGACATAAAGGGAGTAGAAAATTTTGTACCTAACCATCTATCTAGACTGAATCATGCTTATGTGGAAAAGGGGGAAATTTCTAATTTATTTCCTAATGAACATATTTGTGTTCTTTATTCTTGTGAAATTTCAACCCCTTGGTTCGCTGATATTGCTAATTTTCTTATAGGAGTTTACCTTCCAAAGGATTTCACATGGCAACAAAAGAAAAAATTAAAGGAAGATGTAAGGCATTACATATAGGATGACTCGTACTTATTCAAGCTTTGTCCCGATCAAGTACTATGGAGATGCATTCCAAAGGAGGAGTAGGTGGAGATAATAAGACAATGTCATGGAGGAGAGGTTGGAGGTCACCATGGACTAAATCGCATAGTGATGAAAATTTTACTGTCAGGCTTCTTTTGGCTTTCTCTTTTTACTAATGTTAAGTCTTTTGTTGATTCATGTGATAACTGTCAACAGGTAGAAAATACATTAAAACATGATGATATGCCCATGAATAATATCCTAAAAGTAAAAATTTTTAATGTTTGTGAAATTAACTTTGTGGGGCCATTTTTGAACCTATTCAGGTTTGAGTACATCTTAGTTGCTGCAGATTATATGAGTAAATGGGTAGAAGTAGTGGCTACTAGGATGTGTGATGCTTAGATAGTGCTTGAATTTCTTAGGAAGAATATTTTTACTAGGTTTGGCACACCAAGGTTTATTATTAGTTATGGGGCCAAACATTTTGTCATCCATTAATTCAAATCTTTGCTTAGAAATTTGGTGTTCATTATAAGATCACAACCCTATATCATTCCCAAGCAAATGGGCAAGTTGAAGTGTCAAATTGGGAGTTAAAATCAATCTTAGAGAAAATTTTCAATAATGCTAGAAAAGATTCATCTCAAAGGTTAGATGAGACTCTCTAAGCCTAACAAACTATATTTAAAACCCATATAGGCATGTTCCTATTTAGGTTAGTTTTTGGGAACGCATGTCATTTATCGATCGAACTAAATCATAAGGCATATTAGGCAACAAAATTGCTTAATTTTGATATAGGATGTACAGGAGAAGAGAGATGTTTATAGCTCAATGAACTTGAAGAGTTTTGACAGTGGTCATATGATAATGTTGCCTTATACAAGGAGAAAATGAAAAGGTGGCATGACAAGAAGTTAACTCTAAAGGAATTTGTTCTAGGGATGTTGGTCTTCCTCTACAATAGTTGATTGAGGTTCTTTCTAGGTAAACTTAAGTCTAAATGGCTTGGACCATATCAAGTGTTGTCGAGTAATGCATTCAAAGTAGTCACCATTAAAAATCCAAAGGATGGTTACGAATACACATTTAATGGTCACCGATTGAAGCCTTATCATACTGCTCATTTAAAGGTTGCTGAGGTAACCTTGGTTTTCCATGACAAGTAAGGCGGTTCACAAAGTTGAGTTAAAGACTAGAAAATTTTAAAACTATATTTTCTAACTTTATGTAGTTTTGCTTGTATATTTCTGTAGCGTGTTTTTATTATTTGAGCCTGTTTTGTGATTCATGAATTAAAAGGGAGTTGTTTATATTCAAAGTGTGGTGTGGAGTGCAATTTACAAGGTATGTTGGTTTTTCATTTAGTTTATAAATGCTTTGGAGTAGTTTTGGTTGGTTGTTCAGGTGGTGAGTAATTAGAGTTTTGTGATGCTTAATTATTTGGGGACTTTATGTTAATTTAATAAATCATGTCGAGGTTAAATAGGAGTAGGCATGAGAAAAAATTAGTGGGTTTTAATTTTATCTAATGAGATTTGACCAATTAAGTGTTAAAAAATAGAGTTTCAATTTTGGTCCTAGAGTTCTCGAGAGGTTCTCCTTGGTAGAAGGAAAGTTCCCTCTACTGAGGGACCTTAATGCTTGTGCCTAGTGAAAATCTCCTCAGTAAAGGGAAATTTCCCTCCACCAAGGCATGCTTATATTTTTGTTTTGGTGTTTTCCCGTTAGTCCAATAAAGATCTCCTCGGTAAAGGAGATTTTTCCCTCCACCAAATAACCCTTTAGTTACTTGGACTGAGACACTCTCCTCAGTAGAGGGAATTTTTCCCTCCACTGAGGGAGCAACCCCTATAAATCTCCTCATTTATTCCTCCATCGAGCCACACTTCCATTTTGCAAAATTTTGGTCTCCCTCACTCGAGTTACACACTCCCTCCCTTGAACCACTCATATTTCACTTAGCTTTTCATTAATTTTCATCATTTCTACAAGTATTCTCTCCTTAGTTTAATTTTTCCTATTTAAATTTTTAGATTATGTGGATTGCATGTTTATGGGTTTATAGATTTTCACAATCCATAAATTGAGTTCATTTGATGAAATCTTCCGTTCAAATTGCATTTTGCTTACTTGTTCATTGATATTGAACTATGATTTAAATTTTTTGCCTAATATAGGTTGAGATTATTCTCAAATTGGCTTAGTTAATATGTGCACACCACGTATTTAATGAAATGCCTCAATGATTAAGTTCAATTATTTTGCTTCATTTTTCTTAGTCTCAACCATTTGTAATCAATCTCATATGGCATGATTTTCTTCCCACACTTGATATCCACTTTTTAGCCACTTGAAATAATGCATTAGAAAATTATGCATTTGAGTTAAATGTCACTTGTTTCTCTTAGGATAATGTTTTGAACTTTCAATTTTAGACACTTATAGTTGCTACTTTGAATTATACAGTGGCTCTAAAGAGAACAAAGCATGCTAGTGCTTCAAGTTCCTCAAGCTTACACATCCCACCTTACATGGATGAGGATTGTGTCAAAATTTGTAAGTACTTTGGGACTCCCATATATGTGAATCCAATATATTTGAATAGACTTTATCTTGACATTGCAGCTATTGATCTTTGGACTTAAATTATTATGTTGGTTCAAAATATTGGTTAGGGTGCCCTTATCAAAAATGCGGTTGAAGTGCATCCTATGCTTGTAAGAGATTTTCTCACATCTTTTAGTTGTCACTTTAAAGATAATGATCACTACGGCACTGTCCATTTCAAGCTTGGTCGAAAACCCTATACCATGGCTTTCACTGAATTTTTACAGCATTTGGGATTCCCATTGGATATTGTAAAGGACTTGCCAAATTCCACACCGTGTAAGAACTGGGTAGTAATTTGAGATCCTACTGATTCGATTGCATACAACTCTAGCCAGACTAAGGCCCATGCCTTGCATAGTCATGCTTTGTGGGTTCTTATCGATCAACTTCTTCAATTTTCTTGGTGGCTTAGGTGCAATCAATGCAGGTGAGTGTCTTATATTGCGATGTATAGTTGAGGGTATCTAGTTGAATAGGGCATATCACATATTGCACAAGATAAAAGACTTGCAGCGAAAACCAAATGTTGTCAAGATGATTTCATTGGGTTGGATTGCCACAATCATGGAAAAAGTGGTACAACATTTGGATATGAGGGACTCTCTTGGTGAAGTCCAATATATTAATTTTGCATTGCTAAAGAATATGAAATTGCTATAGGAAAAGCCACACCACTATTGGATGGATAGGGATTGAATATTTGTTCTTGATCACTGTTGGTCACAATAGAGAGGAAGATCAAGATGCAACTACAGTTGAGGTGGAGCCTTCTCCACATATGGTTACATTTATGAATTAGCTGAATGCTAGGCTAGATATGCAATAAGGGCATATTGACCATTTGCAACAAAGCATCGATGATATGAAAAGAAGTTCGAGCATTTCACCACACATTTTTGGGAATGGTTCCCAACACCACCACCACTACCATAATGATCTAAGCTCCATTTTACTATGAATAACAAATTTTTTAGAGTGGGGTAGAGCTTATCTAAGCTTAATTTTGCTTAAGAGATTCAGGAAGTAGAAATCTCATATCTTCCCTTTTATTCATGAAAGTTTTTGTTTTTATTTTTGTGTTTTATCTTCTGTTTTTTGTTTTGTTTAGCTAGTTATCTATTCTTATGTTTAGTTTTCTTGCTTTGATTATAACTTTAATAGTAGTAATGTTGTAGGATGTTTTTACTAGTAATAATAATGTTTATTTTTGTTAGTCTTGTGGTAGTTTAATTTGCTTTTTGTTTTTTGTCAGTACTAATGATTTATTTTAGTTCAATTATCACTTAGCTTGCATTGACCTTAGTTCACCCTAGTTTATTCTCAAAATTTAACATGTTGAACTTTAATTTAGAATGTGTAATAGTCAAAATCTTTTCTTAGCATTAGGGCAGAAATGTTACTTGATGGAATTCTAGTGAGATTAGCATTCAACTTGAATTATAGTTGTTAGTTTCCACATTTCGAACACTAAGACTAATTAATTTTGAAATAAGAAGAAAAACCTGTCACTAAAAGAAATTACACTTTTTACAACGTAAAAAATCATCATTGAAAGTTCAATTTTTGTCATTGAAAAGATAAGGTGACGAATTTTCATCGTCATAGAGAATGTTATTGTATCCACATAACATTAAGTTTTATGTGACAATTTTTATTTGTCATTATAAGTATAATTTTTTGTGATGAAAATGATTATTGTCAACTTTAATTCTTACTTTTCATGATAAATGTTATGTTATAAATAAAATTATATTTCATCACATAATATTGCTTATCGTCACAAATGTTTGACATTTTTTATGACAAATTTAAAATTCATCACTAAAATAAATACTTTTAGTGACGAAAATCTATATATTATAAAAACCATTAAATATTGGCTACGTAATTATCATTATAAATAAATGTAATTTTTGTCATAAAATAACTTATATCATCAATAAATCTAATACTTTAAATGATGATAAATGATTTTGTTATTTAATTAATATATATTAATGATGAATATAAATCATCATAATATTGATAAATTATTCACATAAATATGAATAAAAATAATTGTCACAAAAAGATAATTTTAGTGATAGCTTTTTATCATCATTTAATAATACTTTTGTATGACAATATTAATGTCGTACTTATGAACATCATGTCGTCATTTATGCACCAATAAATCAACAAATAGTTATAAATATATTTGTCATGTATTTATTACGCTAAAAATGAGATATTTTAAATTAGATGTTAACAATTAATTAAAGGTATAAATTATGCAATGTCAAATCTAATATCCTTACAACGTTTAGTAAATCAATTCTCCATCAACTAATATAAAATATTTAATTTTAAACAGAAAGTAAATTAAATAAAAGGCTACTAACTGCAAAAATTAAAATATCCTAATACATAATTCAAAAATAAACTTTGTTGAAAGTTCAACCTTGCATCTTGTTCCTACAAAAAAAATAAAATGATATATTACACAAAAAAAGCTAATTTTATATGAATCACAATAGAAACTTTGGACAGACTATAAGAATATATGTTATTAAAGTTGTTAAAAAACTAGGATTGTCACAAAAGAATGGAAATTATCAAGTATATCACATATTTCAGATGCTTGACACAATGAAATAAAAAAAACATAAGAACCAATAAACTATAACTACATTCAAATATTTTCAACTATTTTCATATCATTGAATATAGTAAAAATAAATGCACAAATATATGTAACTTACATTGAAGATTCAATCGATATTCATCCCATTTGTTTTTAAAACAAGTAGCTTATCGATAGTGGAATTCAACTCAGTTACTTTTGTCTCACAATTAGCCACCTGACTATTGAGAATGTTCCCTTTTGACTAAGACTCATTGAACTTTTCTTGAGTATCAAAAGGTTCATTTTAAAGCTTTTGTGTAGCAAAGTAGTCCGATGATAAGCATTTTAAAGGAGGTTTGGGACTATATCCAAGGCCTTTTATATAACCAAAACCATAGCTAAGGACTTCTTGAACAATTTCATCTTCAGTCTTTTGAATGACGCGCTCATTTTAATGGTTTCACTTTTTTATCATTAAATTTTATCACAAGAAATTAAAGGAACAAAGTTTATATAAGTCCTGAAAACATGCTAATTACATTACACAACTTATATACTAACTACTTATCCAATATTCTTCTGCTTGTTGAGAAGACCAGCCTTTTTGAATTGAATAATTGGTTTGCTTGTAAAGGTCAATCCTACCACAAGGTTCTCCATTCAATTCTTTTTTAGACTATTATAAAAATAATAATAATAATTAATTTAATTAATTATTCTTAAATGGATAAATTTGCAAAGAGAAGTTAACTAAATACTTACAATTTCATATCGACGAACAATAAATGGCTTTCTACCAGATATGTGAGGAGATTTAACTTAATTTTGATTTAAAGAATTTTTCATACTTTTATCCTTAAGTTAATATAAGAGAAATAAAAAAAAATCATCAAAACGTATAACTACATCTTCATTCAACTACATATATATTATCTCTTTCATATCTCTACATTTCAAGAAAATAAAATGAATTTAAAAACGTATACCTTGAATTTTTTCGATGCAAAATGATCAAAAAATTCTTTCCATTTTTCAACATCAATGTACTTCTCAGGCTTTTTCATCACAGCCTCTTTTACAAAATTAAATTTCTTAAAATACTAGTACAGCCTATAATATTCTTGTCGAGTACTATTTTTTAACCTTTCAATCAAGCAATTTTTGACACCTGGATCATCCATGTGCATTTATTCAACTTTTATATCTTAAATATGCAAGAAAAATAAGATAAAACAATAATGTCTCGTAGGGATTAATATTTTAATTTACATTCAAGTGGCTAAAGGCCGAATCTAACTCATTTTCCTTCAATTTTGACCACTTAACCGGCATTGAAATCACATGTAGAGTGACAACTCTAATTTGACTTGCAAATTTTGCAGATGCATCTACTGTTACTAGCCTACCTATATCGGTATCCACATTAATCTTAATTTTTCTTCCTATAGTAGTAGTGGCTTTCATAAGATTTTTTACCATAGTTTGTCCTTGGCCTCTCTTTTTAGAATTACTTTCTATAAAATGAAATAATTAAAGCCAAACATATGGGCTACCTTAAAACAATGCAAAAAAATATATATTATATATAGCTAATTTAAAATTTAGAATTAAAAACTTATGTCTGATGAGGAATTAAGTGGTGATTCTTCTGATGGAACAAAAGTACTTGAATTTCCTAGGTCAGATAAGGATTCTAGTGGTGATTCTTCTGTTAAAACCTAATTAGGTGTCTTTCTAGTGATCTTTGAGGATTTTTCATTTGCTAGAGCAGATATTCTCCTTGTACTAGTATGATTCATCCTATCCAAGAGCCTTCTAATGCTTGAATGATTAGATGACTCGGAAGGTGAATGTATGGCATCATTATTTGTTGAAACTATCTGAATCCTATTTTTTACATGTCTCTTGATGGTACCAGGAGCCATTAACTAACCTGTATGGATTTCATCGATAAAAATAAATTAATCCAAGGATTTTAAAAGTGATATTTTTGAACATAAAATATAAATACGCATGCAATATTACAATGATAGATTAAATATTAAAAATTTAAGACTATCATATGGCTAATACTATATCAAGCAATTTGTGGTATAAATTTGATTTATTTTAAAGCAATTACCTTTTAAATCATCTAATTCTTCTAACAAAACATACAACTATGAAATACCCAATTATTTTCAGCATAGTTATCATCTTCATCATCATTGTTATCATCATTCAAGTTGTCAATATCTTCATCATTATTACAATAATCCACTAAAGTATCATCTAGGACAACCTCATCATCATCATTTTCATTGTCATTAATGATATTTTCATTCCCATTGACTTTTGGAAGACTTGGGATTATCAATGAATCAAGATCCTCAGTATCTACGTCTAATCTATTTAACATAGGAATTCCAGTGATACCAACTTCAAGTTCTTCATCAATCCTATTCTCATGGACACTTCATCTTCAATAACTTTAATTCCATCTACATCTAAAGAGTCATCTTGGATCTCATCAACGTCATATATATGTCTATGTTGAAATGGTTGTACCACTTGCCATTCACTCCCTAACTTAGGATCATTAATATAGAAAACTTATTTTGCATAGTCTGCTAAACTATAAAAATCATTTTATACCATCTCATAGATACTTTGACATTTGTTATACTCCCTTCCTTTTGAATCCCTATTTATTTCCTACCAAGGTCAAACCATTCACACTTGAAAAGTATAACATGTTTGTCAATCATATAGTCTAGTTGAATAATCCCATCTAATAGGCCCTAAAAATCTATCATTTCATCACCATGATTTCCCTCAACAGAAACGCCACTATTTTGACTTTTACACCTGCTATCTTGTTTCATAATAGGAAACCTTACTCTATTTACTATACACCTATTATACTTCTTAACACACCTATAGGGTGCACATGTAAGTGCACACAAAGCTTTAAATGTGGTTGATTGTTCCTTAATGTATAATTGTGACATCTAAACAAAGTAAACAAAATAATTTATATAGGTTGTTTGATTATATTTAAATTATAAATCCATATCATGCTAAATAAAAAGCTTACATATTGACGAAACCATATTAGAAATCTCTCTTTGTGGGTTTGTTCTATGTTTTTACATCCTTCTAATCGTAGTTTTTCTTTGTGCTTTCTGATAAAGGGAAAAATTTTTAATTTTTATATCAACTTTAATATCATACAAAAAGTTTCTTTATGTACTTATTCAAAGTATGACTAAGCTTCATCACAATTTTGCCAGACAAACCACTGTGCCATATTGAATGTTTCATTTGATAACTCAATATATTTTGTTGCACCATAAGGTCGATACTTTTGTGAGAAAATTGATAAACCACCATCATTACAAATGTCATAATTTCGCTCGTCACGATTACAACGAGTTTTAATACCCTTTAAATACATTGAACAAAAGCTTATACACTCTTTAGCAATGTATGCTTCTGCAATTGATCCTTCAAGATGAGCTTTATTATGAACACTTTGCTTTAATTCACTTAATGATCTAGTAAGAAAACAAAAAAGAAAAAAGAAAATCTCATTATCTATGTTAATTAAGAAAGCAATAATGTCAAGATTTTTTTACTTTATAAGTTACCTTTAGAAGGGTACATCCAACGAAATTGAACTAGTCCACCGAGTAATGCCTCATCTGGCAAATGAATTGGTAAATGAACCATGATATCAAAAAATGCAGGTGGATATATCATTTTTAACTTGTATAAAATTAGGCAAATGTCATCTTTCATTTTCTCCAACTCACTTCATTTTAACTTCTTACAACACATCTATTGGAAAAAATCACCTAACTCAGTAAATACACTATATCCTTCATTTCTAAAACTTTCATGAATGACAACAGGAAGTATGCATCGTAAAAGTACATGACAATCATGACTTTTCAATCTCGATATCTTATAATCACTTGAAGTAACACATCGAGAGATACTAAAGGCATACCCATCAAGAAATTTCACAGATTTCAAAAACTCTCAAAAATTTTACCTCTCTTTCTTTTTCATAACATAGCATGCAATGGCCATTTCATATTTTCCATCATCCCTTCTCACCAAGTGTAACTCCTTATGGATTCCCATGTCTTTTAAATCTTGCCTTGCATTTACAGTATCTTTTGTTTTTCCATCAATATTCAACATGGTTCCTAAAATACTCTCACAAATTTTCTTTTCTATATGCATTAAATCTAAGTTATGCCTTAACTTCAGTTTTCTCCAATAAGGCAACTCATAAAATATGCTATGTCTCATCCAATTTAATTCCTCTAAAGTATGCTTTCTTTTTCTATTGTTTACATGTTTCCTCGATGCCACATTAGTCAATTTATCTATCTTAACACTTCATCTCTATTTAATTTAATAAGCGCGTCTTTACTTTTTCTCTCACCATTAAACTTCTTGTTGTTTTTCCAACTATGATTTTTTGATAAGAACCAATGATGTCCCATGTAACATATTTTGTTGCTCAATAACTGAGAGCAAGTTTGATCATTGCAAACTAGAAATGCCATAAAGCCCTTAGTACTCCAACCAAATAAATCACCATATGCAGGAAAATCATTTACTGTCTATAATACAGCCGCACGCATTTGAAAAATATTTCGACAAGAAACATTAAATGTTTTAATCCCTTATATCCATAATTCCTTTAACTCATTTATTAATGGCCGCAAATAGACATCAATATCTTTTCCTAGAGACTTTGGTCCTAGAATTAAACAGGACATCATAAAAAAATGGTTGTTTATGCAATTCCATGGTGGAAGGTTCAATGGCCATAAAATCACAGGCCAGATATTGTAAGTGCTACTTAAATTACCAAGTGGATTAAAACCATCTGCAGCTAAAACAAGCCTTACCTTGCGAGGATCATTTGCAAACCAAGGAAACTTATTATCAAAGTCTTTCCAAGCTTCAAAATCAGCTCGGTACCTTATATATTCATCATCAATATGCTTTTCATGATGCCAAACCATTTTTTTATGTTTTATGGGACATAAATAGTCTTTGTAACGTAGGCTTTACTGGAAAGTATCATAAAACTTTATGAGCTATCTTTTTTCCCTTTCCATCTTTAATTTTCCACCTAAAAATACCAGATATGGTACAAGACTCACAATTTTTATTTTCTTTCTAGAATAAGACAGTCATACTTACAAGCATAAATGGATTCATATCCCAATCTAAGATCTCGTAAAAAATTTTTTGCCTCGTAATAAGAACTTGGAAGTGTCTCTTCTTTAGGTAATGCTTCTTTAATTAGCTTCAACAACATATCTTTGTTACTTATCTTGTTATATACTTTTAAATGGAACAACTTGATAATAAAAGAAAACTTTGAGACTTTTTTACACCTAGGATATAACTTTGTATTAGCATCCCTCATGAGAGATTCAAGATAATTGGGCAGGACACTTGGATAAGTGTTATGTTCTTCATTTTGCTCATTCGTTTTATCAATTTGGTAATATTTTTCACCTAATTCATGTAGTAAGTCATAAAGTCCATCATCTTCATCATCTAAATTCCCAGCAAACATATCGCACTCTTTTTGGTAATCTTCCTCCTCAAATTGTGTTTTTGAATTAATTAGATTATATGTTTCTCTGTGATAAAACCATATCTGACAACATTTATCTATCCCCCAAATCAATAAATGATCCTTAATAATTTTTTTTTATTTCTAATGTACAAGTTCATATAACTTGTACACGGACATCAAATGTCACATTCTTTTTTCCATACGATTTTTTATGAACTTCATAAATGATTGTACCCCTTTTATGTATACCTGATATCATTTCATGGCATACATCCAACTCTTATCCATTTTTTAGTATAACCTAAATAAAAATACTAATTATTAAGTAATGGGAGAAAATTTAATCTAGTTGAAATTGGACCACATGTACCAAACATAACATAAATCCTATATAAATATGTTGGGTAAAATCTACATACTATTTATGGCAACTTTTTGGCCTAATCCTTACATGTTTGCACAATCTGAAATAAGATTTTCTTTAAATTCTTATCAACGGCTTCTATGGCCCCATTTTCTCGTGGGTAATAAGGAGAGGACTTATAATGTCAAATTTTGTTACTTTTAGAGCATATGTTTAGTCTCTATTTGAAATTGAACCCTATTGTTAAACACCATATGGTGGGGCACCCCATACCTACAAATCAAATTCCTTTTGATGAATTGAGCCATCTCTTTTACCCCCAACTTCTTGAATGATTCAGCTTTCACCCATTTTGTAAAATAGTCGATGGCAACCGTGATGTACCTGTGGCTATTGGAGGCCATCAGATGAATCTCCTCGATGATGTCTATTCCCTAAGCTAAAAAAGGCCATAGTGATGATAGGTTATGCAATTTTGAAATAAGCAAATGTCTTAAATTAACATACTGATGGCACTAGTCGCACAATCTCACATACTTAGAGCAGTAAGCATCTATAGTCAAGCAAAAGAATCCTTGCTACATGATCTTTCTTTCCAACATTAAACCATTTATATAGGCCCCATATATCCTACATGAGTTGTTTCCATGATCTTTTTGGCCTTTCTCTCTCTCTCCAGGCATCTCAACTAATGTCATTGACCTATTTTTTATACAAAATCCCATCCACACTGATAAATTGGCTTGAAAACTTTTGGATCATCCTCTGATCTTTCTCTATTACTTCTTCAGAGAACTTAAAGCTTTTCGGATAACTTTAAATTTCATAGTACAACGGCTTGCTGTCGACTTCCTCCAAACTCATAAACTATTTATTTTCAAAACAAGGCTTAATTGAACTTGTAATGGCTACCGACCTTATAATCACTCCTTCAAGGTTGTCCCATATGAATAATAAGGTTGCCAAGGCATCCACCAATTAATTCTCATCTCGAGGCATATGTCTGAAGGTGCACTCCTTTAAATGACTACTCAAGCTCCTTAGATGCTCCATATCCACATAGGGCATCAATCTTTCCTCTTTAATGGCCTATTCGCCTTTTGCCTGGTAAGTTACTAAGGATGAATCTCTAAAGACCTTGATAGCCTTTGCTTCTATAGATCCAATATGAGCTTTTCACCATCAGGCATGATAAAGATGACTTATGCTCTAGTTCCTTTGTTATTTGTAGCCTTATCAAAATACATCTACCAACTTTGGACCATTATGGTAGTGATGTTTTCATCCAAGAACTCATATTCGACTTCATCCCCTTTTAATATGTAGTTAGAGAGAAATTTTGCCACTGCCCTTCCCTTGATCATTTTCCTTGTTACGTACTCCACTTAAAATTCTTACAACAGCAGAAGCCATCTTCCCACTTTCACTAGTAGGGATGGTGCCAACATAAGGCATCTAAGTGGATTGTGTTTGGCCACTGTCCGAATCTTATAGGAATAGAAGTAGTGTCTCAGCTTCTTTGAGGCCCATATCACTGCTAAGGAAATTTTCTCGATGTCTACATACTTGGCCTCATATGGTAAGAACTTCTTACTCAGGTGATTCACAGTGTACTCTGCTTCGGCTTCATCTTCTTGAGCCAATATGACCCCTAATGAACCCTGTTCCACTACTATGTACAAGATCAAAGGCTTCGATGGTCTAGGTGTTTAAAGAAATGGAGGATATAACATGTATTCTTTGATAATTTCAAATGCTTTCTAATAGTTATCGTTTCACTTGACTAGCTAGTCCTTTCTCAAAAGCTTGAAAATTGGCTCACATATGGAGGTGAGCTTAGCGATAAACCAGCTAATGTACTAAAATCACCCTAAGAATCCTCTCTTTTATTTTTCCTTCTTTGGCACAGGTATTTCTCATATGGCTATCACCTCGTTCGAGTCTACTTTTATCCCTCTCTGGTTGACAACATGCCTAAATAGCTTGCCCGAGGTATCTCTTAACACACACTTTCTTGGGTTAAAACAGAGGATATACTTATCAACCCACTAGGAAAACTTCTCTAGCGCCTCAAAATGTCCTTCCTTAATAACCAACTTGATCATCATGTCATCAACATACACTTTGACTTCCTTATGAATCAAGTCACTAAGGATCTTATTAGTCATTCTCTAATAAGTGGCTCTAACATTTTTCAATCTAAATGGCATGACCATATTTGTGTAGGTTCCTTATTTAGTAATGAAGGTTGTCTTTATTCGATCCACTATCTTATTCAAAATTAAGTTGTACCCTACATACCTATCGACAAAACTATACATCATGCACTTTGTTGCACTATCCACTAGCAAATATATGTGTGGGAGTGGAAAATTATCTTTCGAGCATCCCTTATTCAAATCTTAGTAGTCAACACACATTCATACCTTTCTATCTTTCCTAGCAATAAGAACAACATTGGGTAGCCAAGTAGGATATTACACTTTAACAAGAAACTTAGCCTCAATTTGATTTTTTACTTCTTCTTTTACCTTTTCTGCCCATTTCGAATTGGGTCTTCAAAGCTTTTGCTTGATCGGCTTACTATTTAGATATATTAGAATGGCATGCTTTGTAACTTATCTGTCAATTCTAGGCAAGTCTTCATATGTCCAAGTAAAGACATTTTCATATTTTATTAATATTTTATCAAATTTCATCATTTCCTTAGGAGTTATGTTGGATGCAATCAAGATCTCTTTAGGGTTATCCTCAGTTTTGAGATTAAATTGAGTAGTGTTTGTTGAATTAATGTCAATTATGAATGAGTTATGATTATAATTATGCATGATACAATCAGATAAAACATCGCACAAATAAGCAAAGTTATTCATCTTATTAAATTGAGCAAATAAAGGTGCAACATCACAAAATAATTTAGGAATATAAATTACATCAGCAAAAAAATCAAGGATGGTTGATGCAGTGTTAGATGCTTCTCCCCCTTTTGCTGTGAGTCCTAACGGTGGAGCTTCTTCCTCAGGAGCGACAACCTCACACTTAACCTTTGCCTTCCTTTTAACCATGATGACCAACAATTCAAGCATCAGTCCCTTCGTCGAGCAACCTAATTCAAGATTAGTGAGCTTAACCATAATTTCCTCATCCAAAAATCCAATCACAGGCCTGATGGTCCTAACTGACCAATCAAAAACGTCATCAAAGATCTTAAATCTAGGGACAACTTTCCCTTGAACTAGCATAGGCTCAATCTCCCCCACAATACTTACACACCTTGGATGCTAGTACAAAACTTTCTAGAATGTGAGGGATCCCCCTCAGCCATGGGTCGGCCTTCTTCTCAACATTACTTGTATAGTAGCCTAAGCCTTTTTTTATCCTTCTTATCAATTGGAGTGATAGGCATTTGGGTTCCTTGAAAGTCCTTCCCCAATCCAACATTGAGTAGATAACTCATCTCTTTCATTGTGTTGAGGATTTAAGGGTTCGTGAAATTTGTTTCTTCCTCAATGCCAACCCCTACTACATGAAACCCATTGAAAGGCTGATTAACTATGCTCAATGTAGAGACTGAATTCTCCCTTATTGCTTTGATAGTAACCATGCCTTCCTCATGCAAAATGCAGACTATATGGTGCAAGGTGGAAAGAACCCTTCCCAGCTTATGAAACTAAGGTCATCCTAATAATAGGGAGAAATTAGCTGGTATCTAAAACACTACAAACTCTACCTCTATCTCAATAAGCCCTATTTTTAGGACCGCTTTGAAAGTGCTAGCAGCCTACCTCTTGGAATTGTCACTAGGTTGTTATAGTGAACCTAGAATTAATGGGCATGGTCTCATCAATACCTTAGGCCACCATTGTTGTAAAAGGATGAACATTGATGGAAGAGCCATCATCCACCATCACACCTATGGTATGCTTTCCATTCACTTCAGCTCTGATATAAAAAGATTAGTTGTGTTCACATCCTTCCATGGTTAAGTCCGCATTAGTGAACACAATCTTCTCTTCAGAATTTCCTTTCACCATCTCTAGTAGTTCGAAAGGAGATACAATTGTAGCAACAGTTGATTCACATAGAGCTTTCACCAATTTTTGCCTGTGGAAAGCTGACTGCCTTAATAAATCCCAGATCAAAATCTAAGCAAGTATTTTCTTAAGTTGCTTGAGGGCTAGATTGTCCTCTATGGGTACAACAGGCTCCTACTGTCTCTGAATCTCAAGTACAACTCTACCACTTCTCATGATGGCTTAGACTGCCTTTCCATTTGTTAATTCCTTCTCATCTTTATCAGTTTCCCATAAGTCTCTCAACTCCTCTTTAGCCTTGACTGACCTAGCTTCACTATCTGTATCCTATATATCCACCACTTAAATCGATTCCCCTACTTTTCCTATCCTTATTGATTTTTTTTCTCTTACATATAGACTTTCTTCACTCTTTCGAGCCTTGTGGATTATAGCCAAGTATTCATTACCATACAGATCCCTAAGAACATACCACTCTAGCAACACGAACCCTGCCATAAACACATGTGGTGGCACAGCATTATAAGTCTCCCTCTTTTAACTATTTTCTCTGGATCAAGTATCTATTGAAATCAATCAAATCTTAGATATGATGCCTCAATGTATGACAATAATCAGTTTCATACCCCGTGTGCTAAAAAAACACAGTACTTATCTCGCTTACATCTTAGCTAACCCAGGCTCTTCATAGGATTAGGCAACAACGGCTGTAATTTCCCTTTTTTCATCAAATAGTTAAGGCACCAGGATAGTGTTGTTAGTGGTTATGCCTTAGGCCAAACATTTGGTCCTTTATGTAATGTTACATTTCAATTTATATAATTAGGTTTTCTTTATGTTATTATATTGTTGACATGTTACATTATAATAATATTTATAAATAATAATCTAATGTTATTTTGACTATCGCTAGTCATTTGTCAATTAAAGGAATAATGATAAATAAAGACTAATATGATTTTGATTGATAATCATGGGATGAGTATATATGGTGATATGAATTAAACCTATAGGTACTTGTTAGAGAACAGAGTATTGGATAGACCTACTATGAGATACTGTATCCGTTAATGTCATTAGTGATCTCATAATAATTATGTTATTAATCCTTAGACTTGAGATTATCATAGTATCCTACATGATGAGCATTATATTTTGACAAAATGAAACATTATCTTTAATCTGATAATCATAAAGGTTATGATTGGACATGATGAGAATCATGTAGAGGATAGTGAATAATCAAGAAGGAATTTGTCCCTCTCATATAAGAGAGATATCTATTAAGCCCCTAGATAAGTAGGACTGAGAAATGCATGGCCATGCTCAAATGAATTGATAGGGCGATCAATATCATTTGATATTATTAATCTACTTAGTGATCGAGAAACTATATGTTTGGACTATATAAGTTTGAAATGGACTATAACTTATGTTGAAACAAGATATCATTTGACAAAGGGATTATAACATGTTCTATTAGGTTAAAAGCGAATTATTGATATTCATATTATTTGGGTAGTCATAATGTCTTGCTAAAGGCAGCTTATGACTTATGGGCCAATGATGGGATTGGGACCCACTACCAATATAATATGAATCTATTGGGTCATATACATAGAATGTGATGAATGGACTAAGGGTTAATTTAGGCATTTCGAATTTTATTTTGTGATAAATTAAAATTTGAAATAATAATAATAATAATAATAATAATAATATTTAAGATTAATATTATTATTCTTATTTTAAATAAGAAATAAAGTATTTCTTATTTTAATAAGAAAAGTGAGCCCGAAATTTTCTCTCTCTCTCTAAATTAGTGTTAGGTCAACTATATATATAGTGATATGTATGTTTTAAACCCTAATTAAGCATATAAAATTGAGTGACAGCAATCATTTAGAAGAGAGAAAAAAATTCATTTTTTTCTGTAACTTTAAGAAAGAATAAAAATATACCCTAGCCGCCAAGGATGGGAGATAGTACCTCGGGAGATTCTATTCATCGCATTTACGTGTGGATATCGATAGAGGGTGTTATTTCGTATGAGACCGCACCTACAAATTAAATTTATCTGTGCTTCAAGAGTTTGGTAATCGTTACACCCTTTTTATTGGATCGCATGGATCCCGGTGGGTTTCTTTTTTACAGCGATTTTTTTAATTATTTTTTTTTAAAACCCAACAGTGGTTTCCCCAAATTTGAATAATGTCATTGGTTGACCCCTATAGCTGACACTTCAGCAGTTTTACCATTGTTACCACTATTGCTGCCACTATTACTAATACATTTACCAAAATCCGAGATTCCAAAGCCCTGTTTGTTGTTGTTACCATAACTACCATTGTTTAAGCCCACAGAGTTGCCCTTTCTCGCTAAGTATTCTCCTTCATCTTTAATTACCATATGCTTTAAAGATTCCCAGTCTTTTAGCACTTTCATTTTGAGCCCCTCTTTTAGGTAAGGACTAGTATTGTGAATGAACAACCTAATCCGATCTTATGTGTCAGGTTTCCTTTTCACCTTTATTACCTTATTCCTCCATCAGTTGGGTACTCATGGAAGGATTCTTTAGGTTTCTATTGCAACAACTCTAAATTTTTTTAGAGTAATTTCCATGCAGGTTTTCTAATCATATTACCTAAAAAACTCCTCTATCAACCTTTCCCAATCTTTTTTAATCTTTCTATCTAAACTATGATACCGGTCCATAGTAAGACCCATAAGCTAGGATTGAAGAAGTCTACTTTTTGCTTCTTGGTGAGAGTAGTACTTTTCATGAGTAGGACATACTATTTCATATGAGCTAGATGATCAGACATACCATTAAACTTCATTAAATCGGGCATCTTAAACCAGTTAGGCAAACCATCTTTACCATCCAAGTTAATATCCTTAGGACTGACCCCTTTTCGAACTAACAACATCCTACTCAAGGCTTATAACTTATCCTCCATCTTCTTCATGGCAGGGCTCTCTTAAAGATAAGATTCATCTTGGAGGGCCCATAATTCCTCCTCCTCATTAGTTATAAGGTCATATTTGGACCACCTCAAGCGATATCTCCTTCCATCCCTCGTGCAGCCACATTCCTGACATCTGCTACTAATAGAGGTATTATGATAGCTAATTCTGGGATCCCTCCAACAACGGTCAATTTGATTGAAGCAATAGTGGGTGTAGCAGGTTGAGCTGTTGAAATTAAGGCTAGAATGGTTGTAAGACTAGCAAACATTGACATTATTTTCCTTTCAAGATCATCTATCCTCTTATCCATATCTTGATAACCAAAAGAACCAACGGGTAGAGTGAGCTCATACACGATTTCCTTTTTTGACTATTCTAAAAAAAATTTTAAAAACTCTTCTGAAACATTATTTATAACTAACTCAGACCCTAATTTTAAACCCTGACTTGATACCAATTCCTCTATTTGTTTAGAAAACTAGTTCTTAACCAAATGATCGTCTGAACCTCGAAACCACCTGGGTGATTATGGCCCTGTTATGGCTGCCAAAATAAGGTTGACAACATAATGCATGAGCAGGTATAAATACATGATCATGAGATGCAACATGGACAACCACATGTAAGAATCATCTCCAACTTATTTCTCCCACACATATGGTTACATGTAAGAATCATCTCCAACTTATTTCTCCCACACATATGGTTAAAGTCTTCTTCTTAGGTGGGATTAATCTATGGGTCAACAGGGGACCCTAATGAACATGTATGGTGTACAATATAAATCTAACAGCAAAATAGCTCTTGAGAAAGAGCATACAAAAGGTTTTGGTCAATGCATATTGAAGCAACCCAAGAAAATCAAAATGGGCTTACTAGGGCATGACAGCCTTTTATAAGCGAACATTTGGACTTGTTCAAGTATGCTTAATACACAAAAACCCACATCACAAGCAATGTAAGATTATTATGGACATCTTAGTGTAGATATATATGCCATTACATAGGCTTTGGTTTAAGTACTCAATTACAAGGCTACCCAAACATGGTCCCTACCAATAGGTGAAGCTCATTATGAGCATAATGACTAATTAGATTACCATTTGATATAATAAAAGGTACTATAGTTAGGCTGGTAATTATCCCTAACACTACCCTTAGTTGAGTGAACAATAAGGGAGAGCTTTAAAAATGCACCAAGGTAAAAAAATTGAGATGTCTAACTTATTCTAAAGCTCTAGCATAATTCTCATGCAATTTTTGAAAATATATAAAAATTTTTAATCAAAAGCCTTTTTATGTTACATAAATCAAAATTAATTTCGAGGTGAAGTCTCAAAGTCCCTAGTAGAGTTGCCACTGTGACAATCGCTCTGATGTTCAATTCACCCCCAGAAATCAGGGGTCACAAATTGCCTTACCCTTGCCTTGGTAACTCAATCCTACTTTTATGGTCTAAACATATTAAAATTTCCTTTCTTAAGCTGATTGGTCATTTTACAATATTCAAGGGACAACACTTTATTTGCCAAGTGTTGGCTACATAAAGGCATGAGACAACATCTCATGGTGTCTCTATTCCATCATTGGTGATCGACCAATAGAAGGCATCTATTAGGCACAACAAGGTTGACATAAAGAGTCGCCACCTAATAGAACATATGGAAAGGTATTTTGATTTTGTCAGACCAAAACCCAAAAAGTGTCTGGAACCTCACTCTTATTTATGCTTTTGACAGATGTGACATAATGGCTTCTATATTATTTTATCTCCTTTCTTACATGCAAGTTTAAAGAAAATAAATAATTTAAAGGTACACCCAACAATGTAGGAAAGAGATAAATCATGGCATAGATTAAAGCGTTAAAATAGGCATCTATAAATCAAACAATTCATTGTGATCCTTTTGCTGAGGACAATAGTCCTCGCATGTAATTTTGAAAAAGCATTTCATTGTGAACTTTAAAGATAGGGACTTACCAATCCAAGTTTTATTAAGAAACATCCCAAATTATTTCAATTATATATAAAATATTTTACATTATTAAAATCTCTTTTTTATATCTAAGTTTTATGGGCATGAAATAGAACTTTGGTTTAATTTTATTAGCAAAAGATCTCAATTCTTTAATATAAATATTTTGAGGCAAATTTCTCTTACTGTTGAAAAATCCTTTTTGTAATAAAACAAAGTAAGCAAAAACTTACTTGTAGTGTTTGTCCAACTGCACTCATAATAAAGGGTGATCCACAAGAAGAAGAAAAAGAAAAAGTAAAAGAAGAATAGCAACAACAACAACAACAAGTAATAAAAAAGGAAAAGGAAAAGGAAGAATTTTTTTAACATATATCACAGAATACACTGAAGCACATTGAGTGACGTATGGTCGACTCATTTATTTTAAAATAAAAGGAAAATATATTTTTTCCATACATCATACGATACATGGGTGTGCATTAGGTGACGTACGATTGTACTTGCCAATAAAGTTGTAGCTTTTCCTTTTCCTTTGAAATAAAGTCCTTGTTAACTAGCAAATCCAAAAATTAGCAAAAAAGCGATCACAAAATACAAAGAAACAAATATTAAACCAAATATTCCAAAGGGGTCGACTTCAAAATAGATTAAAAGGAATTTTAATGTGATAATCTAATAATTCCTTCCATGTAGAAAAATGCCCTTGAAAAGGGTTTCACAACCTGGATCTAAACAGAAATAGATATATGACAAAAATACAATAAATAAATCAACAATTAAAGTTTATGGTAAACACATAAACTTTAAACTATTAGAAAACTGGATCGAGTAGGAAAGACTTTTTATATTACCTTCAGTGTACTTACTCTATTAGACCGTCAAATGTTAGGTTCTTGGATCTTTTTCGTGTTGAGATAGTTGAAAAATGAGTTTGAAAATGAAGAAAAATGACTCCAAAAGAACACTTTTTAAGTTTTTGTAACATCCCAATTTTACATCTGTCATGCATATTAAGTTACAGAGCATGAAAAATTATCCTAGGTTAAATTTTGGAAAAATCGGAGTTGAATAAGGCGAGAAAACTCGATAACAGGTATAAAGGGGTAATTGTATCGGGATCGAAAAACCCAAGATAGAGGACCTAGTGGATAGTGTAACCTAAGACTAAGACATGAAATTACAGGTTGAGTGAAGTCTAGTGGTACAATTTGAGGAGGAACTAAGGTCAAATAGGTCTCCACGGGCAAATAAAGGAAAATTTCACGGGTCTACCTAAGGTTAACCAAAACTTTGATCGAGCGATTGAGGAACCTAGAGATCTTTGATTTCTATCATATTTCATATACACCATATAAATAATGTAAAGACATCCTAGAAACTAAAAAATAGTAATTCTGACAATTCTAAAATTTTGGATTTCGGACCGGCTATGCAGGCTGTCAGGGCAGGAAGTATACCAAAATGATGTAAGAATGAGCTAAAAAGTTAACCATATGTTTTTAAATATTTATGGACACTCAGTAAAAAATTTTAGGGCAATCTGATATTGGGAACAAAAATTCATATTTCAAGGTGAAAAATCGAGATCGGATTAGTTAGAAGGTCAAACCCAAGAATTTGACCATAAGAAGATACATGGGTCATTAATATAAAACTATGATCAAGTGTGGGTGAGCCTAGACCATTAAGATGAGCCTAAATGGGCAACAAGTGATAAAAATTAAGGCCCATGGATTTAATAGAGAATGAATGAATCTTGGCCCTCATTGGTACACTCAAAGACGCCCTATAATAGCTCTTAAATATCTAAAAACAACCCCAAAATGTCTACAACTTCCCCTTTCTTTTTTTCAAAATCCGAACTCCCTTTTTGTTACCCTCTCCTCCATTTTTCTTCACCCCAAGCTTTCTCTCTCTAAACCACAACCTCTAATCACAACCTAATACTCATAAATTCATCCGCTTTAACCTGGAAAAGGATTTTTACCAAAAAATGGCCAAGAAATTAGGGATTTAAGGTAAGAATCCTAAGGTGAAATTTTATGATTTCATAGGTTTTAGGCGAAATTTGAAAGGGAAATTCCATAGGCATATAGAATTGGGCTAAAGGGTTACAATAGTGGCTTTAAATTAATTAAAAACATGCATTAATCTTGTGTTTTTCTCTCTTTCAAATTCGGCCCAAAGAGGAAAATAAAGAGGAAGGAAGGAACCAAAGAGGAAAAGGAAGAATAGGTAGGAATCAGCCTAATTGAGGTGAGTGGATATAAATTACATTTAATTTCATTAATTTAGTTAAATTTTCTATGATTTTTATATTATGTAACTATGCTAAATTGCATGAAATGATGAAACAAGTTAAATTGATGTGATATAATGTTAATTGGAGTCATTAGGAGCTTAATTAAGTGAAAAATTAAATTAAAAGTAAGTGGGATTAGGTTGGTCGAATATGGTACCTTAGGGTACTTTAATGTAATTTAACCTTTAATTGGGTGTTTAATGATAATTGAATGAATTTAGGTAGAAGGAATGTAATTACATTGATTGGAATAAATTTTGAAAATTTTATTTAATTATGCCATAGTTACATAATGATGGAACTTATGGAAACTGAAAAATATTCATGTGAAAATGGTATACTTCACTACATTATGTCATAAAAAGGAATATACAAATGTGTATGGCATAAAAAGGAAGAATAAAACAATATGTAAGTGTGAGGCCTTTAAGTGGCCAAATGGTACATATGTAGGTAATGCCATGTTTTAATTATATTTTTGTATTAATGTGTGTATAATTGTGAAATGTATAAGTAATGAGCTTGAATAAATGGAAATGAAATTATGACAACGTTAACGTAATGTGTTTAGTATGTAAAATAGTGTAAAAAAATAATGTGAAGTAAGAAAATGCAATAATTTATTATGCCCTTAGTGCTCAATGGGTAACTCAGAACCCTAGGATAGTATGGCTGGCCATAAAGGCACTTACCCTGTGGTGTTCTGTATGCTATACTGTTGCCTTACTATTACTCTACTATTACTGTATTGAAAAAGTGAGAATACACTGCTAGCCGGCTCATTACACTGACATACTAGGGAGTAGCATCATATCTTAGTTGTATGGTTACTCCCACCTACTGGATTTGCTCATTCGTTTATCCGATTCATGATTTTCCTATTATTTACAACTAAAGGTAAAATGGTAATTTTTCATAAAACTATGAAAGGGTATTTATAGCCTTTAAAATATTAAAAATGTGAATAAGAATGAAATCAGGTGAAAAATGAGGTATATATGTTTAATAAAGGTAAAAACGTAATGACATAATTAATTAAGGGCAAAATGGTCAGTTCGTGGTAAAAATGTGGTTAAAATGGTCAAGATGGGTAATTTGACTAAAAAGGGCAAAATAGTAATTAAGGAAAGTCATAAGGACTAAATGGTAATTTTCCATTTAATGAAAATTTTAAGGACCAAAATGTAATTTGTGTAATTAAAATAAATAAAAATCAAAGGGAGTCGACCGGATCAAAATTGGAGTTAAATTAGTTAAACGGGACAAAAGTCAACGAAAAAGTCAAATTAAATCCAAATTGAAAAAGTCAAACTTCAGGGGTATAATTTAAATTTTTCACTCAAATTTTTGAAACTAAGAAATTTGATATAAGAGAAAAATTTTTGAGCCAATTAGGAGAAAATTTTAGTATAAGGAGAATTCATTTGAAATTTATGAAATTTGGCAAATTTACTTAAAATATTAATGAATCAATTGATCTAATTGTATATCATGTATTAAGTGAAATTTTATGTAAATGTATCAACCACTAAGCGACTATGTTGCTTAGCGTGTAGTTTACTGTGACTGCACTTAGGGACAGGTGTAGCTAGCTAGCACTAAAGATCGACAGTGACATGTACAAAGTAGAAGAACTTTTATTATGTTTTAGGTTGTAAACATTTTGCATAATTATCAAGTATTTTATGGAGTTCATTTGTAATAACTTATGACTGTAGTAAAATTTGCAGTTGGTGTGTTTGAAGCAATACTTTTATTTGACTGCGTGATGAGTTATATTAAAGTGCTGTGTTGATTGTTTGAAGTTTAGGAGTTAGAGAAATGATTTTTGGGAGTGTAATTCAAATATTGCAGGTTTGGGCAGCATGAATATTAAGCCGTCATGCTACAGGATTTTTTTTATTTAGATAATAAATTAACTGAAGTAGAAATATTGATAAAATGATTTGAACTCGGTAATTGTGGAGAGGGTGTTACATTTAATGGTATCAGAGCATGGTTTAGCTGGTCCTAAGATTGGAGTGAATGCGTAGGATGTGATGTTAACTGGGAGAACGGGTGAACATATGATAATATAATGATGCAAGTACATGCCACTATATTGTGATATAAATGTTTGAATTGAATCTTACCTGTCCCTTATGTATTTCAATATCGACTATGGCTTCTGACTCTAAATAAATCATTGAGATAGCGAGTGATACAGAGAGCGAGGCTCCTGCAAGCCCAAAAACATAGGAATCAATACTGATTACCAAATTGCAGTGGCCCTCCCAGCACACTCTTGCACCAGTGCCACAGACTCCTTCGCCTCCTACACCAGCTAATGTTATGCGGATGATGATGGAGTTCTTTCAGAGATTTTAGCCTCAGCAACATGCACCACCCCAGTCATCTAATAGGTCAATACTGGAACAATTAAAAAGGTTGGGTGTAGAGGATTTCTATGGCCAAGAGCCAATTACAGCTACCTAGGCAGAAGAATAGCTTAAAAAGTTAGAGAGTTTGTTTTGAATCACACACAGTCCACCAAAAGAGAAGCTTGAGGGAGCAATAATATTATTCCAGGGATCAGCATACATATGGTGGGACACAGTTAGACGCCATACACCACCATAGCAGGTTACCTGGGATTATTTCTACAAGTAGTTTCCCAATAAATATATGGGATGAGAGTATTTGAGAGCCATAAAGGAGGCCTTTTGGTGATTACGCGGGGGTATATGGACACTCCAACAGTATGATCGAGAATTTGAGAGGCTGAGTTTTTATATGAGAGAATATAAATTTCCTCCAGAGAAGATGTGTCAACTTTTCAAGAGAGGCCTCCATAATGATTTGGGAAAGATCTTAGCAGTGTGAGAGTACACAAATAGGAAGGAGTTAGTAGATGTAGCTATCAAAATCGAGATTGTTTCACAAGAGGAAGTGAGTAGACGGGTCAGATTCTAGTAAAGAAGAAGGCCAACCCCAGAAGCATCGGATAGTGGGTCCAGCAAAAGAACCAGGGGTTCCACAGTAGTTCCCCCACAGGAGTCCTCAACCATACCAGCAGCGAGTCAGCGTATCATACCATGAGCACCCTCTTCTATTGTATCAGTAGGTAGTGACCCATAAGTCCAGAGTTTTAGTAGACTAGAGGTACCAGTTTGCGAGCATTGTGGGAGACGACATGCAAGGGAGTGCTAGAGACTAACAGGAGCATGTCTGAGGTGTGAATCCCGAGATCATCTGATGAATCATTATCCTAAAACACCGACACAGACTACTACACCAGCTGTATAGATTACTACTGGTAGATAGGGTACTCCTTCAGCCCGAGGTTGAGGTAGGGGTGGACCTAGTGGGGCTGCATTCACCGAGGCAATGCCCAGCTCCTCCAGCTTCAGATAGGCCATCTTTAGGCAAGGCTTATGCAGTCAGAGCCCGGAAGGAACAGGACGTTACAAATGTGATTATAGGTAAGTTTTACCTGTTTAGTGATATTGTTTGTGCACTGATAGATCCCGGGTCTACACATTCATATTTGAGCACTAAAGTTGAACAGGGAAAGGGATTAGAAAAAGCAAAATTAGATCAAGATATTATGGTAAGTAACCCTTTAGGGCATAGTGTGGTTGTGAACAAGGTATATAGGGATTGTCTTATCCAGATACAGTAGATTATTCTCTCTGCAAATATGATTGAACTTCCATTTCACGAGTTTAATATTATCTTAGGGATGGATTGGCTCCATAAACACCAGGCAATCGTCAATTTTTGTTTGAAAAGGATCACTTTGAAAACCCCCGAAGATCAAGAAATTATGGTTATAGGAGAACAATCTAACTTTTTATCTAACGTCATCTCAGCCGCTGCAGCACACAAATGTATTAGAAAAGGGTGTTCGGCTTATTTGGCTTTTGTTACTGATTCTGAGGCTTAGAAGCCGTAAGTTAGTGATGTGCCTACGGTTAGAGACTTCCTTGATGTTTTTCCTGATCAATTACTAGGATTACCCCCCAACAAGGGAGGTTCAATTTAGCATTGATGTGTTACCTGGTACGGTTCCTATTGCCATGGCCCCTTATCATATGGCACCAGCAGAATTGATAGAACTGAAGATTCATCTATAGGAATTGTTAGAAAAGGATTCATCCATGCGAGTGTTTCCCCCTGGAGAGCCCCAGTGTTATTTGTAAAGAAGAAAGATGGGTCTCTTAGACTATGCATTGACTATAGGCAACTGAATAAATTCACCATCAAAAATAAATATCCATTACCCAGAATCGACGATTTGTTTGATCAACTAAAGGGTGTCAATACATTTTCAAAAATTGACTTGAGATCAGGCTACTACCAGCTTGGAGTAAGGGAAGCAGACATCCCAAAAAATGCTTTTTGTATAAGGTATGAGCAATATAAATTTGTAGTTATGCCTTTTGGTCTCACTAATGCACCAGCTGCTTTCATGGATTTGATGAACCATGTCTTTCAATTTTATCTAGATCAATTCCTGGTGGTATTTATTGATGACATCTTGGTCTATTCCAAGACACCAGAGGAACATGATCGACATGTAAGAATTGTATTGCAGACACTGAGGGAAAAACAGCTATATGCTAAATTCAGCAAGTGTGAGTTTTGGCTAAATGAAGTTGCTTTCCTTGGTCACATAGTTTCAGCTGAAGGCATCAAGGTAGATCCCATGAAAATTGAAGTCGTACTTAATTGGAAACCACCTAAAAATGTTCCTGAAGTTCGAAGCTTTCTTGGATTAGTTGGGTATTACAGGTGATTTGTGAAAGGATTTTCTATGATAGTCTCCCCATTTACCAAGTTACTACAAAAGAAAGACATATTTGAATGGACTCAGAAATATCAGCAAAGCTTTGAGAAGCTAAAAAGTATGTTGAATGAAGCTCTTGTTCTTACTCAACCCATTTCAGGTAAACCTTATGTCATTTATAGTGATGCCTCCAAGAATGGATTAGGGTGTGTGCTTATGTAGGAAGGAAAGGTGGTGGCATATGCTTATAGACAGTTAAAACCACACGAAAGAAATTACCCTACCTATGATATGGAGCTAGCAGCCATTGTATTTGCTTTGAAGATATGGAGACATTATCTATATGGGGAGAAATGCCACATTTATACTAACCATAAAAGTCTAAAATATCTACCTACACAGAAAGAACTCAACCTACGACAAAGACGATGGCTGGAACTCATTAAAAACTATGATTGCTTGATTGACTACCATCCTGGCAAAGCAAATATGGTAGCTGAAGCACTTAGAAAAAAGTATTTTATGGCCTTACGAGCTATGAAAGTGAAATTAAATATAGCACAGGATGGAGCAATGGTGGCTGAAATGCAAATGAAACTAGATTGGCTTCAACAAGTAAGGGTTGCTTAGAGATAAGATGAAAGGCTAGCCTCCATTATCTCCCATCCTCAGACACAGACAAGTAAAAGTATTGAGTTTTCCCTGGGTCATGATGATTGCTTGTACTATAAAGGTAGAATATGTGTGCTTAGTGATGCAGAATTAAAGAAAAACATTTTGACAGAAGCTCACAATAGCCCCTATGCTATGCATCCCGGTAGTAATAAAATGTGTCAAGAACTGAAGAAATCATACTGTTGGCCGAGGATGAAGATGGAAATAGCAAATTTTGTAATAAAATGTTTAATCTGTCAACAGGTTAAGGCTGAACATCGAGTACCTTCGAGGCTATTACATCCTATCACTATACCAAAATGGAAATGGGAGCGGATCACTATGGATTTTGTATTTGGTTTACCACTTACAAGGAGACAGCATGACTCCATCTAGGTAATTATGGATAGGATGACTAAGTCAGCTCACTTTCTCCCAGTGAGATCGGATTTCTCTTTATTTCGACTTGCAAAAATTTATGTCAATGAGATTGTGAGGCTTCATAGTGTTCTGATATCCATAATTTCTGATAGGGACCCATGGTTTACTTCTAGATTCTGGCAGAAACTTCAAGAAGCACTGGGAACCCACTTAAATTATAGAATAGCCTTTCACCCACAAATAGATGGCCAATCTGAGCGGGTGATACAGATACTGGAAGAGAAAGGACTTGAAGACAGCGACAAACCGACCGAAGTCATATGCGAAATTGAAGAGAAAGGACATAGGATTCAACATTGGGATAAAGTATTTCTAAAAGTCTCGCCATGGTGGAAGATTCTCCAATTTGGTAAAAAAGGGAAGCTTATTCCTAGATTCATCGGACCTTATGAAACAACACAACATGTGGGACCAGTGGCATACATGTTACAGTTACCTTCTGAATTAGAGAGGATCCATGATGTATTCCATGTTTCTATGCTAAGGAGATATCGTTCAGATCCTTCCCATATTATTACATCAGAAGAAATAGAGCTGAGACCTAACTTGACTTATGATGAAGAATTAATAAGAATCTTAGCACGAGAAACCAGAAAACTATAAAATAAGCATATCTCATTAGTCAAAGTGCATTGGACATGCCATATTGTGGAAGAAGCTATATGGGAATCTAAGGAGGCAATGAGACAACAGTATCCCCACCTATTCGATCTAGATAAATTTTGAGGATAAAATTTTTATTTAAGGGGGGAGAACTGCAACACCCCAATTTTACATTTGTCATGCATATTAAGCTACAGAGCATGAAAAATTACCCTATGTTAAATTTTGGGAAAATCGGAGTTGAATAGGGAGAGAAAACTCGATAACAAGTATAATGGAGTAATTGTATTGGGATCGAAAAACCCGAGACAGGGGACCTAACGAACAATGTAACCTGAGAACAAGACATTAAAGTATAATTTGAGCGGAGTCTAATGGTACAATTTGAGGAGAAATTGAGGTCAAATAGGTCTCCAAACGGGCAAATAAAGGAAAATTTCACGGGTTTACCTAGGGTTGACCAAAACTTTAACCGAGCGATTGAGGAAACTAAAGATCTCTTATTGCTCCCATATTTCATATACACCATATAAATAATGTAAATACACCCTATGAACTGAAAAATAGTAATTCCGACAATTATGAAATTTTGGATTTTAGACCAGCTATGTAGGCTACTAGGGTCAAAAGTATACCAAAACGATGTCGAAATGAGCTAAAATTTTAACCACATGTTCTTAAATATATATGGACACACAGTGCAAATTTTTAGGTCAATCTAATATTGGAAATGAAAATTCATATTTCAGGGTGCAAAATAGAGACAGAGTCATTGGGAGGGTCAAACCTGAGAATTTGACCATAAGAAGATACATGGATCATTAATATAAAGCCATGCTTAAGTGTGAGTGAGCCTAGAACAGTAAGAGAAGCCTAACTTGGTGTATGGGCAACAAGTGACAAAAATTAATGCCCTTAGATTTAATAGAGAATGATTGAATCTTGGCCCTTCCTTTGGTACACTCAAAAACATCCTATAATAGCTCCTGAATATCTAAAAACAACCCTAAAATGTCTGCAAATACCCCCTTATTTTCTTCAAAATTTGAAATCCCCTTTTATTGCCCTCTCCTCCATTTTTCTTCATCTCAAGATTTCTCTCTCTAGACCACAAACTCTAATCACAACCTAATACTCATAAATTCATCCCTTTTAACCTAGAAAAGGATTTTTACCAAAAAGAGGCCAAGAAATTATGGATTTAAGGTAAGAACCCTAAGGTTAAATTTTGTGATTACATGGGTTTTAGGTAGAATTTGAAGGGGAAATTCCATAAGCATATAGAATTGCCTTAGTTTCATTATTTTAGTTATTTAAGTTTCTGCTTTTAATTTTGTTAAGTTCTTCATCATTCAAAACTTGGGAATTCTTTGCACACATCACTAATTTTAAAATCTAAAATACATAGCTCTTACACATTTCCCTTGGGTTCGATATTTAGGGTCATAATTACATTTTTCTATATTACTAGCCGATCCAGTACACTTGTTAGACACCAATCACTCATGTATTGTTGTGTTTATGTTTGATTTCTAGTTGAAAGCCTTATACTCCTTAAGGGGCTAAGGGTGTTACAAAAATTATAATAGGAATTCTATAACAATAACGATAATAATAAAAAGTAAACAACAATAGTAATTATTTTATCTGAATAAACCAATTAGCTATTTACCATATTAAGTAATTATAATAACTATTCTATGCCTTTCCTGGTCATCCCTTTTCTAACATAACACCCTGTGTGCATACATTCATAATGTATTTTGTTTGCATAATTATTGCATTCATAAGCAAACTTTTAATTTAAATATTAGACTAGTTAAGATCATGCAAAAGTACTACTCACTATATTATGCTTCACAACTGTATACTCTTTACAAATCACTTTACTAGGTACAAAATGAAAATGTACAACAACAAAATCAAAAAGATAATATCTTCATACTTTGACTTTTCCTAGGGTTGGCCTAGTTGATGCAGATTTTGCCTCTAATAGAGAGTTTAAACTGGAATACCTACACGGATAAAACCCATGCTAAGCTAAATAGCTTAGTGGGGAACAAATAATACACAAACAACCACTCACAGTGGTTACTACCAATCACACGAACATACAACAACACAAATATCCATTTATGCTCATTGGAGAACTTCACAATCAATAACAAGAGAAAATATTTTACTATATTACTTATAAAACAAGTATAAGCATGTGTAACATATCAATATTTGGCCATTTCTTTAACAGTTCATTTCTTTACATGAATGCCTACCTATGTTCTATGGATGTGAATAACAGGTGTTGTAGATACCCGTAGGTATCGTTTATACAAATACCTAAAGGTATTAAACATATGGACCCAAATGAGGTCAAGACTGTGGACCCAAATGGGGTCGAGACTGTGGCTGTTGCATTTATAAACATATAGGCATGCCTATCTATCCACCACCAAGTTCTATGTGCAGGCATTAGACGTTTCATATATCATTCTATAAATTGTATCCAAATCATTATATTGCATCACATTGCATAATTATACATATAAATATTCATAGGTATTATAGTAATGTAACGTTACTATCAACATGTAAATAAATATTACAAACACACATACACACACACACACACACACACATACACACACACACACATATATATATATTGGTATGTGTTATCTAATGGGAACATTATAAACCATGTATACATATATGCACACTTTGGTGTTAATTCATATACATATGCATTTATAGCCTCTATATGCTCATGTTTTAAGGTATAACGTGTCTTATTATTAGCAAAATACACGGAGGTAGTCTAATGTGATAGAAAAAGGGAAGAAAAAGCAAAAATAGGGGATAAAAACCTGCAGTTGAGAACACAACAAGTGTTGTGAGCTCAATAGTGGGCATTTGGCCAATTATGATTTCCCCTGTTCACAAAATTCTGTTGATTGGTTTAAAAACTTATCTTGCATTGCGATTTCGACATATTACACGACTTTTTTTGGAAAAATTTTCTTCTACAAAGTTTTTCCTTTACATTTCCAGTTTATGAAACATTAAAAATAATTCCATTTTGAAATTTAAATCTCCAAATATTCACAAGAAAAGGTGGACAATTTCCAATGATAGGGTAGCAAACATAATCATATTTCAAGCTTAAGTTTGATCATTATAGGGCAAGAATCAGATGTTGGTCTCTTTTTATGAAATTTAGGTTTATAAATCTAGTTTCAATTTTAACTAGAATTACTCAATTTAGGTCTCTCAACCTTAAGATATGGGCAAAATAGTCCAAATAGGGTCAATGAGCCTAAGAATAGAGTTTTGCCAAAAAGAAGGCATATCAAAGATTCTGGTTCCCATGCCAATTTACCCATCATATGTAGGTATCCCCTCAAATAAAACTTCATTCTAACATCTCAAATCACTACAACAAGGTAACACCACAAATTTTTAATAAGTTCCCATACCTTTTTGTGATTAACCTCCTTTAAGCTCCTCCTTCCAGCTTTCTTTCCATTTGCTGGATTTCCCTTCTACAAGAATGGATTCACATGATATTATAACATAAATGATTAATATAACTTTATAAATTGATTATCCAAAATCAAAGAAGAAGAGGATAAGGAATTGTTATCCTAAAATGATAACCCCTAAATTCTCTCTCCTCAAGCAAAAATCAAATTAGGATTTTAAGGTGTTCTTGAGAGCTTAATTAGGAGAAATTGTGGCCTTTGAATTCCTTGAAGTGGCCAGCACCCCTTTCCTATTAATCTCTATAATTTCTACTTTTCTAATGAAAGTTCTAGGAAGATAGGTATCATGCTCCTATTGGCTCCTATTTCCAATTTTTCAAAATTACACTTAACTTCTTAAATTTATGTTTTTACCCAAAAATTTTTCTTTCTCTTTTCAATTAGGTCCCTTAATTAACTTCTTCCCTATAATTAATCACATGCATGGCCTAATTTAAAATGACCATTTTACCCCTCTTTTCTTAAGGTAATTACTTTTATACCCTACTTGTAGCTTACTAACTATACACACACAGAGAGATCATATTATCATTCAAGAACACATGCACATTCTTCCAAAGCCTAAATAGGGACCTTACATTTCTCCCTACCTTAAAAGAATTTCATCCTCGAAATTCATACCTGATTTGAATAAATTTGGTTACTGTGTTATTATGACCGATTCAGGTTCTCATGTGGCCTCTTCCATGCCATGATGCTGCTATAGTACTTTAACTAAGGGACTCTGCTTGTTCTACAATTGTTTAACCTCTCTAGCTAGAATTTCTTTTAGTTCTTCATCATAGGAATAGTCAGGTTGTACTTGTATTTTCTACAAGGGCACTATGTGAGATTCATCTTATTAATATTTTCAGAGCATAGAAATGTGAAAGACATCATGCAACGTGGATAATTCTGAAGGGAGTGCCAATCTATAAGCAACAACTCTAACTCGTTCCATAACTTCATATGGACCAATGAACCTTGGACTAAGTTTTCTTTTTTTCCCAAATCATAGCACTTTTCTCCACGGTGACACCTTTAAAAACACTTTATCTGCCACTTGGTATTCAATATCTTTTCTCTTTAAGTTTGCATATGACTTTTGTCTATCACTGGCAGTCTTTAGTCTTTTCTTGATAATTTACACCTTCTCTTTAGTATCTTTGATAATGTCAGGACCTATGACCTTCTTCTCGATTAGTTCAGTCTAACAGATTAGAGTTCTACACTTTCTGCCATATATAGCTTCATAAGGTGCCATACTGATGCTAGCGTGATAACTATTTTTGTATGCAAATTCCATTAGAGCAATGTATCTATCCCAACTGCTTGGAAAATCTAAGGCGCAACCTCTCATCATATCTTCTAACACCTAAATAACTCTTTTGGATTGCTCGTGTATTTATAGATGAAATATTGTATTGTAGTGGAGTTTGGTGCCTAAAGCTTGTTGTAAACTTTTCCAAAATCTAAAAGTAAATCTCAAATCTTGATCAAAGATTACCGACATAGGAATTTCATGCAATAGGACAATTTTGTTTACATACAATTCAGCCAATCTATCCAGTGGACAGTCCAACCGAGCTAGTATGAAATGAGCCATCTTGGTAAGCCTATCTACAATTACCCATGTTGCATCATACTTTCTTTGAGTGAGGGGCAACCCTCTAACAAAATCCATGGTCATATTTTCCCATTTCCACTGTCGAATTGGAATGGGATTCAATAACCCAGAAGGGAATTGGTGTTCATCCTTCACTTGTTGTCAAGTTAGACACTTAGAAACATAGTCAAACATGTCTCTTTTCATTCTCAACCACTAATAAATATGCTTCAAATCTTGTTACATCTTGTTACCTTTGAGATGCATAGTGAAAATTGTGTTGTACACTTCTCGCAATAAGGTTTTCTTTAACTCTTTATCATCTGGTATGCACAGTCTATTTCAATAATACACACCTCCCTCTTCTCTTATTGAGTACTCTAATGGCCCTCTTTCATGTATTGATTGAACTATCTGCTGTAATTTTTCATCATCCTTTTGGGCATTAATCATTATTTGTTTTATATTGGGTTGCGCTTTTAATTGAGCTATCAATGTTCTATCTGGTGTAAATCTCCATTTACATTATTCCAATAGTAACAACGCCACCATCTTTTGGCTCAAGGCATTAGCCACCACGTTTGCTTTACATGGATGATAATCAACTATGTAATCATAGTCCTTAAATAATTATAACCATCTACGCTATCTCAAATTAAGGACTTTCTATGTAAGCAAATACTTAAGGCTTTTATGATTAGTATAAATCTTACATCTTTCTCCAAACAAGTAATGCCACCAAATCTTTAAAGCAAAAACTACTACTGTCAATTCTAGATCATGAGTAGGGTAGTTTTTCTCATTAGGCTTCAATTTCCTTGAGGCATATGCCACAACTTTACCTTCTTTACTTAAGGCTTTTATGATTAGTATAAATCTTACATCTTTCTCCATACAAGTAATGCCACCAAATCTTTAAAGCAAAAACTACTACTATCAATTCTAGATCATGAGTAGGGTAGTTTTTCTCATTAGGCTTCAATTTCCTTGAGGCATATGCCACAACTTTACCTTTTTTCATTAACACACAACCCAATCCATTTCTGAAGGCATTATTGTACATAGCATATTCTTTACTGGATGTTAGTTGAGTAAAAATTAGGGCTTCTGTTAGCATCCTTTTTAATCACTCAAAGCTCACTTGACATTTGTTGGTCTATTCGAACTTAACATCCTTTCGAAGCAATCTAGTAAGTGGCAATACGATAATCAAAAATCCTTTCACAAAGCGACGATAATACCTAGCCAGGCCTAGGAAAATCCTTACTTTCGGTACATTTTAGGGTGGCTTCCAATTCATAATGGCTTCTACCTTTTTAAGATCCACTTTAATACTTTGTGATGATATAATGTGCCCAAGGAAAGAAACCTCCTTAAGCCAGAAATCATATTTGCTCAGTTTAGCATACAATTGTTTCTCTCGCAAGGTCTGTAACACAATTATCAAATGTTCTGCATGTTCTACTTCATTTCAATAATATACCAGTATATCATCAATAAACTCTACCACAAACTAGTCCAAATAGGGTCTGAACACCCTATTCATCAAATCCATGAAGGCTGCTAAAGCATTGGTCAATCCAAAAGGCATAACCAAAAATTCATAATGGCCATATCGGGTTGTAAAAGCAATTTTTGGGACATCTATATCTTCCACTCGAAGTTGATAATATCCCAATCTCAAGTCGATCTTAGAAAACACCCTGACATCTTTTAATTGATCAAACAAATCTTCAATTTGAGGTAAAAGATATATATTCTTCACTATCACCTTGTTGAGCTATCTATAATCAATACACATCTTTAAGCTACCATCTTTCTTTTTAACAAATAGCACTGGTGTGTCCCAAAGAGATACACTAGGACTGATAAAACCCTTATCTAACAACTCTTGCAGTTGAACTTTTAACTCCTTTATTTCTGATGGTGCCATCCTATACAATGCCCTAAAGATGGGCGTTATTCCTAGTAAAGTTTCTATGGATAACTCCACTTCTATTTTAGGTGGGAGAGCAGGTAACTCCTTAGAAAACACATAAGGAAATTCATTAACTATCGGTATGTCTTGAAGATTTACTTTCTCTTTCTTAGAATCAAGCACTAAGACTAAGAATGCTTCATACCCTTTCCTAAGGAAACAACCAGCTTGTATAGCTTATATGACAGTTGTTAAAGGCTTTGATCTAATACCCTGGGCCGTTATTTCCTTTCCTTCTGCATCTTTCAGTTCTACTATCTTTGTCTTACAATTCACTATTGCCTAGTATTTAGTTAACCAGCCCATGTCTAGTATCACATCAAATTCATGGAATGGTAACTCTATTAAGTCAGCAGGAAATTCTCTCCCTTGAATTATAATAAGGCAATCCTTACACATTTTATTCACACAAACACTGTGGCCAAAAAGGCTAGTCACACATATATCAAACACTAACTATTCCATATTTGTCATATTTCTACCTAGGTCCCCAACACAATTATAAGATGAGTAGAACCCCGAATCGATAAGCACATACACATTCGTGTTAAAAAGTCAGAAAATACCCACTTGACTTCCAAGCCATCTACTTCTTCACGAGCTTTCATTACATATGCTCGGGTGGGAGGTGTAGCAATGAAAGGTCGATCAACAGTCTCAAAGGCATTTCTGGACTGGGCTTTAAATTGACTAGCTCCACCTTGACCTCTTCCATGCCCTCTACTAGTTGAGGATGCATTAGAGGCTTCCTTATTGCTCTGTTGTGTAGACCTTTGCTCTAGCTTTAATGGGCAATTAGCCATGAAATTATTAGTGCCACCACATCTGAATCAAGCATTTATTAACACCCTACAGGTACCCCAATGCTTCCTAAAGCAATAGGTGCACTCTGGCAGCTATCCTTTATCCTGTCCTGCTGATGTCTCTTTATCCAATTTAGATGAGGTAAAGGTTCCTTGACATCTACCTCGAGTAGCAGGATTGTTGAAAGATCCAGATAATTGATCTCCCTATAGAATTCAAGGTCTCTTTCTTATAGATGAACCACCTCTAGTAACATTTCTTCTTTGCTCTCTCTCCTTCTTGGCCACTTCACTCTTTTCTACTTAGATGGTTGCATGCATAAGTTGATAGTAGTCCACTGCCTGTAATGAAGTAGGTCCGATTAAGTGCTCCCTAATATAATCATTTAAGCCATCCTCAAATTGCCAACACTTGAAGGCTCCAATTAGCATAGAATATGGTGCATATTTACTTAGATGGTTGAATTCCTTCTCATACTCGGACACCGTCATGCCTCTTTGTTTCCAGTTTAGAAATTGTCTCGGCTTCTCCTCTTTATAAGCTTTGGTAACATATCTTTTCTGAAACTCTTCCGAAAATAAGTCCTAAGTGAGAAGGTCAGGCAATTGGGGCTACTTTAACACTAGTTTCCACCAATCATATGCCGGTCCCTGAAGTAAGGACACAGCATATGTGACTTTCTAACTAGCTGGGCATTGGATCTTATCAAATACACGCCGAGTCTTTTCTAGCAAAAACTCTACCTTCTTTGATTCCTCTAATGTAGTATCAAAGAACTCCTCTACTCCATGTTTTCTAATTTCTACAATAGGGGCTTTGGGAGTCATCATCCTCTGTAGAATTTACACTATGTCGTAAGAAAGCTTAAATAATGCCTCCCTTAGGACAGCAACTATGGGTACATCACCACGAAAAGAGGCTGAAGATTCCAAATTGAAAGGGTTTGATCTTACCAACAAATTACTTTCAGCAGATTCATCTACTGCTTCCTTGGACCCCACCATGATCAACTATCTATCATAAAATAGGGGCATCTTCATTAGGCCAACACTAAAAATATTCTATACATGTATGCTTTTACACTCTTAGTAGCCAGAACCGCCTAAACCTAGGCACTTTAATACCAAAAATTTAATGACTATTCTATGCCTTTCCTGGTCATTGCTTTTCTAACATACCAACCTGTGTGGATACATTTATAATTTATTTCATTTGTATAATTATTACATTTATAAGCATACTTTTAATTTAATTTATTAGACTGGTTAAGATCATGCAAAAGTACTACTCACTATATTATGCATCACAATTGTTTACTCTTTACAAATCACTATACTAAGTACAAAATGAAAATGTACAACCGCAAAATCAAAAAGATAATATCTTTATACTTTGACTCTTCCTAGGGTTGGCCTAGTTAATGCAGATTTTTTCCCTGACCGAGAGTCTAAACTCGAATACCTATTGGGAATTACCGGTTACATGCATCTCATAAATAAGCAAAATTTAAAATTTTTTAACCAATAGATCTAATCTTGCCATGAATTTACAATATACATATTAATGAGAATAAGAACAATCACCTTTGATTCTTGTTGAACAATTGATTTTCCCTCTCACCGAGTTGTCGCAAACCACAGTGTCCAAAATTGAACACCTCCAATTAGTAATCCACACTAGAGAAGGATTGAATGAACCAATAATGGAGAAATACAAGAGCTAGCAGAAATGTCTTGATGCTAGCAAGGGGGGTGGCAGCTAGAGTTGAGAGAGTGAGAGAGTGTTTTTTTTCTCTTAATGTTCACTTAATCCTAAAATCCCTATCACTTGGATTTTTATAGTTAGGTAAAAAAATCCAACTTCATAATGGGATTAGGCTCTTTAAAATTGCTGGAGAAATATTAAATGGGCTTCTAGAATTATTAATAATTTATTTAGGCTCAATTAAATCCAATTTAAATTATTTTATAAAAGACTATGTATAAAACCCACAAACTAGGCCCTTCATGCATACATATGGATTTAATCATCAAAATGAATTCCAAATCCATCCAAATTAAATATGTAGGCTCTATAACACTTATGAAATATATTTAATTTATTTTTGTCCAAGAGTTAGGCCTCTAAGGCCTTCTATCAGGGTTCGTCATGTAACCCTTCCTCTAAAGGATTTCTGCACCAGAACTAATCTTCTAGGCCTCTTTTAATTTCTCCAATGGATCTATTAATTATTATATCAGCCCTATAATACTTATAGTCCAATAATAATTAATTATGAAATATAATATTTCAATTAGGTCCATTTTATAGAATATTTCTAAAAAGTTCTGCAAATAATATTACTTGATCATAATTAATTAAACTCTTTAATTAATTATTCTCTTATTCACTTCTCTATTCCCATAATAATATCAAATATTATTATCCTTGTCATTTTACCATTTTATTCTTTTTTCTATATGTGTGTGACCTATTGGGTTGCTATCCATATTGGCAGTATAATATGTAATTGTGAGTTCTATTCAAAACTCATATGATTTAAACTTCTTTAAATCATTTTACCAATCCCTATTGATATCTATGATACACTATTATAAAAGTCATGATTGACCACTAGCTAGGTATCATGACTACCCAAATGTTAGGAAAGTCAAGTGGTTTGACTATACACTTCCATAGAAACGGTTACCGTGCATTTACTCCTTTCACCACTCTTATCTCAATTAGATTCTAAGTATGGATTTCTGTAAACTCATATAAATATAATTATGTATGTTCTATTAATGTAACCATTGTTCCCAAAATGCCCTTTATGGATCCCTATCCATCTTGGCATATTACTTTGGCCAGAGATTCTCTGAACAAGGTAATTATAGAATCATGCGAGATAACTTTCCTTAATAAATCTGGGATGGTGAATCCTTTATCGATCACTCAACTAACTTCAAATAGGTCATGAGATACCCAACCTCCTAACTATGTTCACCCCCAGTTAGAAGTAATCAGTTATGGAGTCAAAGTATACCACTTGCTACTTAAGATAACTTTGGTGATCTCAAGTCTAAGGATACTTGCACAACCGCTATGAAGAGATTGCTCGCTGACATAGATTTAATATCTATGTGAGGATTCTCTTTGCAGGTCTCCAATGAACTTGTTCTTCTAACAAGCATCGGTATGTTAGCTTTGATTATCTTTCATAATCACAGTTATGAGAACCACTGCTTGAATAATTCAAAAAGCATAGCATATGCTAGTATGTCCGAATTAACAATGTCCTATCTTGTTAATTCTATGACTAGGAATATTTAGATATTAACACATTTGCATGTAATAGACATCTCACATCATGAACACTTTTATGATTGCATTTGCACTGTGTTTATAATGTCTAAGACTTCAATTATTAATTTAAGATTTACAAACTCATGTATTTAAACATAGCATTAATAAATGAATGTTGCCTTTTATTAAGAATATGAATTCATACATATGAAATACATCCCTTTTACATGAGCTCTAGGGCATACTCTCTGACAATCTCCCATTTGTACTAGAGCCAATCACTCATATGTCTTAGACCCATATTATTTATATGGTGATCATGCTTAATCTGGGAAAGTGCTTTAGTGAAGGGATCCGCCACATTATCATCTGTGTGGAACCTTTCTATTTTCACATCATTTCTAGCTATTATTTCCCTTATAAGATGGTAGCGTCTGAGAACATGCTTGGATTGTTGATGAAAACGTGGTTCCTTTGCTTGGGCAATGGCTTCATTGTTGTCACAATATAAAGATATCAGATCAATAATGTTAGGCACCACTCCTAGTTCAGATATAAACTTTTTGATCCATACTGCTTCTTTGGCTATTTTTGAAGCAGCAATATACTCAGCTTCTGTCATGGAATCAGCAATTGTTTCTTGTTTGGAACTTTTCCAACTAACTGCCCCTCCTTCCATTATGAACACAAAACCAGACTGTGATTTACAATCATCTTTGTCAAATTGGAAGCTGGCATCTGTATACCCATTTACTTCCAAACTACCCTCCCCATATACCAAGAATATATCCTTAGTCTTTCTCAAGTACTTAAGAATATTCTTGACAGCTGGCCAATGTTCCTCTCTAAAATTGGATTGGAATCTGCTTATGACACTCAAAGCAAATGCTACATCTGGATGTATACATAACATAGCATACATGATAGAGCCAATTGCAGATGGATATGGTATTCTATTCATGTTCTCTCTATCCTCTAGTGTCTGCGGACATATAGACTTAGAAAGGTGTTTCCCATGCACCAAGGGTATAAACCCTTTCTTAGAGAAATCCATATTGAATCTCTTCAATACTTTATCTATATATGTAATTTAAGAAAGACCTAGCAACCTATTGGATCTATCTCTATAAATCCTTATTCCCAGAATATATGATGCTTCTCCAAGGTCTTTCATGGAGAATTGCTTGGATAGCCATATTTTAACAGATTGGAGAAGAGAAATGTCATTTCCCATTATCAATATGTCATCCACATATAGAACTAGGAAGACAATTGCACTCCCACTGACCCTTTTATATACATAAGGTTCATCTGCATTCTGTGAGAAACCAAACTCATTGATTGTCTCATTGAATTGTATGTTCCAACTCCTAGAGGCTTGCTTCAATCTATAAATGGATCTTTGAAGTTTGCATACATTTTTGCCATTTCCTGATGTGAACCCTTCTGGTTGTGTCATATACACATCCTCGGTCAGATTTCCATTTAGGAAAGCTATCTTCACATCCATTTGCCAAATCTCATAATCATAATGAGCTGCAATGGCTAAAAGTATTCTTATAGAATTAAGCATCGCTACAGGAGGAAAGGTTTCATCATAGTCAATACCTTCTTTTTTTACGATGGTCTTCTTTTTGAAGACCCATTTGCACCCTATGGGTTTTATCCCTTCAGGTGGTTGAGTTAAAGTCCATACTTTATTCTCATACATGGAGTCCATTTTAGACTGCATAGCCTTAAGCCATAAATCATGTTCTGAACTATTCAAAACTTCTTAATAGCTTATAGGCTCATTGTCCTCTACTACAATTATGCCTCTATCTAAATCAATGTGAAATCCATATCTCACAAGGATAGAACACATCCTAGTAGATCTTCTAGGATTTTGTGTATAATCAGGTTCAACTATAATCTCATCATTATGAAATTCAGTCTCGAGTTTAATAGGTTGATCTACTTCTATTTGTGGGTCTTGAACTTCACCAAGTTCAATTTTACTCCCACTGTCCTCTCGTAGGAGAAATTCTCTTTCCAAAAAGACAACATGCCTTGAAACAAACACCTTTTGTTCTAAGGGATGATAGAAATAATATCCAAATATTTCTTTTGGATATCCCACAAATAAACATTTGTCAGACTTAACATCTAGTTTGTCTAACATTGTCCTCTCCACATAAGTAGGACAACCCTATACCTTCATATGGAAAAGTGTGGGTTTTTTGTTATTTTATATCTCATATGGAGTAACATCAACCAATTTACTAGGAACTCTATTTAACACATAAATAGCAGTTTCTAGTGCATATCCCCAAAAGGACTTAGGCAACTCTTCTCGGCTCATCATGGATCGAACCATATCTAATAGTGTTTGATTTCTTCTTTCAGATACACCATTATGTTGTGGTGTATATGGTGGAGTCCATTGAGATAAAATCCCATTATCTCTAAGATAATCTTGAAATTCTTGACTTAAGTACTCTCCACCTTGATCTGATCTAAGTGTCTTAATACTCTTACCAAGTTGCTTCTCTACTTCAATCCTGAATTCTTTGAACTTTTGAAATGCTTCTGATTTATATTTCATTAGATAGATATATCCAAACTTGGAATAATCATCTATGAAAGTTATGAAGTAGGAGTAACCTCCTCTAGCATGTGTAGTCATTGGACCACATACATCTGAATGTATTAAGTTCAAAACCATTTTAGCTCATTCTCCTTTACTATTAAATGGAGCTTTTGTCATTTCTTCCAATAAAAAAGACTCACACGTATCAAATGATTCATAATCAAATGATCCCAAATCACCTAACTTGTGTAATTTGGTCATGCGTTTCTCATTTATATGGCCTAAATGACAATGCCATAAATATGAGGTATTTAGATTATCTTGTTTCATTCTCTTGGTATCCACATTATGCACTTCTTTAATTAAATCAAGAACAAATATACCATTCTCAATGATAGCTTTAGCATAAAATATATTGTTCTTAAAAATGTAACAACATTTGTCTTTTAAAGAAATGTCATAATCGTTCAACAAACAACTGAAAGAAATAATACTTTTGGATAATGCTGGAACATAACAACAATTATTTAACTCCAGTATTAATCCACTTGGAAAAGGCAAATGGTAAGTCCCCACAACTTTTGTAGAGACGTTTTGTCCAGTAGCTAACTGTAGACATATTTCTGCCTTTCCAATTCTTCTACTGCTTTTAAGCCCCTATAGATCATTACACAAATGAGATCCACATCTGGTATCTAATACCTAATATTGTTTTGAAGCAATATAATAAGTATTAATTTCAATAATATGAATACTTGAAGTAAAAGCATCAGCTTGCTTTTTCTCCTTGAGAGAATCTAGATAGGCCTTGCAGTTACGCTTCCAATGACCATCGTTTCCATAATAGAAGCAAGTTCCTTTGGGATTATCTTTCTTGACAACCTTCTTCTTGGAAACCCACCATTCCTTGGCTATGCCTTGGTCATATTCTTCTTCTTTTGCTTATTGCCTTCAGCAGAAGTGACAACCATGACACTTTTCGAATTCTTCTTGAATGATCCATCAGCTTTTTTTAGCATGTTGATTAACTCAGGAATGGTTACTTGGATCTTGTTCATGTTGAAGTTAAGCACGAAAGGTGCAAAACTTTGAGCCAATGAGTACAAGATTAAATCTATGTATAGATCATTATCCATTACATAGCCAAGTCTACTCAAATGCTTAATATACCCATACATCTTCAATGCATGAGCAGCAGCCGAAGTGTCTTCCACCATTTTACAGCTAAATAGTGCTCGAGCAATCTCATATTGCTTAGCTCTAGCCTGAGAAGAATAAAGCTCCTCTATATGAAAAATGATGGTTCTAGATCCATCATCTCATGTTGCTTCTAAAATTCTAAGGATATAGCACCCAGCATCAAACATGCTGCTACTTCACTATCCTCCATGTATTTTTGATAAGTGCCCTTGATCTCATCAATGGCATCATCTGATGGAAGTGGTGGTGAATCTTTATCCAAGATATAATGGATCTTTTCAGCTCTGAGAATAATTCTCACTTGCCTGATCCAGTCAGAATAGTTGCTACCAACCAGTTTGTTATCCAAGATTGATCATATATTAATGTTTGATGTGCTCATGATGATGACCTAGATGTGAAAAAGAGAACATATGAGAGTATGTTCATATATATGTATGCATTAATTAGGTTTTTAATTAATCAAGTTACTCCCACTATTTGATTGCGAATTAATAGCCCTCACTATTTAATCCGAGAAAATCCGATGGTTTTCTTAGTGGGCTAATATCCAATCCTTGATATGTAATTTGACCTTGACTGTGGTCAACAAGCCAAACTCCATACCCTTGAAAGGTAGGTATCTCTATACCAATTGTGTCTCTACACAACTATTAGATCATTAGGTTATTCACTCTTGATACATGCATATCATATATGCATTCCCTAATCTTGCCTCTAGAACCATTAGCCTTGACTGTGGTCAACAAGCTAATGGGCTAATTAAGATGACCTATTTAATTAGATTCAAATATATTTGATATAATGTGAGCTTGACTGTGGTCAACAACCCACACTATAAAGAACTCTGGTTCTCTTCAAATTAATGGAAGGCTTATATACCTTAGTATTAGTTTGAGGGATTTTAGTTAATTAAGTCTCATCATACATAGTTGGCATACATTGGTATGCATCTTATATCTATCACATAAATACAAGCATACAAATATGGTATAGTTATGGACTTTACTACATTGATCTCCCCGAGCCAAAAGGGAAATCAAAAGGTTAAACTTTGGTAATATGCATGATTCAAACAAGTAAAAATAATTACATTATCTTTAAACTTGTTGGATCTCCATCTGGCCCATCTTGCTCCTTGATAGTGGTCTCCATTTCTATCTATAATTCTAATCTAAGTAATCTAATTACATATTATAATTTGAAAAACAAATACAAACCAAAATCAAGTGGCCGGGATATAAAAATCCTCATTGGGCCGAAACATGTATTATACTCAATCACATTAGGCATTTGTCCATAACTATCCATCATGCCAATCATACACCTTTATATGCATTTCTAATGCATAAAGTAAAACATATAATGGATTACTAACTTTTTTTCAACTCTTGAAACATACTTTTGACTTATTTTAATAATATGATCAAATTAGGAAACTTTTTCCATTTTGGAAACTTTCATTTTAGAAAAACTTTTTGCATGCATGTGTTCTTGCCTTAATTATCAACCCAATTGATTATTAATTGATTATTTAATTAATTAATCATATTAAATAAGTAAATAATCAATTTCGGGTATAAAGTAAAGGGTAGGCTAAAACCCACAAAATTAAACCCTAAGATGTGTTCACACACACACCAGTTTTGTTTCTATTAGACCATTTGGGCCTTTTGGAATAAGCCAAGACTACTCCAGCCCTTAAAATCCATTAATAAACTTAATTATAGTTTATAATATTTAATTTAAATCAGCTCCTTGGGCCCACCAAGTCATTCACTAATTTAAACTAAATCCATAAACATAATTAAGCCCATTAAGTGGTTTTAATGAATTAAAATTAATCCAATTAATTGAAGGCCCATTTTAATTAATCCAATTAATTAAAAACACATTAATATATCAGATATATTAGATTTAAAAGATTAAAAATTGTTCTAAACAAGAACACACCAAGAACGTCAATTTATCAAACTTTTTGACTAAACTAGTTTTCATGCAAAACTTGTTCGATTTCAATTTTATTTGATCCTATAGCTTAATATCACATATTAAATACATAAATTATCATCAAAATAATTTTAGAGTGGATCAATAAAAATTTAATTTAGAACATCCCCTAAACTTTATTGAAAAATAAAAGCCATTCACGCCAAACACAATGATTCTTTTCTCAAAACAATCATTTTTAGTTTTCGTTTTATATATTTGATCACATACATCCAGAAATCAATATTTCTTATTCATGAACAATAAAATCTGATATTTTAAATATCATGAAATAAATAACTCAAAAATAATAAAAATTCCACAAAATATAGAATTGTAGATTCATGGCAAAACTGAGGCTCTAATACCATGTTGGAAATTATCGAATTCATGCATCTCATACATAAGAGAAATTTAAAATATTTTAACCAATAGATCTAATCTTACCATTAATTTACAATATACATATTAATGAGAATAAGAAAAATCACCTTTGATTTTTGTTAAACTGATGATTTTCCTTCTCACCGAGTTGTTGTAAACCACAGTGTCCAAAATTGAATGCCTCCAATTAGTAATCCACACTAGAGAATGATTGAATGAACCAATAATGGAGGAATACAAGAGCTGGCCGAAAGCCCTTGATGCTAGCAAAGGGGGGTGGTAGCTAGGATTGAGAGAGTGAGAGAGTGTTTCTTTTCTCTTAATATTCACTTAACCCTAAAATCTTTATCACTTGGATTTTTATAGTTAGGTTAAAAAATCAAACTTAATAATGGAATTTGGCTCTTTAAAATTGCTAGAGAAATATTAAATGGGCTTTTGGAATTATTAATAATTTATTTGGGCTCAATTAAATCCAATTTAAATCATTTCATAAAAGACTACGCACAAAACCCACAAAGTAGGCCCTTCATGCATACTCTTGGATTTAATCACACCTAAATGAATTCCAAATCCATACAAATTAAATATGTAGGCTCCATAACACTTATGAAATATATTTAATTTATTTTGGTCTAATAATTAGGCCTTTAAGGCCTTCTATCAGGATTTGGCATGTAACCCTTCCTCTTTAGGGTTTCTGTGTCAAAACCAATCTTCTGGGCCTCTTTTAATTTCTCCAATAGATATATTAATTATTATATCAACCCTATAACACTTATATTCCAAGAATAATTAATTATGAAATACAATATTTCAATTAGATCCATTTTACAGAACATTTCTAAAAAGTTCTGTGAACAATTTTACTTGATCATAATTAATTAAACTCTTTAATTAATTATTCTCTTATTCACTTCTCTATTCCCATAATAAAATATTATATATTATTATCCTTGTCATTTTATCATTTTATCCTTTTCTCTAAATGTGTGTGACCTATTAGGTTCCAGTCTATATTGGCAATATAATTTGTAATTGTGAGTTCCATTCAAAACTCATATGATTTAAACTTCTTTAAATCATTTTATCAATCCCTATTGATATTTATGATACACTATTATACAAGTCATGATTGACCTATAGCTAGGCATCATGACTAACCAAATGTCAGAAAAGTTAAGTGGTTTGACTATATCCTTCCATAGAAACAGTTACCGTGCAATTACTCCTTTCACCACTCTTATCTCAATTAGATTCTGAGTATGGATTTCTGTCAACTCATATAAATCTAATTATGTATGTTCTATTAATGTAACCATTGTTCCTTAAATGCCCTTCATGGATCCCTATCCATCTTGGCATATTACTCTGGTTAGAGATTCTCTGAACAAGGTAATTATAGAATCATGTGAGATAACTTTCTTTAATAAATATGGGATGGTGAATCCTTTATCAATCACTCAACTAACTTCAAGTAGGTTATGATATACCCAAACTCCTAACTATGTTCACCCCCAGTTAGAAGTAATCAGTTATGGAGTCAAAGTATACCACTTGCTACTTAAGATAACTTTGGTGATCTCAAGTCTAAGGATATTTGCACAACTGCTATGAAGGAATTCCTCACTGACATAGATTTAATATCCATGTGAGGATTCTCTTTGTAGGTCTCCAATGAACTTGTTTTTCTAACAAGCATCCACATGTTAGCTTTGATTATCTTCCATAATTATAGTTATGAGAACCACTACTTGAATCATTCAAGAAGTATAACATGAGCTAGTCTATCAAAATTAACAATTTTCTATCTTGTTAATTCTATGATTAGAGATATTTAGATATTAATAAATTTGCATGCAATAGACATCTCACATCATGAACACTTTCATGATCGCCTTTACACTGTGTTTATAATATCTAGTACTTCATTTATTAATTTAAGATTTACAAACTCATGTATTTAAATATAGCATTAATAAATGAATGATGCCTTTTATTAAGAATATGAATTCATACATATGAAATACATTCCTTTTACATGGGCTTTAGAGCATACTCTCTAATAATACCTACACAGATAAAACTTGTGCTAAGATAAACAGCTTAGTGGGGAACAGATAATACACAAACAACCACTCAAGTGGTTACTACCAATCACACGAACATACAACAACACAAATATACATTTATGCTCATTGGAGAACTTCACAATCAGTAACAAGAGAAAATATGTTACTATATTACTTATAAAACAAATATAAGCATGTGTAACATATCAATATTTGGCCATTTCTTTAACATACTATAAGAAAATCTGAAAATAGAAACGGAAAAATAGCAACAGAAATGATTCCGTTGCTAAATTAGCAACGGAAAGCCAATTATGTTGCTAAAATTGGTTAAACTTTGTAGATTTAGCAACGAAAAAATTTTTGGTTATCTTCCGTTGCTAAAAGTGGAGGGAATTTTTGGCGCCAAAATTCAGCAACGAAATCACTATTCCGTTGCTAATTAAGGCGCCAATAGATGGCGAAAAAAATTGGAACGAAAAATAGCAACGGAATATTTTTTCCGTTGCTAATTTAGCAACGGAATTAAATTTTCGTTGCTAAAACATAATTCGGTTGCTAAATAGCAACGAAAATTTTTTCGGTTGCCATTTCCGTTGCTAAATAGCAACTGAATTTATTTCGGTTGCTAAAATAGCAACCGAATTAATTTTCGGTTGCTAAAATAGCAACCGAATTTTTTTCGGTTGCTAAAATAGCAACGAAATTTCATTTTCATTGCTAAATTTTGTATATGAGTACATATGGATATGTATATATACACACACATATACATACATATGCATATGTATATATATACATACATATGCATATACAAATATACATACATACATGCATACATCCATGTATGTATCTATATACATACTTATACATATAAATATGTATTTATGTATATACATATATATACATATATACATATGCACATACATATACATACATATTCATATATATATATATATATATATATATATATATATCCGTATGTGCTTGTATGTGCATACATATGGATATGTATGTACATACATATGTATACATATGGATATGTATATATATGTATGTACATATATATACATACATGTACATATGTATGTATGCATAAATACATGTATATGTATGTGCATATATACACATACATGTACATATGTATGTATGCATAAATACATGTGTATGTATGTGCATATATTAAAATGTGATATAACATTAGTGAATATTATCTTTAAGTTTTTTATTAAAATGTGTTAAATTCTTCTCTTCTAATTATTAAAATGTGATATAACATTAGTGAATATTATCTTTAAGTTTTTGATTTTATAATTTAAACTAAAATATATTTTATTAATAAATAAGGAATTAAAGTAAATAAATGTATATAATAAAAAGAAAAGAAGAGGACATATATAGATATTTTGGGGGGAAAGTTTTCTTGAAGTCCCATGAAATGTCTAATATCAAAAAAAAAGAGAAGAGAAGAGTGGATCAGGAAAAGAAGCAGGGGAGATCGGAGGAAGGAGCGCCGATTAACGACGCAGGCTACTGGCCCACCACCGTTCGCTCCAGTTGCTGGCCACTAGCGGAACACCAGTCCATTTGCTAACATCGTCACAGTGTCCCCTTTACGTTTGCCGTTCTTCTCTCCATCTGCCTTAGCTTCTTTCCTTTTCTCCGGCGAAGTGAGGCGGCTGACGGAGACACAAATAAGGCCTGTGAGTTCCCCTCAGCGAGGAGTTGCTTTTCGCCATCCTCCTCTCCCTTCCCATCGCCGGTAACGTAGAGATCGGAGAAAGAAATTCTCCGACGGTTTTTGTAAGATCCTGGCCATGAACGGAGTCCTTTGAGCGCTTGACCACCGCCGGTGGACTCCCCTCAATGTCATCCAACTCCTGGTGGTTTTGGTCTTGCATCGGTGAGGCTCCGGTCACCGGTCCGGTGAAGTTTCGGTGCTTGTCCGGCGAGCACAATAATCGGTGAGGAATGATATTCCATGAATTACTATATTCTTTATTCTTGTTCTTCTTGCCTCCTGATTTTGTAATTTGTTGTATTATTTAATTGATTTTAAATCTAGATCTATTCAAGCTAGATTGTTGTGTCCTTACTGTTAAACTAAACAATGATTTTTCTTTTTCATATTATATAGCTGTCATAATTTAAGAGTTTCTTAGAAATTCCAGTATATATATGTTCGTTTCTAAGCTGTTAGTCAGTTGATGTGATTCCTACGTTTTAAATTTTCAATTTTTTGCAACTTCCTATTTTCTTCTTCTCAATTAGCTTCATAATTGTCTTTCCTCAATCATTTTTGAAATTATTAGCTTTGTTGCGTTTTGTTCTGGTAGGGTTCAGAAATTATTTGTCCTTGTTATTTGTTGGTTCAGCGTTTTTTCATCAGTCACATAATTTCTTTTCATAACTTATCTTGTTTGTCATTTGCTCTCTCTGTTACAATAAAATTGTGCTCGTTGATGAGTGATGACCAGCTTGAAATAATAATTTAATTTATTGGTTATAAACATTATTTAGTTATTTGGATTTCAAGTTAAAGATTACTATCTTCTCTAAGTAAATTTTTAATTTTTCTTATCAATCTTTAATTTACTGGATATACCCATTGTTTAGTCTCGTGTTTATACTGTAAGTGATTCCATATATTATCATTTTAGCTTGGGTCGTGACATATGAAGTCTTGTTCCAACTTCATGAACATTTATTTGCTTATTAATCTTTCATCTGCTCATGAGCAAGGCAGCTAGCGTCGTTACTTTTACCATGAATAACGAATCAGAATATCAAGTTTAGAAAAATCACAAAGCATGGGGGATTGCATTTTCACTTTGTAAATAATTTTCACGTTTGTTTGTGCTTCTAACTTTTGATTTAGAAGGTATAGTATTGGCGGAGTTGGGGGGAAGAGGCGGAGAAGAGGCGTCACTGTTGGTAGGTAGAGAAGCATTAACATAGGATTTGCTCATGGAGACGCTATGGTATTGGCAGGATAAACAACCCATCTTTTCTATTCTTTGTTTGTTTTTTTTTCTGCTGCAAAGGCAAATGTAGTTTTCTTATCTTCAATTATTAATATTTCCAATAGCTTTTTTTCCACTACTTTTCATAAATATCTTTTTAATCTATCTTCTTTTTTTTTCAAGACCAAGAGTACATTCTTTAAAAAAAATTATTTGATAATGATTTTAAGCCAGAAGTGTAAAAATTCTATCAAGTTTAACAAAATGTGCTGTGCTGTCACGTCTGTAGGAGGAATTTAAATTGAAAAAGCACCAAGTTCAGGAATTTTTACAGGTTTTCTAGAAGACTATAGTCAATTATTTATATATATATATATATATATATATATATATATATATATATATATATATATATATATATATATATATATATATATATATATATATATATATATATATATATATATATATATATAATTCCTGCTCTAAATAGAAAACCCTTTGTTTTGTTAGAGTCGAATCTGAAACAGCACAATATTTTAGAGTCGGTTTTGACTGTTGAAACATGGGAGACAAGTATATTTGTGTTAAAATTAATTTTGAAATAAGTTAAACTAATCATGCAAAAAAGTCATATGCAGTTGGCCATCCTTTTATCGATAATTAATAGAATTTGGAATAATAAAGAACCACAAAATATTCAGTAATTAAAGAAATGTGAGTGCATGGGTAATTAATTTGAGAGTGAAATTAATTAAAGGAGTTTTGCGGTGGGAAATAACAGATTGGATCGAGCCCTGATGGACTGGAAGTTCCAAAATGTGTAGTGGATGAGAAAACAAAGGCAAAAATTAAAGCAATGCCCAAAGAAATGCAACCAACTTTGCCTGATGGACCTGATCTCAAATGGCGATACATGTGGAGGGTTGGTGCTCCACCAGCTAACACCCGCTTCAAGGTATATTATCCCTCTATCGCCGTCTTGTTATTACACACACACTTGCATTGTTTTCAAACGCTTTTCTATGTATTTTTTAATATAATATGACAGTTTTAATAAGATCAAAAAGATATAAATTTTTATATTATTTTTTTCCCAGCAATTATTCTTCTAATGATATTATTATGTATTCAGGAATTCAATTTGGAACCTCCTATCCCAGAGGGCTTTCCTGAGTGGGCAGACGTTATGGATGTATGGGGACACAAGATGGTGGATGCAGTTCAGGTAATTTAAGTCTGTTGACATGAGTAGTAATTATAATTGAATAATATTTTCATAAGATATTTTATTCTTTCATTTTCAGGCTGTAGCTGAAATGGCTGGAATGGGGTTTGGCTTGTCTAAGGATGCTTTCACTTCTTTTATGAAACAGGTGAGATTAATTTAATTTATGAATTATATTATATGTTATCTGAATTATTTATTACATAGCATAATTTAGTACCCTTTAGCCTGGAAGAACATGTGCCAAAATCAGATTCACTGATCATGACAGACCATGACAAAAGGGGGTTGAATAATATAAAGGGAGATTATTATGTCATCTTTTCATAATCTAAATGCGGAATTAGTAATTAATTTCTTTTGCTAATCTAAATGCGGAATTTGTCGGTTTTCCAAATTACACTAAACAGTTTGCTGTTTTAGTGTAATTTTTTTGGTTTTCCAAATTACACAAACAACTTGCTATTTTAGTGTAATTTGTTAGTTTTCTATTGTAGTGATGGAATAGCGACGAAAAAACCATCACAAAGTTTTTATACTAGTTGCTGAATTTAGCAACAGAATACAACTCGGTTGCTAAATTTAGCAAAGAAAAAAAAAATTTCGTTGCTAAAATTAGCAACGAAATTTGAATTCGATTGTTAAATTTAGCTACGGAATTTGAATTCGGTTGCTAATTTTGACCAATTTACCAAATGTTAGTGGTTAGATTTAGCAACGGAATTTAATTTCCGTTGCTAAATTTAGCAACGGAATAAACATTCCGTTGCTAAAAATACCAACCGCCGAATTAGCAACCGGATGTTCCGTTGCTAATTTTTATTAGCAACGAAAATTCAACAAATTCGGTTGCTAATTTCCGTTGCTATTTGCTGATTTTCTTGTAGTGATAGTTCATTTCTTTCCATAAGTGTTGCCTAAGTTCTGTGGGTGTGGAAAACGAATGCTGTAGATACCCATTGGTATCGTTTGTATAAATACCCGAAGGTATTACACATATGGACCCAAATGGGGTCAAGACTGTGGTCCCATTAGGGACATACATACTGTGGACCCAAATGGGGTCGAGACTGTGGCAGCTACATTTATAACCCTATAGGCATGTCTATCTATCCACCACCAAGTTCTATGTGCAGGAATTGGACGTTTCATATATCATTCTATCAATTTTATCCAAATCATTATATTGCATCACATTGCATAATTATACATATACATGTTCATAGGTATCATGGTAATGTAACGTTACTATCAACATGTAAATCAATATTATAAACACACACACACACAGACACACACACACACACACACACATATATATATTTATATATTGGTATGTGTTATCTAATGGGAATATTATAAACCATGTGTACATATATAAATACCTTAGTGTGAATTCATATACATATGTGTTTATAGCCTTCATATGCTCATGTTTTAAGGTATAATGCATCCTATTATTAGCACAATATATAGGGGCAGTCTAATGTGATAGAAAAGGGAAAGAAAAAGCGAAAATGAGGGACAAAGATCTATTGTTGCGCTTGTAGCATTACAATTTCCCCTGTTCACAAAATTTTGCCCACTGGTTCAAAAACTTATCTTGCATTGCAATTTTGACATACTAAATGACTTTTTATGGCAAAATGTTCTTATACAAAGTTGTTCCTTTATTTCTATAGTTTCTAAAAAATTAAAAATAATTCAATTTGGACATTCAAATCTCTAGATATTCGCAAGACAAAGTGGATTGCTCTTAATGACAGGGCAGTAGGCATAATCAAACTTCAAGCTAAATTTTGATTATCATAGGGCAAGAATCAGATGTTGGTCTCTCCTTATGAAATTTAGGTTTATGAATTTACTTTCAATTTCAACTAGAATTACTCAATTTGGGTTTCTCAAACTTAAGATATGGAAAAAATAGTCCAGATAGGTTCAATGAGCCTAAAGACAGAGTTTTGCCAAAAAGAAGGCATATTAAAGATTTTGGTTCCCTTGCCAATTTACCCATCATATTTAGGTATCCTCAGTAAAAACTTCATTCTAAAATTTTCAATCCCTAAACAAGGCAACACCATAAATTTTCAATAAGTTTCCATGCCTTTTTGTTATTAACCTCCCTCAAGCTCCTCCTTCCAACTTTTCTTTCCCTCTGCTAGATTTTCCTTCTACAAGAATGGATTCACATGTTGTTACCCTAAAATGGTAACCCCTAAATTCTCTCTCCTCATACAAAAATCAAATTAGGATTTTAAAGTGTTTTTAAGAGCTTAATTAGGAGAAATTGTGGCCTTTGAATTCCTTGAAGTGGTCGGCACCCCTCTCCCATTAATCCCCTTAATTTTTATTTTTCTCAAGAAAGTTTTAGGAAGATAGGTGCCACGCTCATATTGGCTCCCATTTTTTATTTTTCAAAATTACACTTTAACTTTTTAAATTTATGTTTTTACCCCAAAAATTTCTTTTTCTCTTTTCAATTAGGTCCCTTAATTAACTTCTTCCCCATAATTAATCATATACATGGCCTAATTTGAAATGACCATTTTACCCCTCTTCTTTTAAGGTAATTACTTTTATATCCCTACTTGTAGCTTACTAACTATACACACACACAGAGATCATATTGTCATTCAAGAACACATGCATATTCTTCCAAGGCCTAAATAAGGGTCTTACAGTAATCATGACTTTATAGAATGACAACATTGTTGTTATTTTAACAAATCTCATCTATACGATGTAGGGGGCAACTCTATAAAGTGCATTCGTCAAGCCATTGTAACCCTAAATTCATAAGCCTTGCTTATCATATGATCCTTTTAAATAAATATTTTTTAATAATGTAAATGTTGAGCACTCATATCAAGATGAGTGTCCTAAGTAATTAGATAAAATATCCAAAAGATAGAAACCATGCAAACCCACATTAAGGAAAACACTTTATTCATCTAAACAAAAACCAATACAGCCTCATAATTGTCAATCAAGATGACACTCATTCCACTATAAGAGGTAAGCAGTCATGATACTGTCTTCAATTTCAAGTACCCCCAACACAAGAAATTTTTGCAAACACCTTCAGATAAAAAAAAATAATAACAACCACCTATCATTTAAATATTAAACAAAGACCTCTCAAAGGGAACCTAATGTGCATTCTACAAGCATTTAAAGTCTCTCAAGAGCATCAAATCAGGACTCTGATGTCCATTTCAAATCAAGACCTTGATGTCTATAAAAAATTAGAACCCAATGTCCGTCTCAACTTAAGATCCTGATGTCCACCCATTAAAGTCTTTTAAGAGTGCCAAGCCCCTTTAAAGAGCACCAAAATTCAAAATTCAGTAACTGAAATCAAAATATGCCGATAAGCTAGCTTCAACCACTCCATCCACTACTAACTCGCAAGACCTCCCAAAAGGCAAACAAAGATTACATGATTGGCCACTATCAATAAGCTGGCACCGATCATTCCATCCATCACAAACTCATAAAACCTTTTAAGGGGCAAAAGGAGACTACATGATTTAATAGCGACTAACTAGTTAACCTTTAGGATCAAATCACTTCATCCACCACTTTCATGAGCCTTCTCAAGAAGTAGCCAAAAGACTGCCTCCTCAAGTATGTTTCATTTAGTATTTTAGGTTCCCCAAAGTTGGGGTGACTATAGAGACTAGGTCCTGAGTTGGCTTTTGTTAGAGTTACCTAATAAATAAGATGTTTCTCTTAAGAAAATAAGCAATTCAAAGTTTTAGAATCTCTTCATATTTTACAAGCTTTTTTAGAAAACATTTTGAGTTTTAGGCTTTAAAAACCACTCCACAGGGATAAAGAGCCACAAGAAGGGTAAAATCAAGTCCAACTCATGACTCATTCGAGTCTAACTCATGACTTTGGCGAATCCAGGCCATGACTCAGCCCCCCAAACTTAGCAAGTCCCCATGACTCCGATAAGTCCAAGCCATCTCCTCTGGATTGAGTTGGTCGAGTCCAAGCTATAAATCACTTGAGTCTCACCTGAGTCCAGGCCATGACTCAACCCTTTTAGCATAAAAACCCCCCATTTTTTCTCATTCTAAAGGTGGTGGATTTTAGGCTAGGAAAAGGAAAAAAATGAGAAAAAGGAAAAAAATGAAAGAAAAAAATGAAAAAGGAAAGTTTAACTCTTTTTCCACCTTTACTCTTTTCTAGATCTACTCTTTAGTATTTACTTTTTTCTAATGAAATTGTAAAGGAGAATTCTAGGAAAATTAGGGTTTTTTTGTTATCTTGAAAAACTCACTAAAGGTAATGTTATAAATTTTTTATCTAGATTAAATTTATTCATTCATTCTTGAATTTTGTAAATTTAATTTTCATTTTTCTACAATTTCTTTGTGTTTTTATTTAGATCTAGAGTATTTATTATATAATAGGACAAGATGAATTCTTATATGTGTTAAAAACCTCATTTTTAACTCTTTTAAATTATTTTCTTTGTAAATATTATTTAAATATTATCCTTTTACCTTGTTTGAGTATTTTCACTTCGTTTCCTTTATTCTTATCTCCATTTTTGGATTTTAAACCTATAGTTTGGCAAGGATCTTTACTAAGAGTGAGCTAGCTCAATGTGATTTCGACTCAGTAGTCATAAATCACACTCAAGTTATACCTGTGTCACTGAGTCACAGACTAAAAATATATTTTTAAGCTTTTTTTTTCACTTTATGTGTATTTATTTATTTATTTTGTTTCTTTTATTTGTATCATGTGTTGCTTTACATTATTATATGTATATTTATCTATTTATTTGTTGTTTTATATAATATATTTATATTTATGATATTTACATTATCTTTTTTATTATATTATCATATATGTGTTTGTTTATTTATTTATTTATTTATTTATTTATTATTATTATTATTATTATTATTATTATTATTATTATTATTATTATTATTATTATTATTATTGTTGTTGTTGTTGTTGTTGTTGTTGTTGTTGTTGTTGTTGTTGTTGTTGTTATATATAGAGGTGGCAAATGGGCGGGTTAGACGGATTTGAATTGGGTCATTAATGGATGGATCATTAATGGGTTGGGTTATTAATGGGTCAAAAAATATGAATCATTAATGAGTTTTAGTTAGCTAAACAGTATTAAAGTTGCTTTTGCAAAGTATAGTAATTTTAATCTTCTAAAATACGACTAGAGACATATTATCCATGGAAACTTTTATTTTGCCTTTTGTCCCCGAGGATTCTATTGAAAAAAATAAAGATAAAATCAAAATTAAACATTGTCGATTACGGTTATATATAGATGTAATAAAGAAGTTAGTTAGCATGTCAAAATCAAAATTTTGACAATCCACATAAAAGATCCATTGGGTTAATAATACCCAATGGGTCAAAATTTTTTAATCTTGAAAACACCCAATGGATTGAGAAATGAGATGGGTTAATTTTGGATTGACCCATTGGGTTGGATTGAAATATAAAATGGATCAATTTTAGGTTAACCCAATGAATATTTATGTAGATTGTGTTGGATTTAGATCAATTTTTTTGGGTAAATTTGAGTTGACCCATGGGTTTGGGTCAATTTTGCCAGGTTTATTAATGCACATAATTTATTAATGCACTTATTTATTTATTTATTTATTTATTTATTTATTTATTTATTATGCCATATATTTATCTATTATGTCATTTATTATGCTTTATATATATATATATATATGTGTGTGTGTGTGTGTGTGTGTGTGTGTGTGTGTGTGTCTTATTATTTATATTTTATATTTATGCACATTTTATTTATGTTACTTATTTTTACTTATTGTATTTTCATTTTTTTACTAATTATATTATTTATTTTATTTCACATCATGCATTAATGTGTGTTTGTGATTGCAGCTCAATGGACATAGTGTAGCTGATTTATTAGATATTATATGTACTTAATTATTTTATCCTTTTATTTTTTTTATTATTCATTATACATGTGATGTAATAAAAAAAATTTATCGCTAAAAGGAAAATACCATAGAAAAATATTTATATTAAATAATTGGAATTTTTATTAATGAAATGGGATCAATGTCCTATTTTATACCATAAAAATCACATGTAAATAATAAGTTTTTAATAATGTAAAATATTTTGTACTTAATTAAGTAATACTAGAATTTTTGAATAAAAATGGGATCATTCATCCCTGTTTTCACTCAAAAATACACAATAAAAGCCTTTTTCCTAAAAAAAAAAAAAACATATGGGAACCAATGTTACCACCAAAAGGGATCACAATGAACCATCCATTTTATGAATGTTTATTCATTTATTACCTAGTGGATATATTTTATGTCATGTTTTATTGTTTTATATTTCATGATTTATAACTTTTCAAACGCGATTGAGTGTGCCTTTATTTTCCTTTGCATGATTATTTGTGTGATAAGAGGGTGACTTCTGTGACAAAATTCACTTTTGTATACAATGCGATACTTGGAAGACATATGATATTTGAAATAAAGGCAAAAACAAGTAGTCTGCTATCTGTTGATGAAAATCCCAATGACAAATGTTGTAGCAGATGTTAGTGGAGACCAAAGAGCTACCAGGGAGACATAATTCATGGCGTTAAAGGAAGGACTAAGATGCTTGTAGTAGAGCTAATTTACCAAAAGGTATTAAATAAAGATAGACCCAAAACAAATGGAGAATTAAGAAAAGTCAAGCTAGCATATGAAAAAGAAATCTCAAATAGGGTCCACAATGGACAAATAACTAAAAAAATAAGTGTTGAAAATACTAAAGGCCAACCTAAGATCCTTCGCTTGGCATCTCAAAGACATCTTAGTATTAACTCATAGGTTATATGTTATAAACTAAATATGGCTAGAAAAAAAAATCCAATAAAGTGTAAGTTGCATCATTATGCCCTCGACTAATAGAAAGTAATATCAAAATAAATAGATAAACTAATCTTCATTAGAGCCATTAGAGAAGTACATTATCCCGAATTGCTAGCCAACGAATTCTTATTAAGAAAGAAAATTGGTAAAATGAGAATGTGCTTGGATTTCACGGATCTCAACAAAGCTTGTACAAAGGATAAAATACCCACTATCGAACATTGACCAACTAGTGGATTCAATAGTCGAATATAAAATCTACTCCTTTAATTCTTATTTGAGATATCATCAAATACTCATGTACCCGTTAGATATGGAAGGAATAAGCTTTATCACACACAGAGGAATGTTATGTTACAATGTTATGCCACTTAAGCTTGAAAATGGCGAAACAACCTACAAGAGGCTAGTTAAAAAGATATTTAAAGAAGAGATAGGCTAGACCATAGAGGCATAGGTCGAGGACAAGATCGCTAAGAGTTAAACATAAGCCAATCCTATAAGACCCAGCCGAAGTTTTTAAGATCTTGAATTCATATAAAATGAAGCTAAACCTCGAGAAATGTACATTCGAAGTAAAGTAAAATAAAGAAGCTATAGTCTCCTAAAGAGGAATTGAAGCAAATTAAGAGACGTTAATATGGAGCCTCCTCAATCGATCAAAGATGTCCTAGCATTGAATAGGAGGATCATAACCCTTAGGAGATTCATACCCCACTTAGCCAAAAGGTGCCTTCTACAAGTTTCCATGCTAATGTATTGGGTTATTACTTTTAGATAAAAGATAAAATCAACTAACTCATAAACATATCATGTTCATAATTACCGTTATAAAGAAAAACAACTAGCCATGATGGTTTATAAATTTTGTTATTCATAAAGGTAAACCCACCTCATAAGCTATTACTTATCTAACTACATGTTATTGCATACCATTCTTAACAATAAAATATCTTTAATTTTCCTATACATATTTAAAAATATATATATACATTTAAGCATCATAAAACTTCATGTACAATTGATCATAATTAACACATAAAAGAAGCTATGTTGACTCTTGAGAACTTCCCTTTTGTAACTAACATTCTTTATAGCTGTGCTTTCTTTCTTAGCTAGTTAATCCTGCGCGTCAAAACAAACTGTTGAAAGACACCAGTTGGGTCACCCAAAATGATAACTGACCCGGTTTGATTAGAATAAAATAAAAAAAAATATATAATTAATTTATATTTAATTTATTTTTATTATGAAGGGTAACTGCTTAGCAATTACCATATTTCATTTTCAGTTATATTAGTGGCCAGTTACCACTTAGGGTAATGAATGTGAAAAGAAAAGAGAACGCAGAAAAGAAAAAATATACAGGAGAAAGGAAACTCACTTTCTTCTTTCTTTGCATTTTTTCTTCTTAAAGATTAATTTAATTCTTGAAGATTAAAGATTGAATTTCTATGAGAGATATTTATGCCATGAATCTTTTTTATATAGTTTGCCATTTTTTAATGTGATTGTACGATTTTCCATGCATTATGATATTGGGTAATTTTATGTTCCTGGTGCAAAATGCATGTGATTGTATAAATTCTACATTGGTATTATAGCCAGATTTTTTGCGTGGTTATTTGTGCTTTTAAACCTCTATGATTGATTCTTTTTGTAAAATTTGTTTTTCTTGTTCATGGCAAAATTGGTATGAATCTATTGCTTTAACAATACTAAAAGATATTTAATTTGGTACGTTATATGCATAATTAGGATAAAAAATAAGTGAGATGTGATTTTTTAAAGTTTGTTTTTTCACAACTTCTCTTGTCACTTATTTTTTTTCCCCTTCTCTTCTGCATGTGAAACATGTTGAAGGAGGAAAGAGATTTTTTTTGTCTTTTTCCTAAAAGACAAAATGCAATAAAGGAAATATTTAAATTTTCTCTTGCTTCTTCTAGAATTTCAACCTAGACCTTTAATCTTATTTCTGTGGCTCACCATTTCATCTTTCTTGTTTTTTGTATATAATTAAAATATTTTTTCTGAGTTCTGTCTTTATACTAAATGAATTATTGGTTAATTAATTTTTGTCTAATAGCCACCTTATATAAATTTATTATTTGTTAATTAATTTACCAAAATAGATTTGTTGAATAAATGAATCATTTACTGATTAATTTATCAATATTTTTTTTTTCCTACATTTGTTACAAAAGAAATGATGGCAAGGAGTATAAGGACACCGTTGGCTATTAGAACTTCTTGAAAAAGATGAAGAGTTAATGATTTGATAGAGAACTTAAGAAACATCCACAAGGAAGAAAGTGGTAAAGACAATGAGATTGTGTGTTTGATATAACATTTGACGAGAATCAGTGAACTAATAAAAAAATATTTGGGAAGGGAGTTTATTGGATGATGATGAAAAGTAAAATGCTCTTAAGACTAATTTACACATTCCCAGTTATAAAAATCTTCTTAAACTAGCATTGGACAAAGTACAAAGAAAGAAATATGAAAATATTACAATAAGATTTGTTAAAAAATATATATATATGTTAATTGGGGTACCTACTCTAAAATTGCATCATAAGATTACCCAAAACTATCATACATTGAAGGTCTTGCCAAAGTCTTTTAGCACTAGTTTTATGAGATCTTTTCTTTCCGTGTATTAAAAAATGCATCTCTTTTATTTATTTATTTATTTATTTTGTTTATGTAACTTTTTTAAAGATTGCAGTAAGGTTTAAATTAATGATATGGATTTCATGTTTTATATGTTTTTGGTATATATATATATATATATGATACATAATATACATTTATTCTATTCTATTTGTTATGTGCAAATAAATATGACTTGAGGTGTAAGTAATCTAATATGATTTCTTATATAATCAATTATACTAATAATAATCAAATATTAGAATTTTTGGATGATGACCGGAAACATAGTTACCTATTGATTCTAAGTCTAATATGAGATTAATATTGATGGAATTAATATATTTTAAGGATATATATGTATTTTTTAGGCATTAATTAACATGTGTAATATCTCTATATGGTCTAGAAATGACATCTTTATCTAAAAATATTATGGCCAAACTCAACAAGAACGAAAAGTTGAATGGTGACAATTATGAAATATGGAGCATGAAAATCTAACATATACTTGAAAGGTAAGAGGCTCTAGAAACTTTGAATGAATAAATGGATGAAATTGAAGAAGAAATCATAGCCCAACATCTAATGGACTATACAATATTTGAGGTTTAGAAGAAAAATAACTCTCTAGCTCACATTATGTTGCTAAGCAGTATGGAAAATGATATTATGAGAGAGTTTAAAAGGTATGGCCTAGTTAAGGACATGTGATCTGCATTAGCTCAAAGGTTTAATGGTACATCCTTGAACAAGCTGAGATCTTTTACTATCGAGTGTGAAACTTCTAAAAAGTGCCTTAAAAATACAATGAAAAAACATTTGAGGGAAATGTCAAATATGATAATGTTTTCACTGATGAACAATAAGTCTAAGTTGTGATTCGTTCCTTGTCCCAAAGTTGGGAACGTATGAAGATCTAAGTCATAATGAAGGCATTAGAACTTTTAAGGATGTTGTGCACCACTTAGAGCTAGAAGAAGATAGCCTTAAAGCCAATAAGTCAAGTATTGACGTGTACACGACTATTTCTAGCTTACAAATTAAGTGCTAAGGGACACAAACGTGAGTTCTATAGTGGATTCCAACATAAGAGGAAAGGAGATTTTCAAGCCAACAAGAAAGGAAAGTTTGACAAGTATAGAAAATTAAAGCTTTCCTTTAAGAAAAAAAGAATATAACAAAAATGAAATGTTATAATTATGGTGACAAGGGACATTTTGCTTGCGGAAGTAGTGAGCATAAAAAGGTAAATCACCTAAGTACATATCTAAGTGCAATCAATGTTTCTAGTTCTATTTTTCTAATTGAATCACATCCTTTATGGACTGTAAACTTGAAAGCCACAACCATATAGTGAAGGAATTTTGACGTATTCCACATGGAGCTCGATAGATATATAGGAAACAACTCAAAAGCAGAGGTGAAAGGTATTGACACATGTAAATCGGTGATGCATATTAATCAAACATTATTCCTACATCATGTGTTATATGCTCCACAAATTCATCAAAATTTGATTTCTATGCTGGTTTTACTTAAATGTGGATTTGATGTTAATTTTAATTATGATGGTATGAACTTGTATTTAGGAACAGGTTATTATGAACATGGTTATTTCTTAGATGGTTTTATTTTTGTAGATATTGATAATAGTTATTCTAACGTAAGTTTTTCTTTGTTTACATATTCTATCAATGTTGGAATTGATGTGAATGTTTGGCATGCTAGACTTGGCCATATTGGTCAACACTGAATAAATGATTAGCCAAAAAGGACTTATTGAAAAATATAAATGAAGCAGAATTATCCACTTATGAGCATTGCCTGGGTAGAAAAACAACAAGAAAACCATTTGGAAAGGCTATAAAAGCTAACACTCCATTTTAATTAATTCACTCTAACATATGTGGTCCAATAAATGTAAAGGCAAGACATAATGCTATTTATTTTATCGCATTTATAAATTATTATACTCAATTTGGTTATATCTATTTGATATCTCACAAGTCTAAAACTTTTGGTTGTTTTAAAAAATATAAGAAATTAAGTGAGAATCAATTAAACAAAATAATAAAAGCTTTAAGAATTGATCGAGGTTGAGAATGTTTATCTAAGCAGTTTAGAGAATTTTGTGATAAAATGGGAATAGGACACCAATTAACTATTCCAGCAACAGCATAACATAATGGAGTTACAAAAAGAACAGATAGAACCTTGGTTGAAATGGTTAGATATCTAATGGCACAAGCTATTCTAACAATTACCTTTTGGGTTAAGGCATTATTGTCTTCCATGTATATTCTTAACAGTGTACCCTCAAAGTCAATTACCAGCACACCTTATGAATTATGGACTGATAAAAAGCCCAACCTAAGTCCAATAAGACCTTAGGGTTGTGATGTTTATGTTAAGAAAGCATCTTCATAAGATATTTTGAGTAATCAAAAGGATATATATTCATAGATGAACATTAAAGTGGCAGCGTAATTGAATTTAAATCACGAGATGTCACATTTTTAGAGAATGATTTTCCTACAAAGGGTGAGATATGTTAAAATTGATCTTTTTATAAAATCCAACAACAAATTAGCTCTACCCCATGAGTCCAAGTAGACCCACTACATTCAAGCGGGAATGATATGAGAATTAATGAATATATTTCAATTGAAGCTCAATCACAGCCAATTGTTGGTCAATTATATAAGCTGATCTAAGTGAGAGTAACTTAAAAAAGAATCTCATATACATCAAACAACTAGGCAAAGCATTGCTCATCATCATCATTTTAAGATTGAAAAGGGATTTTTCTTAGTTACTCCAAATAATGAGAAAGAGCCAAGGAGTATAAGTGAGGCTCTTAAATGCCCTGTAAAGGAAAAATGGATAAAAGTAATGAGAAAGGAAATAGAGTTCATGAAATCGAACCAAGCTTGGGAGTTGGTTGATTTGCCTAAAGGACGCAAAGCCATTGGAAACAAATGGATTCTCAAAATCAAGCAAAAGGCTGATGGAAACATTGAAAGATATAAAGCTAACCTAGTTGCAAAAGAGTATACACATTAGGAAGGAATATTTTATGAAGAGACTTTTTCATTTATTGTGAGGTTTACCTCTATTCGGCTGATTCTTGCTATAGTAGCAAGTATGGATTTTAAATTACATGAAATGGATGTTAATATTGCCTTTTTTAAGGGAAAATTAGAGGAAAAAATCTATATGGAACAACCAATAGGTTTCATTGAAAATGGCCAAGAACAAAAAGTATGTCGGCTTTTAAAGTCAATTTATAGCCTTAACCAATCTTTAAGATAATGGTACATTCATTTTCATAATGCTACAATGTCATATAACTTTTATATGATTGAAGAAGGCCATTGTGTATATGTTAAATAATAGTTAAAAATAATAAAAGGGATGTAAAAGAAAATAAAAAATGGTTGTTACCTTACTTTGAGATGAAATATATGGGTGAGGCAGCATATATCCCTCAAGTCAAGATTGTAAGGGATTGCCCTTAAGAATTTATTGCTGCTTTCATGAAAGCCATATATTAAAAAAAATCATGATTGATTTTCATATGCAAGTTTACAAACCCGTTGATACCCTTATCACAAAAGGTAAGGCTTTAATTCGAAAGTTATGCCCTAAGACACAACAAAAAGAGGAAGTAATAGGAAAAGTTCCTTATTCAAGTGCAATTTAAAGCTTTATATATGTTATGATGTGTACAAGGGTTGATATATGTCATGAAGCTGGAATGGTAAACAAATATCATTGTAGGTAGGCACATTAAAAAGCAGTAAAGAAAAGCTTACGATATCTGAAAAGCACAATTGATTACTCATTATGTTACCAAAGGGCTGATTTACATTTAAAAGGCTACATAGATGCTGATCAAGAAGGAGATTTAGGTGAGAGAAAATCTAGCTTTGGTTTTGCTTTCTTACTAAATTGTGGTGCCATATCATGGAGTAATAAGAAACAATCTTGCATAGCCCTTTCCATAATAGAGGCTAAATTTGTAACATATTCAGATACAGTAAAAAAAAGATGTTTGGTTAAAGAGGTTTGTGGACCATTTAGGAGTTAATGGTATTGTTAGTGATCCGGTAATAGTTAATTGTAATGGTCAAGCAACAACAACTTATACCAAAGACCCTAAGTATCACGGAAAAATGAAACATATAAATATTAAGTATAACTTTTATGAAAGATATGGTCACATATTAGGAAGTGAACATAAAGTAACGTATGATATGGTAGCAAATCCATTCATAAAGCCTATACTTAAGAGATGCATTCCATAGTCATGTAAAGTCACTACGTTTGTGTAGATGTTAAATATACTTATGTATTATATATAACTTTCCCACTGATGTTCACATTTTTTTAAATATAAAATATTTTTTTCTTCCATTCTCATGCTTAAAGTTCATTTGTGTGTGTGTGTGTGTATAAAGAGAGAAAGTGAGAGAGAGAGATAAACACACACACACACACACATATATATATATATATATATATATATATATATATATATATATATATATATATATATATATATATATATATATATATATATATATATATATATATATATATATATATATGTTGTATACATTTTAGAACATGTCGAACAGATTTTAGATTGGCCTTCTCAAATTGGAAATATCCTTTGTTATTTTGTATAACAAAGATGAGAAAATGTTAATATAACACCTTCATACCCCTTAGAAGAATATGAGAGCGCTATGAATCCTAATCATTTTAATCATGTTAAATTATCTCTTTTAAATTAGATTAAATAGAATTACATCTCATTCACAAGTACTTTACATTTTTCTTGCTCATTCCGTTTACATTATTAAAATTACTTTGCACAACTCTATATACAATTTCCATATCACAATATAAAAATACACATAGTATCTCAAAAATATTTATAACACATTTACATTACTTGTTCATTATACATATTATATGTTCTCTACACTATGCATTACAAAAATTATATACCAAAAATAAGACTTCAAGCTCCAGCCCTAGTGGCCAGCAAATGTTGACAAAAGAATCCAATACTTCTACACCTGTGCACCTACACAGAAAAACACAAGTTCTGAACAATGGCTCGGTGGGGAGAAAAATAATGCAATTGACTTCTTTACGAAGTCACAAATATAAATGATACAATATGCAAGTATAAATGTCACATATTACTATTTAGCAATTAAGCATACTATAGCATTCATTTAACTTTCACAGGACACAAGCATTATCTAACATGACAGTTTCATTAATAACAACAATAACATGTCAATTCCATTGTCAATCACAACAGTATACATTAACATTTCAATAAACCACTAAATCATTCACACTATTAGTAACAAATCTTTTATCACTATTATTCAATTAGAATGATTTTATTGATTGAATTCCTATTAATAGTAGATAATGAGAATAAGCACTAGATACTGGCAAGCAGTATCAAACACTAAAGACATAATAGTCATGAATTACTAAATACCAGTAGGTATCCAAATATTATACACCTTTTAGTGCCAACACCAACAGTTGCAATCGCTACCCTTTATAAGCATGCATATCTATCCACAACTATATGAAATTCAGGTTCTCATTTAAACTTTGATCACTCATTAACTTTAAATATCATACACTTATATTCACGTAATTATTCACGCACTATAACTTTTAACAGTCAAAATACATATGCATTATACATATAATGAATTTACAAGTAGCACAAGCATGTAAAAGTCATTTATGTACTCATAAATCACTTTTATGTATTTTAATTTAAGTTCCTTTTAATGTTTAATTGCCTTTTTCATGTTTATCACATCATATTTTGACCCCACACATGTGTTGGTGAGGTTTGGTGAACATACAATGATGTTAGGTTAAAGTTCGGGAACCTATGGATGCATAAAATTAACTCATTAATAGGCTAGATAGGAGAGGTACCTGGTTGGATTGTACTTAATCTAGTCAGGTAGGTATGGTTTTATACCCAGAAAGATCAATCAACCTGACTGGATTGAATGCAATCCAACCGGATGAGTTACTCATTTCCATCTATAAGGCATCAACCCAACTGAATTGGAAATCAATCCAGTAGAGTGAGTCATAGACACTAAAATCGGAAGCCTTATATACAATTGGATTAGGAAGCAATCAAGTTGGGTGGGTTCTTACACTAGGTTTTTCTATAACTCACTCTCTGATCTATTTTTTACAGATATTTTGACAAGAAAAAAATGGTTTATAGGCAAATATTCATCCTAATTAAATGTCATTATATGTCTCTAGTTTCTATAGCATCTAAAAACAAGTCATTTGAACATTTGTAGCCAAAAATATCACTAAAATGGTTCAAATTACTCTATTTGATAGGTTCACGACCTTCACTCTACTTTAAGCCAGTTTTCACTAGTTTTAAAGGTAAATTCATATTTTAACCTACAAAATTGTGATTTGGATCTCTAGTTTATGCTTCCTTTATAATCATCCAAATTGGAGCTTTATAACTCAAGTTATCTTAAAAACAACCATTGCAGGTCATATGGTTCCTGCACTAGAATTTTCCTACTAACTTGTTTCTTTGCACTTTCTTCATTTATTCATACTTTACTATCAAATTCTCATCCATATAACATTTAAACACTCAATTACATATTCCAGCAACCAAAATCAACCACATACACATAAAGAAAACAAAAGCTCCCATACCTTGACTTATTCTTCCCTCTTCTTGCTCAAACCTTCTTCTTTCCCTTATATTTAACTTGTTCTTCAGCTTTATCATAAAATACCACTAAGTAAGCATTCAAAAATCTAGCGTACACTTTCCAATTTACATGATAAAAGAATAAAGGAGAAGAAGAAGAAAGAAATTTTCTACTCGAGTCATTAAATTACTCACCTTATTCACTAGTTTGCTACAAGCTCTCTCTCTCTCTCTCTCTCTCTCTCTCAAATCACCTCCACAGAGAGCAAAATTTTAAAAGTGTGTTATGAAGAAGAAACAAGAAAATGTTGGAGCTTTTGATGGTATGGCTGGTTAAGACTTCATCCAAAGTAGATTTTTTTGCTTCCATTTGATGCATAATTTTCTAGGATTTGCTAGGTGTTAACTCCACATTGGCCAAAGTTTTAGGTCCCTTGGCTAATTTACATTAAATCCCTCTCTACACTTTTAGTTACCAATTCACTTAAATTCTCATTTCATTTGTCAATTTAATCCATAATCATATAAATGTACATCATAATTTGCACAATTTACTAAATTCCCTCAACAATTGCAGAAATTTCGATTACGTCCCCACTACACAGTTAATGCTCTTTTACACTAAAACTCATATAATCGCTTACTCTAATCCTTTCAAGGTACATCTTGGTGCCTCACAGTTAAGCTTATTTTCTAGGTGATAATTGAGAGCCAAGCTTAAAAACCAATGGGTGCTGTCTCAATATGGATTGAGATATTAAGTCAAAATGATTGTATGTGCTTATGATAATAAGTGATTGTTTATCACTTCATCTGTCTTGTTTCCATATTAGAGTTCTAATGAATTGAGTATGTAAGTAAGTGAACTCAAGTTAGATATTGATTGTATTTTAACTATAATATGTACGGTATTTTATATGAAATTATAGACATGGAATCAAAGGCAAATGAGGTAATATCATAACATGTGATTCATACCACATGTGCATACTATTTGACCACAAGGGTAACAAAAGTAAAATCTCAACTTTGTTCTTATGTGAGATTCGGAGATTTTAAGATAGTCTCAACTTATACCCTTTTCACTTTAATCTATTTCTTAAATCATTTATCCAATGCTCGCTACCTTAGGATATTACTAAATGGTCATGAATGATTAAACGTAATGGGATATTACTGGAAAAGTGAATTAAATAGAAGATGTGAGAATCGACCACCATTAAGAGAAAATATCATATTAATGACATACATTTATCGTTGACCAATTATGTTTATTTGTGGAATAACATAATTATGAATGTACTATATCAATAATTTAAAATGAAATCCTTAGAGAAATGTATATGGTATGTGATATAGGGTATAACATATAAAACATACTATAAGTTTCATTATTCCACAAGTTTTATGCTCCTAATAGATATTTAGGTAAAGTTTTCTCGAAATATACATAGTAACACGGCTTTAATCTTTTATTTTTCCAAAGTAGCAATTTTGGAACTTTAAGAGGTCACGGCCATGAGCCCTTAAAGTTTTACGACCGTGAGCTCACTTTCTTCCCATTTTTGCCAATTCCTGGCTCCTTTGTAAGCCCTTTTTTATTCCTCTCTTATATAATCTAAATAAAATCTTCGAAACTTATCTAAATGGCTTCGAACCATGTGAAATTACTTAACTTGATTATGGCATTATTCTTGATGGTGATTTATGGTATGGTAAGAAACTTAAATTTTAACAATAACCTTTTGAGACTTGTATTGTTAATTTTACAAATAATAAATGTAAACTCACATTATCTTTAAAACAAATCTAAGTACATGACATTTAAATGCAATGGTATGACATCATACAACAGAAAAATCATTAATAAACTCATAAAAATTGATAAGAAAACCAATTCATTATATTTTTTATTTTAACCAATATCATTATACATATATGTCTTTAATATAACAATTCAAATATCATACCAATGCAATTAAATATCACTCACTCTAATTTTTAAAAAATAATATGAATTTATTTTAATTATGGGGTAAACATGTGTGTTTGGTTTGAATAGTAGTATTAAAACAAGGTGAGTTATAATGCTTACGGTACTTGTTTGGCTCATGAACATTAAGGCCAAGTTTGGTTAATTGGATTGCATATGGGATGGTATAATATAGTACGAGCTAATATAAGTACGGTGTTTAGAAGAATTTTTGAAAAATTAATGTGGAGATAGTATAATACACCACAGGTCTCATTATCTCACATACACTGTATAAAATAATGTACCACAAACCCTTGAATTTGTGTAATACGTAAACATCATATTGATACATAAACAGTGCTGCTATCACCGCTGCCACCACACCCTGCCACTGTTGTCGATAACACCACGACTGTCGCCGCCACTATCGCCACTGTCACTGTCTTCGTTGACACTACCACCACTAACATCATCACCATCGCCACCATTGCTTCCACCACCATACCACCGCTGCGAACACCACCACCACTACTTCCATCATCATTGCTGCCACCACCACTGCCGTCGTCGCCATCATCGCCACACTATCACCGACACCACCGGCATTACCGTCATCACCATTGCTGCCATCGCTACTGCCGCCACCACCACCACCACCACTACTGCCATCAGTGCCGCCGTCGCCACCACTGCCCCATCCTCGCCACCACCACCACACCCTTACCACTGACACCCCCACCACACCACAGACATTTCCGCCATCATCACCACTCCATCGCTGCAACAACTGCCACTACCATCACCATTGGCCGCCACCACCTCTGCCCTCGCCACCACCTCCGCCCCCACCACCACACCGCCACCGCCACTACCATTATCATCGCTGCCGCCACTACCATTATCATCGCCGCCGCCACTATCATTACCACAGTGTGACCAAATTTTCGAACTTATAATATTGAATGTATAACTTAATAGCTATTATATAAAAATTATATTATATTTGATAAATTATTTTATTTTTTGCTCAAATTTTTTGATTAGATTTCATTTTTTTTATCTAATTTTGATTTTAAAAATGTTGATCTTTCTAATAATATAGTCATTTCTCATTAAATTTTTTTTCATTTTTTAATAAAAAAATTGATGTATTAAAATTTGTGTTTCGTAATTATAATTTTTTATTTAAATTAGTTACAATAAAAATAATTTAATTGTATTTATTTTGAATTTTTTAAAAAATAATATATTGCAATATTGTATATCAAATACAGTACATAATATTAAAGGTTAATATAATTTTGTATAATATAATACAGACTACTACTATACAAATTAATACTATACAAACCAATACAATATAATGAACCAAATGTGACCTAATTAAATTAATTATGGTTTACATTGTCTAATGACATAATGAAGTTGATGAACATGAAGTTCATTTGAGTTTTACATGTGAATTTAAGTTAGGAAGAAGGGAGTTTGCATTGAGCTTTGGCTTGGGAAATCTTAGCCTTTAATTTGGTTGCATTCTGGAAAAATGCAGCCTCACGACCATGAGCAAAAAGGGACAAAATGCAAGTTGCTTGTATATCTATTAAGCCTACTTTACATACTTTATATAAACATAGTTAAACTTCCAAATTCAATATTTATATATAAGAACAATTTTTAAGAGTTTTTCAGTTAAAATATCAAATTGTTCTTTGCCAAAGGAATGCTATAGGCTCACTGATATATGCCTCGGCAGCGAAGGTGAAATGCAAGCCAACCTTATTGTCAATTGTCAAAAGCTTCATATCTCAAGGTCGTAATCAAACAAAATGGTTCTTGCTGGTAGCACAAACCACAGAAATAATGGTTCTTGCCAATTGGACAAACTGCAAAGAAATACCCCCGGGCAAACACACCGTATTTCACAGAAATTTCCAGTCATATTTTGCCCTAGATTGTTCGCAAATGTTCCTCTGGCTTATTGATATAAGCATTCTCTCCTTCCGAATAATGAATCCATTTCATTCTAAATTTAACCCAAAAGAGAGAGAGAAAAAAAACTAGTTGAAATTTACAATTAGTACTAGTATATCCCTTATCATTCTCTGTACGCAAATGTAGAGGCCTCAAAATACATACAAGAAAAGTCAGTATCCACTATCAAAAGCAAAATGCATCACAACAATAACACTGAATCAGCCAACTGATAAGATAAATACTCTATGAAAGTAACATCTTTCTTTTTCCTTTTTTTTTTTTTAACCGATCTTAAATATTGAAGCATCCACAGTATGCAAATCGTTGTTTTCTATGCAGTATAGATTGTCAAACATCAAGGCTGATGAAAATTGTTACCTCCTTGCTCATGATTATTTACAAGTGGGCTAACAACAGGAATATCCAAGCTGCATCCTTCTGTCTCACGAGCAACCTCCCTTACATCAGCTATTCTCGACTCTGTTGGTTGAATATCACTCCATTCAGCCTCTCCAATCGGTTGCAGATTAGCTTGATCAACTCCCACGTTCGCTATGCTTTCTCCAGAGACAGGCAAATCTCTAGAAACACTGAGGCAAGCTTTATCCACATTCTCTTCAGACAAGTCCACATGCTTAGTCAAGGGAAGAGTACCTCCATCATCTGAAGAATTGGCCTTCTCGAACACTTGCTTCGTATCAATCTGCCATCTGTTTACAGAAATATAGGTATATCAATCTTGCCCAGCTTACTAAGTTAAAAAACTATTTTCTGAGGCAAACAAATGGGATAAATGTCTATAATTGATGGGACAAACAAATATATTAAGAACCAAGATTCGGCCAAAAAATTTTCATCTGCAACATTAAGCATGAGAATATTGAACATCCTTGTATATTCCCAACGAAAGAATCCAAATGCACCACTTTAATATCATCTTCATAACTGAGGGAAAATTCCACTTCTAGGAGGATTCCAAATTTATGTCAGATAAAGACAGTTTACACAATGCTTGAAACACCTGATAAGAACTAGCACTGTGTTAATATAAAATTCCACTTCTAGGAGGATTCCAAAATTATGTCAGATAAAGACAGTTTACACAATGCTTGAAACACCTGATAAGAACTAGCACTGTGTTAATATATATATATATATATATATATATATATATATTCACATATCATGTTTGTATTATCAAATAAATGTTCTGAAAAGCAGGTTTTCATAAATAAAAATAGGAAAAGCCTTTCAGGATACCTTTTGTGCTTCTTAAGAAAATATTTAAACCTGTTATAATTATGGAACATAGGTTATTAAGTAATTGAATATTTTCCTCAATCAAAAAAACTTTTCAAAAACAATTCTTTCAAGAACTATTGATAAAATGTGAGACAAATTTTCAGCCTAGAAAGAGGCTGTTATGTTTTTTATAACATTAAAATAGCAATAATTTTATAATGGAAAAAAAAAATCAAAATTAGGAACAAATGAACCATATGTTCCAGCAACAAGAATGCTTTCCATAGCATATGGATTTATAAGAGAGTTACTTGCCCTTGAAGTAGACTAACAAAAGGCAAATTGCAAAACTGCAAACGGAATAAAACATAATGGCATCATGATGTTCAAGAGGGATATGACTGAACCTTTGAAGTTGTGCCTTTAACATATTGACATATGCTAAAAGTTCTTGCTTCTCATTCAGCGCAGCTGCCTCTTTCTGCGAAGCTTCCTTTACTCTAGCTTCAGCAACTGCCTCTGCAACCCTCACCTTCTCTTCTGCTCTGACAACTGCTCCTTCCAATATCACAACACGCTCTCTAGCTTTTGCAAGCTCAGAACGCCATAAATGTGCCTCTTGAAGAGCAGAATCTCTCTGCTTGACCAGTTCATCTCTTTCTTTGCTTAGAGTCATAACCTTTCCTTCAAATTCTTTCAACTGCATGCAAAAAATAAGCAAGAACTAAAACATCCAGAAATGTCCAAAAAAAGAAAAAAGAAAAATTGTACCTAACATTCTTAGTTCAAATCAGAGGTTATTCATCTACTGAAGATATCATTTCAGCACTCTAAATCAGATATTATTTATCTTTTATCTATTCTTTTCTTGATCTATTTATTTACTACAATTTGGTCCAACAATTTAGAGAGAGAAATTAATAGACAAAAAATGGAGATGCTTCTAGAATGAATTTCAATTGTGTACAATGAACCATCAAGAGGGGACAACAGATTACTGGTACCTTCAACATGGATGACTCCAGCTGCTTCTCTGAAGCCTTTGATATGCGCTCAATTTCAGCACAAGCAATTCTCCTTTGTTCATCCATTGTGTGAGCAGCAGATGCTGCAGCCTCAGCAGCTTCAGCTGTCTCAGTGAGTTTCTCTGCTATGTCTCTTATTGTTGAATCTCGGGCACGAAGGTCCCGAGCCAAATTCTGCAGTTCCTCATCCTTAACTTTTAGCGTCTCCTGCAAGATATCAGTACCTCGTAAAAAAAAGCAACTCTGAATGAAACAAAAGCCAGAGGATGGCAACATGAGATGTGCTTGGCATGCGTAACACAAAACATGCCCACAACAATATATATATATGACCCCTATCTATATTTTGTTCGGGTGAGGTGTATCGCAATAAGGTAAGGAAATAGGAAGTGAAGTATCCTTATCATGTTCGGAAAGAAGGTATGATGATTTATGGTCTAATAACCTTGTATTGTTAGTTCCCAAAGTATTGGAAGGGAAGATTAAATATAAATATTACAGAAGTACCATTCTTGATTAGTAAAAGAAGAAATAGCATAGACAGACAACCTGCAACTTCAGAAAAATCAGGGAGGATTTTAGAGGCAAAGAAAATTTAAAACCCTCCTCAACCCACCAAATTTCTGGGTTGAAAGAACACAATTTCAATGAGTGTAATCAACACCTCATATTACCCTCAAGCCTCATAAACCCCCTTTCCAAACAGCACATTTTACCCAACCAAACCTAACCTTATACAAAAAGCTCCAACCGAAACAAAGGTTACTATTGAGGTTTTGATTGAATTTCTGTTCTAGCAAACAAATGCAGCACTAGTCCTAATCCTACTTATAGTATGTCTTGGAGAGGGCCTCATATAATTATTATTATTCTTTAACTTAAGAAGTAATTCAATCTGGTTACTGTATTTCATAAGCTATTAGGATATTTTATGTTTGACAGGACTAGCAAATATATATATATATATATATATATATATATATATATATATATATATTGCAGGCTTGAGCTTAACATTTTGAGAATCAAGCCTGCTTGAGCTCGGCCTGACCCTGCCTAAGACCGCAAGTTGAACAGTTCTATGTACAAGATTGTAGCCCCCAACACAACTCGTTTTGGGCTGAATAAAAGTATTTTGGATGTGAGAACCTACCGGTGCTACATGAGTTCACATGAGAGCCAACTGCTGCCTTTTGCTTCTTCCGAAAATTTACGTGTTAAAAAAAAAAAACCACAATTTAATTGGCACAAGACAGTATATCAAAATCTTCAAACAAATGATCTAGTAGTTGATATCTTTCAGAGGAAGCTTGAAAGCTTCGAGCTTGTTTAAGGGAGCAAGGACTTTGGAACTCAATTAGAGAGACTTGCCTATTTCTTGCACTTTTGTACTAGAAATATTCGACTTGTTTTATTTCTCCATTTTTTGCCATTTAAATAGAGTTTACATGTTGTCGAGATACGAAAACCTAAACATAAATGACTAAATAGGAAACCTAAAATTAAAGACTAAAATCAAGTAATCCTGCAATTAAAAAAAAAAAAACTCACTGAACTTATAAAATCTCCTAATCAAATAAAATCTCCTAAAAATTTTATTATTTATTTGGATGGTTTTCTTTCCGTCTTGAACACAGTTGAATCTACTACATCCGTAACAAATCACATTGGTATTTATACAAAAAAAGGTGAGTATTGTGGCTGGTTCTTATTGTACCTACAACCACATTCCATGTGAAAGTGCTTCATACTGCTAATATACAAGTTCAATTTTATGCTTCTCAAGCCAAATTATGGGAAAAGAATAACATTTGCCTACATTTAATGAGAGTGATCCACAGATTTGCATGATTGGATAAGTCAGATGGAGAATAAGAGTGTTGCAATATTAAGAATGAAGAAAAAACGGAGCATAGACCTTAACATTTGAAGGTTATATACGCCTGTAAATGGAGGCATAGTCTTATTTTAAAGCACTTAGTTTGTCAAAGTTGCAAGTCACCAACCATAAAGTCTGAGATATGTAATAGAGGAAATATTATAGCAGGGAATTGTATGCAAAACTGTGCACTAAAAACCAAGGTAATTGACATGTTTATACTTTATAATTTCACAAACTTAATGCTCGATGTAAATTTGATGAGCTCCAACAACATATTGCTAGGTGTATTGGCGGGCTTAGTTATTGTATTCAAATTTATTTGAAGAATAGGGAATTTAGCTTCAGTGATCATGCTGCTGGCAATGTGTCGGAAGCTAAGAGGAGGAATAGATAGATATTTGAAATATTCAACGAGACACATGACATTTCAATCCACCATTGCAACAATTAAACCTTAACAACCAAAGACATTCTAAGGGTTTTGAGTGTCATAAATTTGAAGAGAAAAGACATACTAGTAAGGACTGCCTTATTAAACAAACTATAGAATAATTCAAGAAAAGGAAAAATAGAGGACAAGAACAATGCTAGTGATGATGATGAAATCATTGGACCTGTTGATTATTGGGGTTCTCTTGAAGAGGATGAATTTAGAAAAGTTATTTTTATTATGCTGCCCTAAGATGATTTGAGGTCAAACTTTCTGACCAACGGGGTCGGGGGCAAAGGGGGATGATGTTTGGTTATAATCCACCAAATAAACATAACCCCAATCCTAATCCTAGTCTACATGGTAAAAGAACTAACAATTATTATGCTTCTTTAGTAACAAGAAAATTAAACAGTAAATTATTTTGATTGGCATATGGTACATTTGGTATACTCTAGCAATTTTAGAATTTACTTCTCCATATAAGCAATTAGAATTTACTTACCTATATAAGCAGTTTCATAAAAGTATTTTGGTGAAAGAACCTAGAGTGCTCATAACTTGCGATATGTGGTTCATTTTGTCCTTGTAGGCATTATTATATAACCTTAAATATTTCATGACATCCAAGGAGTGCTTTAAATAAATAATTCTAAATCAGATGGAATCTGTTTGAATCAAGCTGAATTGTATACCACAACCTCGAATATTTCAAAATGGTTCATACCCATAACATATATTGAATTCCTTTATGAATCATAGTTTGAAAAAATTACTAATGTAATTTTATAAATGATTGTTACCAACATTTTGAAATCAATTATACATTTTTTTAATTGAAAATTTTACCCATGACTCTGAGAGATTGAACTTGTATAAGAAATTCTAGGGTAAAATTGTGAAGATCACAGAACTTCATTAAATAATTTATTTCAAAAAAATAAAACCCTCAATTATTGACTTTAAAATTTTTATGTGTGTATCTAGTGGAAACAATTTACGCATTTATAAAAAATTAAAATAAAATAAGCCACAGATCTATCACTTTAGGTGCTATAATTTGGTTAGGTATATAAAATGTAATGGATTTTTATGAGATTTGTCTGCTAAAATCTATTTGTTACTAAAACAGGAGAAAACTAGTGAGCTAAGAAATAGGACAAAAGCACAAGAGCCGATACCTCATATAAAATCATCCTGGAACAATAATTGTAGAGATGCATCATTATTTCAACTGTGATTCTGAAATGCATGGTTGTAATATATTAGATCCCCAAACCAGAATTACATTATGAAATTGGCAACATCTTCTATAATGAATTATTTTTGTAACCCTAGTTCCAAGTTCCAAACTAATTTTTGAAAGTTAAATCTCAAGAATCAGAACAATTTTCAATTTTTTTCTTGTAATAATGAGCTGCAAATTGCATGGATCATTGCACTATAGCCCTTCCCTGGAATGACGCCCAGTATAGCTGGTGCAGGACATGCAACAATACACTAGGAAACTACCCAAATGTTAAATCCATCTTTCAAAAGGTTAAAGGAAAGTGGGTAGGGTAGAGGGGGAAGAAAGAGAGAGAAACAATTGGAGATACAAAGAAAGGTGAAAGACTAGTAGTCATACCAAGACAAGTAGGCAGTATGATCAATTTACTCCCATATGCTTATTTGATTAATTATAGTTCTGTTTCTCTACCCGAATCCCAACCTAATACAGGACCACCAAAACTCTCCTACATCACCCCCTGACCCACATATACTTATTCGCACTATGCTTCTAGAGGGTTGTCATTTATACTCTATGTTTAATTAAACAAATGAAATAGAAAATCATGTCATGATAATTTTGTTCCCATATTCTTTCTTTTCTTTTATGCCAGCGATAGCATGTCGGAGGTTATAGGGGCAGCAGTGGTAACAAAAGAAATGGCAGTTCTCCGGCAGTAGAATGAGGAGGGTAAAGGTTGTGGTGGCAGTGACCAAATTGATGGCAAAATTTTTTGACAGTAATAAAAAGAAAAACAAGTAATCATGACTAAATGTAATTTTTTTTTTTTTGGTAGTGAAAGTCAATTAAGTACCAATGACAATTAGTTATATTTCTTTAATTTTCAATTTCATCCTACCAAGTATAGAGTATGCATACTGCAAAATCAAAATTAAAACCAAGACTAAACAAGTGTGATCGTAAAATTGGTAAGCATACAAGTCCTAACATTTATTAAAATAAAATTTCTTTCTGATCAGAACATAATCATATCTCAATCTTGATAAATGTATTGGATGTGTTCAAGTAAAGTTGTACAACCAACAAATTGGATGTGTTTTTTTTAGAACTGAACTCGGGGTATAGCATTAAACAAGCAGTTACAGAAATCATACCTTCATGATTGCCAGATCATCCATTGGACCATCAGTTATCCTATTATTCACAATTCCCAAAGCATTTCTCAGAGAAATCTGCATTGCAGCTTCAATTTCTTTAGAGCATTCAAGGGCTGTTGAATTGGCAGCAGCAACTACTGTGGCAACTGTCCCCAGTTTTGCAGAACCATTCCCACTTAAGGAATTCACAGCCTCTTTATGAGCCTTTAGAACAAGCTGAGTTGCACTGGTTGTCCAAAGCAAAAAAAAAAAAACAAATGGGGAAAAAATAAAATATGTTATAACTATAACATCAGCGGATCAAATAAAGGTGTAAAAAGGAAAGTAAAGGAAATTCAGACAAACAGTGAAATGAATTTTAGCAAGAAGAACAAGATCCACCACAAACCAAATTAAAATGGAACAGCCACCAACTCTAAAAAAGTCACAAACATGCTGAAAAATTATTACACCAGTAAAGACTAGATTTGATTTCAATTTTACTTCATCATTTCTAAATCTTTGTTATTTGCATGTGAAGCTTCATGGGAGAGTGATGTTTGTCAATGTGAAGAAACTTATTGGAAGGATACAGATGAAGAGGGAGATCCATCTTCAACATGCAAAAATCAGGATGGAAAAGATAAAAAGGGAGGCAAAGCCCCAGTGATAAACAACTGACGAGTGGCAGACAGCAAAATGGTTTATCTAACTATGCCTTTATGAGAAAATAAAGCTGTGAATATAGCCAACGTAAAAAATTACAATCACAGAAGGATGCTATGGAACTTACCATATCAAGTGATTATAAAAGTATGGGAAAGAAAATAGGAGAACAAAAACAAAGAAAATGACAATTTGACTAAAAAAGAATACCAGGAAGTTTCTGGCAGCAGAGCTGTAGCAGAAGAAATGATCAAAAAGGGAGAATGCCATCCATAAGCCTTTGCACTTTTCAAATCTTTTTATTTGACTGAAAACAAATTGAAAATTTTCTTAAATAAGAGAGCAAGGAAGAAAAGAAAAGAAAAAAGAAAGGTTTTGTAAAAACGAGTTAATTTTTTATTTTCTAATTATTATCAAAACCTGAACAAAAAAATTACTAAATAATACTTTTTTCAATACCACTTCAATCCTCGCTGGCAGAATCAGACTTTAAATGGGCTGGAACCAGAGGGTACCACTCAGACACTAAAAAAATAAAAATAGGGAAAAAAAAAACCACATCTTGCCTATCAAAACAATACCATGTGGTTTCAGTTCGTTAACAGTGTATAGACTTTCTAAAGGAATGAAACCATGGGGCATCACATTGGCACACAAAGCATGTCCATTATGTGTCAAACCACAAGGAAATTTTTTAAGTTTTTCCATATAAAATTGTATCTTGAACAATAGGCTTCATCACGACATACATCAAGCCTCAAAAGATATCACACAGTAATGCTCTCAAATCAAATGTCAGAGAACAGCACCCCTTAAGAAATCATAAAAATGTACCAGCACAAGAAGACTAACTGATGTCCCACAATGATTTCCTACACAGCCATTCAAGTTTTGAAGTAGAGGAAATTCCTTCAAAACTAAATGCATGAGATATATGCAAGAATATCATATAATGTTCCCGTTCACTCCAATTACCCACATTTTAACTAAGGAAGAAGTCTAAATATCACTACCCTAGCCAAAACAATTCCAAAATAACCCAGATTCATACTATCTACATATCTTAATACAAAAATTTCAAGCTATTGAGGTTTCACCTAGTTTTTATGAAACAATCGAAGCTTCAGTAGCATGGTTTATTTTATCATAGTAGATGCCCTCATGAAGAAAATAGAAAGTTCTCTACAAGATGTTGCACTTGTTGTGAAGACGATATGATGATATTATAAAAAAAATATTAAAAAAGGCAATGATTTGACCAAGAAACAAGTTTTGATATAACCTTTCTCATTAATAAAATAGAAAGTTCTCTACAAGATGTTGCACTTGTTGTGAAGACAATATGATGATATTATAAAGAAAATATTAAGACAAAGGCAATGATTTGACCAAGAAACAAGTTTTGATATAACCAAACGACAAAAGGCTCATTAAGGTTTAGCATTCAATATCACTTATTGGACGAAGAAAACAAGTTCTGATACATCCTAACAACACAAGGCTCGCAAAATTTTAGCATTCAATATGGATATCCTTGATACCATAAAAAGGAAGAGGCAAGAGAAGGGGGAAACATCGAACATAACCAAAAGCCTCACAAATCACAACTTATATATCCTCAATCTGAATCCTAAAAACATTTCATACTACAAAACTCAAACATTTGAAATAACCATATTTGCAGTATTCAAACTTCAAAGAATGAACATCAAATGCAAATGACATAGCAAAAGAGTTAAAGGCAATTGAATCTTAAAAAGTAGGACTTGAATAGGATTATTGTGGTTCAAACTATAGAAAATAATTAGGTTAAGCAACTCTTAGAATTGTAATTTGCATTCAGAAAAAGCATACACTATTGTAAATTGACTTGTCCTATTTATAAGTAAATAACCCTACTAAGAGTCCCAAATGGAGGAAAACTGAAAACTATTCCTAAATAATCAAGTAAAATACTTTACTAAATAGGAACCTAAATAAAAAAGGGAACTGAAAAATTAGATGTCAAAAATCCTAATTTAACTTCAATGCTCCAACATCAATCATCCCATGTCAAAAAATAACTTGGCTTCAATGAGTAAGTTCGACATGTTCCCTATTAATTCAGCTTGCATCACCAACCACACAAGTAACCTATCCAGTGTCTCAAAAGCTAGCTTCCATTCAAGTGCGAACCTAAATAGAGGTTGAAGAAGGGGGGGGGGGGGGGGGGGGGGGGGGGGGGGGGGTGGATGCATCCCAACCCCAATTGTTTTCCTTTCAAGAAAGTCCATTTAATTTTATGTTAGTTTTTAATTAATTTCTAAATTGACCCTTCTAATATTTGGACCCCCTCTAATTTTCTGATCTTCTATCATATTTAAAACTTGGCCCCCCTCTTTATTAAATCTTGCGCCTGCCCCTGCTTCAATTCATCTTTGCACCTCATTCTAATTTGGTGATACCTACTTTTCAAATAAATCTTGAAAAACATATTAAAACCACTTCATTAATCAAGCACATCTTTTAACTAAGGAATGGGAAAGTGATACCTGGTGGTAATCTTATTTATGGCATGGTTGTCTACACATTCTACAAGAATGTCTTTCTTCAGAACCAACAAAGTAAGTAAAGCACAAGGACCCTTACAACCACCAAACCACTGCCCAATAACTCATTGAACTGTCTTCCTATCTCAAGTTACTACATAGGACACACTCTATATGCTAGATAAGCTGGTACCGTTATCAAATAAATAGCATATTGAATGCTGCTTAAAAGCAGTAAGCTTTTGGCAGATTCTCACAACCAACTCTTTGTATTCCTCCAATAGCAATTGCATTTCAATGGTATATTGAGGTCATTTCATAGCCTAGTTACTCTTCGTTAGTTTCTTTAGTAAAGCAAAGATGACCCCTATCTCACTGCATTTAGCTTCAAACTTTTCAGCCTGTTGCATGGAAAATACTACTACTCAAATCATCTTTAACTGTCATTGCCATTACCCCACGTACCACCAACTGCTTGCCTAAAGTCACCTGATCACCAATTAGTGAAAAGCTAGCTTCCTTTCATCTTTGCACCTCATTCTAATTTTGTGATACCTACTTTTTTCAAATCAATCTTGAAAACACCTTAGAACCACTTTGTTAATAAAGCACATCTTTCAACTAAGGAATAGGAAAGTGATACTTAATGATAAATTTTATTTATGGCACACTTATCTACACATTCTATAAGAACTGACTGTCTTCATAACCAATAAAGCAAGTACCAAACCACTGCCCAAAACTCCTTGAACTGTCTTTCCATCTCAAGTTACTACATAGGAGACACTATATGCCGGTTAAGCTGCTACCCTAAGCTGCTACCCTTATCAAACAAATAGAGCATATTGAATGCTTCTTAAATGTGGTAAGCTTTTAGCACATTCTCACAAACTACTGTTTGTAATCCTCCAATAGCAACTGCATTCCAATGGTATATTGAGGTCATTTCATAGCCTAGTCACTCTTCATTAATTTGTTTAGTGAAGCAAAGATGATCCCTATCTCACTGCATTTAGCTTCAAACTTTTCAGGATGGTGTACGGAAAATACTATTCCTCAAATCATCTTTGACCATCGTTGCCATCACCCTCCATGCCACCAAAGTCTTGCCTTAGACCACATGATCATCAATTTCTTCTTACCTCCTCATCATATTCACCAGAAATGGGATCTAATCACTCTTCATTAAACTCATATGGTAAATCAAGAGCAATTACTACATGCTCTTCCAATCCACATCATGCTGCTAGATTTGTGTGTCTAGCCTCAAGAAAAGGTTTCACATCCTCGACTTCCTCTTCAATCACGAGGTCTCCTTGCATATTGAGCTGTTCTCATTATTGCCTTTTGGGATCTCCATTTGCGATTCCACAGGTTCCTTAAGCTTAGGGACTCATTCAGCCCAAGTCAAACGTCACCCATCCTTTGCATATCAGCCAACTCTTTTGTTTGGACTGCTCGCCTCTACCTCTACTAACCACGATTTAGGAATAGTGAAAAAGATTATTTAGGATCTTTTAGCTCGTATATCACTTGGAGTAGCAGAAGAAATTCAAAATTAGTGCTAGAATAGGATAATTGTGGTTGGAAAATAGAAAATAATTAGGCTTAAACAAACCTTTAGAATCACTATTTTGAATAGAGAAAATCACAGACATTAAGTAAATTGACTTGCTGTAATTAAATAAAATAACTATAATAAACAGGAATCCCACATGAAAAAAAAATTTAAAAGAAAAAGATAAAGCTTAAAATTATTCTTAATTAGTTAAGTAAAATACTTTACTAAAAAGGAATCATAAAAAAATAAATAAGAAAACTAAACAGCAGAAAAATTAAATACTGAACCCTGATGATAAGTAAGATTTGGCAGAATGGTATCCCGAAAGAGCATTAAGAATTAATATCACACAATATATAAAACTTTATTCAGAATATCAAGAATAATGGAAGGTTACAGATGAGATTGTGTCCCTCTACAATGTACATAACGTGCATTCTGTACTAAGAGGTTTAATATGGAAATATTTTATCCTTAATACATTTACATTGAGTGCTCACATTCAACCATTATTACTAATTCCTCAATATGGTAATGTTTCTAGGTCCTGGTGGTATCTCATTAACTCCTGGGTTGACTTTCTATTTTAGATCCGATATGCCAACCGTTATCACCAATTTAATTTAAAATCCTAAGTTAACATGGTCATGCATCAACAAACCAAAAATAAATCTTCAATCACACAAAGGTAAATAACGAGTAAAAAAAAAACCAGAAAACTTACTGTAAAGTTGCTACCCATGCTCTAGCAGCACCAGGAGTCTCTGCACAAAGGAAGTAATCTTTCTTTTGTGGTGTGCCAATATCTATATTAAAGTTAAGCATGGAACTGTAGCTATTCCAATTCAACTACAAAATGATAACTTGAACTAAACAAAGGGGCAAAATCAAGTTGTGCCTATATTGTTAAAAAAGAAAAAAATAGAGATTAATAAGGATACAGAAACAGCAGCCGTCATACTTTGGAAGCCCACTGCAGCACATAAACAGAAAAGAGCAGTGTTACTAATCATTCAAACTAGGTATATACAGAACAACAAAAATCTTAAGCATGGATCTTCCTTGTTAAGGAAAATATATATATATATATATATATATATATATATATATATATATATATATATATATATATTCCTTACTGGAAGTTCACAGGGGAAACTGTTATTGTGCTATTTGCATCAAAGATTATAGTCCCCTTCACTGCCGGCTCATTTCTCCTAGTCCTAAGTCAAGCAGGCAGACAAAAAGAGAAGTGCATAATCAATATACTCTAAAGAAAAAAAAAAAGCAAAGCCTGGAGAAAGAAAAATATGTGCAACAAATACCAACTTGTATTCCATTTTTCCAGTAGTTGGGTCCAAAATCACCCATCGCTCATTCCATTTTCTAAGCTGTTAATACAAACTAAAAGTAAATAGTTAGCAACAAATATATTTTCAAGTAAGATCCAGAGAAGATTAGCTCCCGAATGACAATAGGAATACCTCAAAAGCCAATATTTAAGAGACCATATGAAATCAGATATAGGATTGTGCATACCATTAAGCTCAATATAGGGTTTCATTAGTTTTTCTTTTTTATTTTTTTCTTAATTCCTAATTCATTAATTGCATCAAACAAAATCCCTCATACTAATTAAGCAAAACAAACATCAATTTCAATAAACTGAAAGGCATCAACCAACAAATGAAAAGGAATTTCAGAGACGAGAGAAACAAAAATTAAAATTAAACGCAAAAACTAAACAGTATGAGTGCAAAAATTAAAAAAAAAAACGAAGGTCAAGAGAATCCCGGTTAAGAAAAAAGTGAGAGATAGAGAGAGAATCATACAGTTTCAGATCTCTTGAGAAGTGGACCCTGCAATAAATTCCGACCAGAACCCGAAGCAAGCTGCCGCTTAATCCTTTCTAAACTGTTCTCTGCGTCTACTGCAATCTGTTGATGCCATTCTTACTGATTACAATTAGTCTAATCAAAATAATTACGCACGGAGAGAGAAGAAGACAGACTAACCGCAGAAGAACCATTAGAGGCCATGACACTACAGATCCCCACAAGAAGTCGGAATTAAAGATGGTTTGCGGAAACGAGATTTGGAATTTTTACGATCACTTCCAAGCAAACAATAATAATAATAATAATAATAACGTATTATTCTAATTTCTAAGGCTGTTAGGTTTGCTTCATGGACTAGCAGATGCAGCTAATAATACATTCTTATTTTTTGATCGGGAAGAACATTGTCCAATTTTAGTCCGAAAGAGTACCTTTATATATATAATGGGCTGTGCGCAGAGCCCAAAGACACCACCTTTTGTCGTTGACAATATTCGAGGAAATTACCCAGTTGCCAACTTTTTTTTCCTTTTTCAAAAAATATAACCTTTTTTTTTCATAAATCTCACTTTTTAAATTTTTGTTTTCATAAATACAACTTTTTTTTAAATAACTTTTTCGCCACTTTTTATCTACTGCCTAGCGAAGCCCAACAACAAACACATACCTTTATTTCTGTGATTTAATAGTTCAGGCAAAGAGAAAAAGAAAGATAATGAAACAGAGAAAAAATGAGAGTTTGATTTGTTTATTTAGGGTGCAAAAGAGGAAATCCAGATGATGACCCGTGAGTTCCACGCATTCATGAACATGGTTGGTGCTCTAATCTCTTCTTTCAGATGCAGAGCATCGGGTCGACAAACGTCAACTACTCCTCTTAAATATGCTACTCTCTTTTTGTTTATTTTATATTTATTGCTTCCTAATTCCCAGCCTATACTGTCAGATGCCGAAATTATAGTCTTAATGCATTTGACTTCTGGTATGTATCACTTTATCATGGGATACCTATGAAAAGTCAACTTACAAATAAAGAAAAAAGTCTGTACTATATAAGTATGCAGTGAACTATGTTGTAAAATGTGGACTTCTTATTTAATTGCGTCAAAAATATAACTGAAATCAAGTCACTAAAACGTAAAGTATACAGGCACTGAACCATCCATCCGACGGAAAACAAATGACCCAACATAAGTATTCAGGTTAGGTGCTGAAAGAGCAATCTGCCACACTTTGCAGAGGGAATTACCTCAAATAAAATTCAACGGCTTACTAGACAAAACACCATTAATTCCAAGACCAAAAACGTATTGTCAAACTGTCATCCCATCTGCAAGCTTAATGCTTTCTACCCTGTGGACTCTTTTATACGTGCCAGCATTTTCATGGCTGCAAAAGTTCTCCAACTGCCGTCGTATACGATCAAGGACAGGACTGGACTCCGCATGCAAAGCAAGAATCAAATTTTTATTAACAAGAAAACTGAAATGATGTATCAATAAGATCGGCTGTAATAGAACTCACTTCCATTGGATTTCAGTCATTTGCTGAATGGCGCAGTCCCTAGAAACAAATTTCAAAACTATAAAGATTGAACATCAATAGTATCTGCACCAAAAATGATATAACAGAAGGATATTTCAAGACTTTCATGAAATTGTAGTAGATTAAACGGGTCTTCTTCTAGGTCTTCTTCCTTTGAAGCTAGTGTGATTACTTATAGGAAGCGGATTAAACCAAGATTAAGTTAAAGGCAGTACCAGTTTGCTTCCTTAGCATCATCAGGAGAAGGGTGAATCTTTTTCAACTGACTGCCTAGTAGCTTTTTCTATTCTATTACATGCCAAACCCCCCTCTAGTCTAGCAATTGCAGTTTGGCACTTGATGCAAGGAGAATAGATCTCATTTTGTAACCATATTACTGCATTCCATTAACTTATACCGACCACAGTAAGCAACAGGTGAGTTGGGCACGTCAATTGAAAATGCTGCTAATAGCATATTTACCTCTTTTCCCCATTGGACTTCTACATTACAAAACCTAGGAACATAGGATGACTTCAAAGACCAAGTTGTTGGATTGTGCCAAATTTATGGAGGAAGTTCTCTTATTACACACAGTGTACAGCATGTACATGCGGTGTGTACTAGATATACACGCTATGTATAGCACATACACACGGTGTGTACATGATATGCACACTGTGTATAACATGTACATATTATGTGTACAGCATGTACACACGGTGTGTACTAGATGTACACGCTGTGTATAGCACATACACACGGTGTGTACATGATATACACACTGTGTACAGCATGTACACACAATGTGTACTAGATGTAGACATTGTGTACAGCATGTACACACTATATGTATTAGATGTACACACTGTGTACTAGATGTACACACTGTGTGTACTAAATGTACACGCTGTGTATAGCACATACACACGGTGTGTACATGATATACACACTGTGTACAGCATGTACACACGGTGTGTACTAGATGTACACACTATGTACAGCATGTACATACTATGTGTACTAGATGTACACACTGCGTACAGCATGTACACACTATGTGTTAATGATCCCAAAGCAAAGGCAATGCACGTGAACGATCATGTGCTTCTTCATCATTATTTGTTTATAACTAAATTGTTATTCAACTATCGAGAGAGATCAATTTTTCTCTTGTATAGTTTTTCACCCCTTGCTCTTTGCCTCCCTTTTCCTCTCTCTATTATCAACCACAAGCACAAAGATTGACAAAGGAAAAGCACAAAACCATTTATTTGTGTGAAAGGGAAAATAAATTTTTGTGATTTATTTTATATAGTACTATTTCCTAAATGGTATTGATTTTCATCACGCGTATTAATAATTATTTATGAAGAGTAGTTACGGAATTATAATTTTTTTAGGGGGAAAAAAAAGAAAAAGAAATCTTAAGAGGAAAGCAAATAGTACCGTCCTTTCGTCTTTCGGGATCAGAAGCAAGCATACCATAAAATGCCGGTTGACTTGAAGTCTTCGTCTCTCCGTGTTCCTTCTTGTTTCCTTAGTAGCAGCAAAACACGTATGGCGACGCCAATAAAAATCATTCTAAATGAGTGTAGTAAACTGCAATTTTGTTAGGATACCATCTCCAAAACAACTTTTCAGAAATGGCTTGGAAACCCCTCTTAATGGGTTTACTCTCAAAGCTCTTTGCTTTTCTCCCCTGGTATGCCTTCCTAGTTGGTCTTTTCATTCGAAATCATGATCATAGAGGCTTAATTTTCATAGTGAGAATGACAATGTTACTACCTTTTACATCTCTTACTGTGATCATTTATTATTTTCACTTTTTCTTGATTTGCAAGCCTTCGTTTACCTTGTTTTGTCCCTTGTAAGCAGCTGTTCCTCCTCTACTTCCTTTTTCTTTCTTGTTTTCAATTTTTTACGGATCGTTTGGTTACAGGTATGCTTCCTTTTGGGCAATGGAAAAGTTGATAATAAAAAAGTTGATAATGGAAAAGCACAAAACCATTTATTTGTATAGCACTGAAAAGTTGTATTTTTTGAAAATTATAAGTTGTATTTTTGTTATTGAAAATTTAAAAAATTGTATTTTTGAAAAAATTGTAGAAATGTTGTATTTTTTGTTATTTTTATTTTTTTCTATATATTTTTGTAAAAACCCCAAAACATTTTGCATTAATTATTGGCCTGTGACATAATATAACTCTTTTAACCCTTTATTTTGTCTTTTTCCTCTAATTTTTTTTTCTGATACATGATCTTTTCCTTTTCTCAATTTTATCCTTTTTATCTTTTAAAATTATTTATTATATTAATTATTATTTTTCTTATGTTTATCATTAATTTTTCTTTTTTTAACATTTCTCCAAATGTTTCTAGGATTACATCATACAATTCATTTTTATATAATACTCTTATTAGGTTATTCATTTTTTCTATTGCATCATTAATATCTTATATAATATAGAAATTTAATAAAACTAAATATTTTCCAAATTTTTCAACTATACTCATCATTTTTATTCTAAATTATCTTTATTAATTAATAATCTTTGTAATTCTTCCTTATTATATTTTAGATCATCTTCGAATAATTTTATTATATATTTTTTTTTGCGTTGATATGTTTTAAATATTGAATTCTATTTGTTATATGTTCTATATATCTTTTTTTTCTTTTCAATTATTTCTTGTATTTGTACTGGATTCATTTATTCTTCGTTTAATTTTAAATTAGTTTCATTTATTTTTTCCTTAATTTTATCTAAATCGTTTTCAAATTCGTCTTTTATAATTGTTAATTCTACTTTTAATTCCATAAATATACATTCATTTTCCATATCTCTCATTTTATCTTTATAACATTCTATTTTTCCTATTATTTCATAACAAGCCTTTAATATTATATTATTTATTTCTCTTATTATTACACACTTAACATTTTATTATATATTTATCTTAAATATTCATAAAATATATTTCATATTCTATTTCTTCTAGATCTGATATTATTTTAGTTTCTTCTAAATATATATCATATAAAATTTCAATGATATTTATTGGCAAACCTGATTCAGTTGAATGAGTCATAGGAGTTATATAAGGCATATCCCATGTTTAATGGAGAAATAAGGAAGGATTTGTACTCATTCACATAATAGTTCAATATCAAGTCAAGGGATATTCTTTGGTGTTCAAGATCCTTAAGAGTAACAACTTTCTACATATATGGTAGTTCAATTGATTCTTTGATTTCGTATCATTTTGTATCTTTGTTTGTTATCTTCAGCAATATTATAGGCATCAATTAGCATTCCCATTATTATCTTTAGCTAGTTTATAGGCATTAGTTAAGCTTTCCCATTATTATATATTCTGCTTCCTTGTATTTGTAAAATAAGTAAGGAAAATAAAAATACAAAAGACTTTTCTTCAAACTCTTTTTTTCTTCTTGGTGTCAGAGCAAGTAACGATCTCCTCTTCTTCTTTTTCATCATGACTTCTTTATCCCTCAATGTCGGTAACTTTGTTACCTTGAGAATCACTCCATCAAACTATCCATTATGAAGAGAACAAGTATTAGGCTTAGCAGAAAGCCAAGATCTGATCCACCATCTTACCAACACAATTCCCATTCCACCCAAATATACCTCATCAAACTCAGAAACCTCATACACAGCAAATACTTCACCAATATTAACAAAAGAATTTATTGCCTGGCAAAAATCAGATCGGCTTTTTAGAGGGTGGATAATTGGCACTCTCTCCGAAGAATCTCTTGGACTCGTTATTGGGATAGACACAGCATCTGCAGCTTGGGAAGCACTAAAAGAAGTGTATGCCCAAGACTCTTAAGAACGTGAGTTCACACTTCGACAACAACTCACCTATCTACGCAAAGATGAGACCAAAATCATTTCAGACCATATGCGAACCTTTAAAACTTTATGTGATAATCTTGCTGCCATTGGCAAACCCATCCCTGATCAAGAAAATTTTTTTTGTCTTCTTACATGCCTTGGCCCACAGTATGAAACCTTCACCACAACAATGTTGAAACCTTCAAGACCAACCTACCCAGAACTGATCTCTCAATTGCAAAATCTAGACTATCATCGAAACTGGTTCTCAGGTCAGTCTGAAGCCACTTTTTCTCCTCTTACTCCACACCTAGCCTTATATGGACAACAACAAAAGCAAAACCAATCACTTATATCCAGAAACAACACAAGCACTTTCACTTCTACTGGGCGGGGATTTCAAGCACAACAATCTCGTGGTCAGCCCAAAGATGGTTCACGAGTTACTAATCAACCACGCAGACCACCACCACCTGGAGAACAAAGAATGATCGCTGAAGAGAGGGCCCTATATCAGGATGCTACCTGTCAAATTTGTGACAAAAGAAGTCATATTGCTAAAATTTGCTGGTGGTTACCAAAGAAGACAGGTCAAAGTCATATGCTACCACAAGCACTTACACTAGACAACTCAGTAATTGACACAGAATGGACCTCGGATACTGGTGCATCAAGCCATATGACTGGACAAAAAGGTATGTTAACAAATATTCATCAATATAACGGTTATGATTCCATTATTATTGGAGATGGATCTCTATTACCAATAACTGGTATTGGAAATTCTTCTATCAAACAAAAAAACATGTGTTACCTCTTGATGATGTTCTGTTAGTGCCCAATCTCAAGAAGAATTTACTTTCTGTAAGCCAACTCACATCCAAATTTCTAGTAAATTATGAATTTTCTGACGTTAATTTTTGTATGAAGGATCGAAACACAGTTCATCCACTTTTCATCGGGAAACGAAAGGGTAACTTATATGTCGTACCTAATGAGCCGGAAGCATAATTTTCTTATAGATACAAATCAGGCACTGCAAACATATGGCATTGACGGTTAGGACACCCATAATTTTCTACAATTCCATTGTTAAAGAATAAAGGGCTTATTAACGTTGTAGGCTCTTTCAAAGTAGATTCCTTGTGTGATAGTTGTCAGTTAGGAAAACTAAGTAAACTTCCTTTTAGTTTATCTAAACATTCCAGCTCTAATGCTTTTGATAAGATACATTGTGATCTTTAGGGTCCTGCTCCAGATTTATCTATTGGAAAGTTTCGGTTTTATGCTTGTTTAGTTAATGATTTCACCAAGTATACGAAGATCATTCCCTTACATAATAAATCTGATTTCTTTGTTGCCTTCTTAGCTTTTGAACGATATGTTAAACACCAATTTAATAAGAGGATAAAAATCTTCCATTCTAATGGTGGAGGTGAATTTGTAAATTCTCGACTGTCTTTCCATTTTCTTTCTACAGGAACTATTCACCAAATCTCATGCTCGTATACTCCAGAACAAACATGTATGGTTGAGCATCGTCATCGTATTATACGAGAATTAGGTATGATCATGTTGTTTCATAGTCATGCTCCGTTATATCTATGGTTAGAGGCTTTCACTACTACTGTTTTTCTCCTTAACAGGTTACCATCATCTACGCTTCATTTTGATGCTCCATATTTTACGTTGCATGGCAAGCATCTAGATTATACATCTCTTCATGTGTTTGGGTCTAAATGTTTCCCATACACATGGGATACAAAAAATAATAAATTTGATCCTAAAACTGTTTTGTGTATTTTTGTAGGCTATAGTGACAAGCACAAAGGTTACAAGTGCTTCCATCCATCTAGTCAAAAAATTATATTCTCACGCCATGTTGTCTTTTATGAAACAGTCTTTCCATTCAAACCTTCTAACTCTTCTCCTTCGGGTTCTCATATGGATAATATTTTTAACTCTTGGTTATCTCCTCCTAATTTTGTGACAGGATCATCTGCACCAAAGTCTTCCTCTCTTCCTCCTTGTCATATTCCACTGCCAGCTACTATAGTTCATAATATCACCTCACCATCTACCACACCTAACAGTGCTGATTCCTCTACTCACTCACCAAACAATGATGGGTTGACATCTAGTCCTTTACTTCCAGCTCCTATTGTGTCTATTATACCTATTATACCTGATCAACCTTCACAATTATCCTCTGTTCCTCAATCCATGACTACCCATTCTAGAGCTGGTGTTATTAAGCCTAATCCTAAATATGCCTTGAGTGTTATCTCTTCTCCAACAATACCTCGTGAACCCAAGTTAGGTCATTATGCCTTATCCCATCTCGGTTGGAAAACTGCCATGATTGATGAACTTGCTGCTCTCCATCAAAACTAAACTTGGAGACTAGTTTTTCACACTCTTGGTATACATGTAATTGGCTCAAAATGGGTCTTCAAGACCAAACTTAAACCAGATGGCACACTAGATCATCTCAAAGCTCGTCTTGTTGCCAAAGGCTACCACCAGGTCAATGGACTTGATTAAACCGAGACCTTTTCTCCTGTCATTCATCCAGGTACAATTCGTCTAATTTTAACAGTTGCTCTTGTGAAGCATTGGTCAGTTTACCAGTTGGACATCAAAAACGCATTCTTGCAAGGTCATGTTGCTGAAGATATATACATGGCACAACCTCCAGGTATGGCAGATGCTCAGTTTTCAAATCATGTCTGTAAACTTCAACGGGATTTATATAGTCTGAAACAAGCTCCTTATGCCTGGTTCGATCGACTTAGCACTTTTCTTATTTCTTGTGGTTTTTTTGTAGTCTCGCTGATCCCTCTCTTTTTATATGTCACACCGATCAGGGTGTTCTTGTCTTACTTTTGTACGTAGATGACATGCTTCTTACAGGATCTTCCTCTGTTCTGGTTACTTCTTTTATTCACATCTTAAACAGCGAATTCTCAATGAAGGATCTTGGACCTGTTCATCATTATCTTGGTGTTGAGATCTCATCCACAGCCAGTGGTCTCCATCTCTCTCAGTCACATTATGCTCTCACTATTCTTGAGTGTGCCAACATGTTGAATTGCAAACCCAAGTCTAATCCTCTGGATATCAAACTTCAACATCCTGAATCAAGACCACCACTTGCTGATCCTAACTCTTACCGTGGCATTGTTGGAGCTTTTTAGTATCTCATGCTCACCAGGCCCGATCTCTCCTACAGTGTTAATTATGTCTCACAGTTCATGTATGCTCCTACAAGTGCTCATTTAAAGTTAGTACATCGCATTCTTCGATATCTCAAAGGCACTATCTCTACTGGTTTACACCTCACCTCTAATACATCACTTACTTTATCTGCTTATTCTGATGCTAACTGGGCTGCTTGTCCTACCATACGATGCTCCACTACTGGCTATTGTACCTTTCTTGGGTCCAATATCATCTCATGGTGTGCTAAGAAGCAACATACTATCTCTCGTTCTAGCACTGAAGCTGAATATCGAGCCATGACGCATATCGCTGCTGAACTTACTTGGCTTTCTTATCTTCTTGATGACTGATGTCATGTAAAATGTCTACATCTTTATGTGTATTTTTCTCTTATTTATGTAGTTAAGTATGTAATAGTATATGTATTTTTATGTATTTATGTCCAATTTATGTGTTTATGTTTGTTTTTAGGTTAAAATTGGTGAAGTGTGAAGAAAAGGAAGAGGATGGTGAAATTTTAAAGAAAAAGATCATGAGTAGTGAAGTGGTTCACGACTAGGATGTTTTGTGTGATCAGTGAAGTGCCTCACGAGTGGAGAAGGAGTGAAGAAGAAAGAGCAAGCCATTCACGAGTCCCAACAGTAGTTCACGAGTCGTGAAGGTAGTCACGACTCAGTAAGGAGAGCAGCACAAATCACGACTAAAGCAAGAAATCATGAGTCCAGAAGAATAGCTGAAGATCACGACTCGTGAGGGTGTTCACGAGTCAGACAAGAAAACTGTTTCTCAAACGTCATGACTATTGCACCCGAATTTTCACCCGAATTTTCAGCCAAATATTATGTCCTTTCAGAGCAACCTTCCATGACTTATTAAGGGGCATATCTGTAGAGTCAAGCTCTATATATATGGGAGAAAAACTCTAGAGGAGGGATGATGAAAAATTAAAGAATTCTTTGACTATTTACTTAAAGAACATTTTTAGTTGCTTTTGGATTTTTCTTTTTACTTAGTTTTCAACAGGATGACCAAAGAACAAAACCAAAAGAATAAGAGATATATCAGAAGGTTTAAATAGAAAGTAAACCCTGGGGAGCGATGTTTTCTTTTCTCTTATTTCATCTTTATTGTAAATTTGTATTTGACTAGTTCTTTTGGTACATTATAACTACTTAATTCAATTTGTGTTTCATTTGCTTATCTTTGTTTTATGAATGTTTATTCTCCTTATGTATGAAGTGTGATTTAAGTTTATTTGAGTGATTCAATTTGCTTATTATGTTTGATCACCATAATTAGCATGTTAGTCATTTATTTCACAATGAGAATTGGAATTCTTTGATGGAAAAACAAATAAATTTACTTGAAGCAATGAATTCACTTAGAGATAAGGAATTCACTTTGAGCGGTTAAAGAATTGGCATAGAACTTCATAGTTTTTATTTATCTCTATAATGACATGAGAATGCTTATAGACTCTAAGTAAGAACATCTTTATTGACAATGAGAATTGCTTAAAAGAATCTTGGCTAAATTCTCCATTCATACCATTCATACAACTGATAATTAATTCAAAGATGAACTTGTTTATTTGGTTATAATGTATGTTTATCCCATCTTTTGAGTAATCTATTATCCAAAATTAACTTAATATACTTTAAGTAGTTTCGTATTTGCAATAATTGCATGATTCCAGTTAAAATCGTTACCTATCCATTTACTTATTGTTACATCAATATAAAATTTACCCCGTTCCCTTTGGAACGATACCCTACTCATATTATAGACAGTCTAGTAAGACTAAGGGTTTAAATAAATCCCAATCAGATTTTGGCGCCGTTGCCGGGGAATGGTTCAAAATGAATTTTTATTGATTGATACAAAAGAGTAGATGTTTTAGGATTGTATGATATATTAGTTATTAGATGTATGAATTCTTATATTGTGTTCGTTTGTTTTGGAATTAGAGTTTTTGTAATGATATTAGACTAAAAGTACTCTTAATTCTTGTAGGAAACTTAGAAAGAAGCAACAAGACGAACTTAGATTGCAAGTAGAAGGAGAACAAAGTGTTAAATTAGAGGAAGGTCATAATTTTCTAATTATGGTGGGTGAAGAAAGGAGAACGCTTGGTGATTTTGCAATGCCTAATATTTCGGAGAGTTTTGGAGGAATAGCGGCACCGGCTATTGCTAATAACAATTTCAAGATCAAGTCGGCTGTCATTCAAATGGTGCAAAACAACCAATTTGGAGGTTTGCAAGGGGAAGACCCTTATGCTCATATCCTTGCTTTTCTTAATGTGTGTGCTACATTTAAAATTAATGGAGTGAGTAATGATGCAATTAGACTTAGGTTATTTCCATTTTCTTTGAAAGAAAAGGCCCAAATTTGGCTTGCTAGTATACCTAGTGAGACAATTACTACTTGGGACCAATTAAAACAAGCTTTTCTTCATAAGTATTTTCCACCTCATAAAACGGCAAAATTTAGAATTCAAATATCTACATTTAAACAATTGCCTAATGAAACTATTTATACCTCTTGTGAAAGGTTTAAGGAACTTCAAAGTCAATGTCCTCATCATGGCTTGCCGGATTGGATGATTCCTAAAATCTTTTACAATGGGTTAATGGAGGAAAATAGAAATATTGTTAATGCTGCTTCAGGTGGTAAATGGTTAGAGAAGACTGCTAAGGAAGCTGAAACTTTGTTAGAAGAGTTAGCCTCACAAGGCTACATGGGAGAAGAACCCACTATGGCAAAGGCTAAGGGGTTTTTGGAATTGGATTCCATTAATCTCTTGACGGCTAAGGTAGAGGCTTTGACAAAAATGGTAAGTAATTCTCATTCCAATGTTGAAAATGTTAGTCATGTTTGTGAGAGATGTGGTGGACCTCATATGTATGCTAATTGTAGTGAGGGGTCTAGTGAGGATGTAAGTTTTGTTCAAGGGAACTATAACCAAAGGTTGGGCCAAAATTCTAATTATTACAACCCCCAATGGAGAAACCATCCTGGTTTTTCTTGGTTTAACCAAAATGCCCAATTGAACCCTCCTAATAATAACAATTATATGAGCAAATTACCTAACCCTTCACCTTTTCCAAATAAACCACCTTTTAACCCCCAACAACCTAAATCCCATTTAGAGAGTTTGATGGAGCAATTTGTTAATCATCAAATGACTACTAACAAGCAAAATGAGGAACAATTTAGGCAAATTAACACTAAAATTGATCAACTTGTCACTCATAATAAGATGCTTGAAACCCAATTGGCTCAACAAGCTACTTCTAGTGTTAAACCTTTAGGCAAGCTACCAAGTCAACCTGAGTTTTTGCCTCATGAATCAGTTTAATCTATTATGTTAAGGAGTGGTAAAAAGATTGAAAGTAATCAAAAAGGTAATGAGAGTCTTATTGTGCATGATGATCATGTTTTGGATGCAAGTAAAAATGATGATGTAATGCATAAGCCTAATGAACCTAAGGAAAAGATAACCTTATCTAGGGAAGATGACCCTAAAGTTAATTTGAATGTTTTGCCATTCCCTCAAAGACTCATTAGAAGAAATCTTGATAAGCAATTTGGCAAGTTTTTGAATTATTTAAAGGAACTTACTATAACTATACCCTTTGTGGATGCAATTAAGGATATGCCTTCATGGGCAAAATTTTTAAAAGAAATTGTGAGTCACAAGGGTAAACTTGAAGAATATGGGTATGTTTCTTTGGTAGAAGAATCTAAGGCTATGTATTCTAAATACCCACCTAAGCTAAAGGATCCTAATTGTTTCACGGTTCCTTGTGTTATAGGTGGTACATATTTTGATAAGGCTCTATGTGATATGGGTGTTAGTGTTAGCCTTATGCCTTATTCCATTTATAAAAAGCTTGATTTAGGTGAATTAAAGCCTACCAATATGTGCTTATCAATGGAGAATAAATCTATTTCACACCCTATAGGTATATTAGAAAATATTCCTACCAAAGTGGGTAAATTTGTGATTCTTGCTGATTTTGTTGTGCTAGAAATGGATGAGGATCCTGAAATTCCCATTTTATTTAGTAGGCCTTTCTTAATTAATGTTGGGGCTGTTTTTGATATGAAAAATGGTAAAATATCTCTTGAAGTTAATGGTGAAACAATTGAATTTAATGTTTTTGGGATGGTTAAATCTTCACCAATGGAGGTGGTAAATAGAATTGATGCTTATGATATTCTTGATGAGTGTATTGATAGTGTTGTGAATGAATGTTTAAGTCAAACCCCTATTGCACCTTATTGTTTAAATGAGAGTTGTGATGAGGTTTTGCAAGTTGCCTCATATCCTTTCCAAGGAAGATTCTCAGGGTTTGAGTCTTTGAGAAAGGATGAGGATATGCCATCAAAGACATCTAAGGAGGAAGTTAAACTTGAACTCAAGCCGTTACCAACAAGCTTAAGGTATGCATTTTTAGATTCAAAGTTTCAATTACCATTCATTGTTAATTCTTCAATTGATAAGCATAATGTGAATGCTTTACGTGATATTTTACTTGCTCATCGAAATGCCATGGGATATTTTATTAGTGATTTAAAAGGAATTGCACCTAAAGTTTGCATGCATAGGATTTTGTTAGAGGAAGATTCTAAGCCCTCCATTGAAGGTCAAATAAGGCTTAATCTAACTCTTAAAGAGGTTGTGAGGAAGGAAATAATTAAATTGCTTGATAATGGCATAATTTATTCTATAAGTGATAGCAAGTGGGTGAGTCCAATTCAAGTTGTCCCTAAAAAGGGTGGCTTAACTGTAATTCATAATGATAATAATGATCTAATTCCTACTAGGACTATCACGGGTTGGTGTATGTGTGTGGACTATAGAAAGTTAAATAAGGCTACAAGAAAGGACCATTTTCCTTTACCTTTTATTGATCAAGTTATCGAAAGATTGGCTAATTTTTCCTATTTTTGTTACTTAGATGGGTTGAGTGGTTTCTATCAAATACCAATTCATCCATATGACCAATCTAAGACAACTTTTACATGCCCATATGGAATTTTTGCATTTAGGCGAATGCCTTTTGGTTTGTGTAATGCACCAGCCACTTTTCAAAGATTCATGTTTTCTATCTTTAGTGATCTTATTGATCAATGTGTAGAAGTTTTCATGGATCACTTTAGTGTGTATGGGACTACTTATGAGGATTGTTTATCTAATCTTTCTACGGTGCTTGATAGATGTATGGAACATGGTTTGGTTTTGAATTGGGAGAAGTGTCATTTTATGGCTCAAGAGGGCATTGTCTTAGGACATTTAGTTTCTAATAGGGGGATTGAAGTTGATAGAGCTAAAATTGAAATAATTGCTAATTTGCCTCCTCATAAAAATGTTAGAGATGTTAGAAGCTTTCTAGGTCATGCTGGTTTTTATAGAAGGTTTATCAAAGATTTTTCTAAGATAGCTAAACCCTTATGCACGTTGCTAGGTAAAAGATGTTGATTTTCATTTTGACGAGGCATGTCTTAAATCTTTTGAAACTCTTAAACATGCTCTTGTCACTTCACCAATTTTGCAACCACCAAATTGGGAGCAACCTTTTGAATTGATGTGTGATGCTAGTAATTATGCGGTAGGGGCTGTTTTAGGACAAAGAATTGATGGGAAGCCATCTGTTATTTATTATTCTAGCAAGTTACTAGATATTGCTCAAATTAACTACTCTACAACTGAAAAAGAACTCTTGGCTATTGTATATGCTTTTGATAAATTTAGGTCTTATTTTGTAGGGCAAAAAGTTATTGTTTATTCTGATCATGCTGCCCTTAAGTACCTTTTGAGTAAGAAAGATGCTAAGCCTAGATTGTTAAGATGGATATTAATGCTACAAGAGTTTGATTGGGAGATAAGGGATAAAAAGGGAAAGAAGAATTTAGTTGCTGACCATTTATCTAGGTTAACCCAATGTGTTTTGCAAGATAATGATGATGGGATACCTATTGATGAATCTTTTCATGGAGAACATCTTTTTAGTGTGGTTTCTAAGGAAGTTTCATGGTTTGCCGATATAGCAAACTATTTAGTAAGTGGTATGCTTCCCTATGGTTTAGACTATAGGCAAAGGAAGAAATTCCTTCATGATGTGAAGTTTTACTATTGGGAAGAGCCTTTATTATATAGGAGATGTGCTGATGGGTTGATTAGGAGGTGTATTCCTCATGAAGAAGTTGGTTTGGTGTTGGCTCATTGTCATTCCTATGCTGTAGGGGGTCACTTTGGGCTTTCTAAGACAGCTTCCAAGGTTTTGCAAGTTGGTTTTTGGTGGCCTACTTTGTTTAAGGATGTCAAAGACTTTGTACTTAGTTGTGATAAGTGCCAAAGAATGGGAAATTTGTCTAGGAGGCATGAAATGCCTTTACATGGTATTTTGGAAGTTGAATTGTTTGATGTTTGGGGTATGGACTTTATGGGACCATTTCCTAGTTCCTTAGGAAATAGGTATATTTTGGTTATGGTAGATTATGTATCTAAATGGGTGGAAGCAATTCCAACCATTGCTAATGATGCCAATGTGGTTAAGAAGATGCTTAAGAAAGTTATATTTCCTAGATTTGGAACACCTAGGGCCATTATTAGTGATGGTGGGTCTCATTTTTGTAATAAAGTTATAGAGCAATTATTGAGAAAATATAATGTAACTCATAAAATTGCTACACCTTATCACCCCCAAACTAGTGGACAAGTTGAGATTAGTAATAGAGAGCTTAAGTGGATTTTAGAGAAAACTGTCTCTAGACCAAGAAAAGATTGGGCACTTAAGTTAGATGATGCTCTTTGGGCATATAGAACAGCTTTTAAGACTCCTATAGGCCTTACACCTTATCAATTGGTTTATGGTAAGTCTTGTCATTTGCCAGTTGAGATTGAGCATAAAGCATATTGGGCAACTAGGGTGTTAAATTTTGACATGCAACAAGTTGGTAGAAAGAGATTGCTTCAATTACAAGAATTAGAGGAGCTTCGTATGAATGCTAATGAAAATGCCAAGTTATATAAGGAAAGAACTAAATCATGGCATAATAAACATATATCGAAGAAAGAATTTCAAGTTGGTGATATGGTTTTGTTGTATAATTCTCGATTGAAGCTATTTCCTGGAAAATTAAAGTCTAGATGGTCGGGACCTTTCAAAGTTGTTCAAGTTTTTTCTTATGGGGCTGTTGATATTGCTAATGATAAATGGGAGGTTTTTAAGGTTAATGGACATAGATTGAAGCCTTATTTCATTGGTGATGCATTGGTTCCTACTCACAAAGTTTCTTTGTTAAATTTCTCTTTTACACAATCATAATATTTTTGTATATAATTAGCTCTTTTAGTTTGGATTTATTTTGTGGTTTGTTTTTGGTTAAGTTTTATGTTTTTATAGTTTTCATATTAATTGATTTATTTTTCTTTTGTGATTTTAACTTTTGGATCGAGGTTGGTATGATTTTGCAGAAAAACGTGAAGCACTGTCATGCTCACGAGTGCAGTTCGACTCGTGAACATCTTCACGAGTATTCCAGTGGCTTTAATTATTCAGTCATGAGCAGAATCACTAGTCGTGAAGAGGATCACGTGTAGTACAGAAGAGAACAGCTCACGAGTCGTGAATGTCATCCCGACTCGTGAATATTTCTTCCTCAACACCAATTTCCATATACCTCATGAGTCATGAGTAGCATACCGACTCGTGACCATGTACAATTCTTGTCTCTCTATTTTTCTTCACGAGTCGTGAGAATTATGCCGACTCGTGAACTACTTATCCTGTGCTACAATTGCCTTTTTCTTCACGAGTCGTGATGATGGTGCCGACTCGTGATCTACTATTCCAAGCATACCGAGTCGTGATTTTTACTTTCCTGTTTTTATTTTTTAATTCATTTTTATTTCTTTATTTCACTTTTATTATTTTTAATTAGGTGTCTTAGCGGTTTTTATATGAATTAACTACCCCTTAACTACCCTTAATTAACTTCAATTACATGGGGGGAACGGTTATAAATTCAAATCCTAGGGTTTGCGAATTAACACACCATTTCGTTTTTTTTCCTCATTCTTCTATACAAGTACTGCAGTTATTTCTTTCTTTCTTTACACATTTCTTTTCTCTTATTTCACTCGTGCATTTCACTCTATACGAACTCTATTCACCTTCTCTTTTCATTTTCTTGTTTTTTCTCTTCTACTCCTCAATCTTTGTGTGTTTCTCTTATCTTTTTCTTCCTCTATTACTCTTTCTGCACATTTCTTTTCCTGCTTCATTTCTCTTTTACAATGATGGTGAGAACCAAGAATGTTTCCGCATCAAGGGGTCAGCAGGGAGGAAATGATGCCCAACTTTAGAGTTTGTAGACAAACTTTGGTTCACCATTCCCTCTTTCCTCAATCCATGAAGGTAACAAATTCCTTGTTCTTAAAGATAGAGCAATCACTCAATGTAAGTATTTTCCCAACTCTTTGCTTGAGCAAGTGGGTGTTCTTGATGAAGTCAATGAGATGTTATCTGAATGTGGTCTCTTACGATTTATTAATATGCATGAGCAGTTCTACACTGATTTAGTTTTGGAGTTTTACACAAATTTCAAAGAAAATGCTGATAATCCTAGGCTTGTAGACTTTCGCTTGAATGGTGTTGATCATACTCTTACTTATTTCATGATGCATCATATTTTTGGTTTTAAACCAAGTGGATTATGTACTCCTCCTAAGAGTTATAGATCAAATGATTTTCTGAACTTTCTTACTGGATTAACTACACCTTATAAGGTTAGAGAGGCCAAATCCATGTTCATTTCAGATTTAAAATACTGGATTTTGCATAGATTCTTGCCTCTGTTGTTTTCAACAAGCCTGAATATAATAGAGTTTCAAGTCATGAACTTTTCTTGATGTGGTGTGTGCATAACTGTAAGTCTATTTGTTGGTCTTATTGGATTTTCAAACAATTGTTGAATTGTGTTAGTCTTTCGGAGTCCCCTATTACACATGGACATGTTATTGCTACTATTGCTAGGGGTATTGATATTGATTTACGCAATTATGACACTGTACTTCCTTGCTTGTATTTTTCAAAACAATTGTTTGTAAGAGGAGAAGTGGTTAACCATTCATTTGACTACATACCACCTATATATCGTTCTTGTTGGAAGGAATTTCCTAGTACTTCTACTCCACAGGTGGCTGCTGTGGAAAGCACTTCGGAAAAGTCAAGACCAATGGAGCAAAGGCCTCGTGATGATCTTATGGAGGGTACACCTAGTGATTCACCTGTTTTCACACCAACTGCTGGATCTTCTTTGAATATCACCACTTCCATGTTCAATCAATTGCTACACAATCAATCTGTCATCCAAAGTCAACTGGCTTCATTGGAACAAACCACAAGTCAATTGGTTCATAGTCAACGCCGCCTTGAGCACAAGGTGGATGCTTTCATTGCCCAATCGGGCTATGTGGTTGTTTCGCCTCCACCTTCACCATGAATTTGAGGGGAGTTTTCTTTCCTCTATGCTTTTGTTTATTTTTAATTTTCTTTTTGTTTGTGTGTTTTGTTGTTTGTTTCTCCATATTAAGGAAAATGTGTGTTCTAAGTGTGGGGGAGCACTTGTGTGTTTTGTTGTTTGTTTATCTTTTTCTTTATTTAGATTAGCTTTTATATTGAGTTTTGTTATAAGTATTGCTCATATTGTATGAAATATAGGTTGTTATGAAGAGTCATTTGCCTTTTATGCTCATTTTATTAGTTTTTCAAGGATTTTGACATGTGTTTTATGTTTTTAAGTTATCTCTTTTTACTTCTTTCAACATTTTAGGTTATTTAGTCTCTTCATTAACTATGCTTTAAGGTTAGAATATGCTCATTTAGCTTAAGATTTTAGGATTTTAGTTGCTTCATGGAAACTATAGCCATAATACTTACCTTTAGGCCTTTCAATAATGGATGAGGACTAGTAAAAAAAAAGTAAGAAAAATAATGAAAATAAATATAATAAAGCAAGATGCATATCTAAAAGCTTAATAAAGTATGGGATGGAGCGTAAAACGCACCCAATACTACATTCTCTTGCTATTCATGGGATAAAGTCTAAAAGTATACCCATGCTAAAAAAAAGAAGAAGAAAAAGAAAGAAAGAAAAAGAAAAAGATGGAAAACATAGTCTAAAAATGCCATGAGATGGGTTTAAAGGTATGAGTGCTTTTTAATTGTCCAAAAAGGCAACTATAGTCTTAGGATCTTAGGCTTTATGATCACTATTCTCTCTTGAGCATGGTTAGTCTTGAGACTTTATATTCTTGATGTTGAATTTAGTAAATTTAGATGACTTGATGATTAAAGTGCATGTTTTAAGTCTTGATGTACTAATATTTTGAGTGTTAAGGTGTTTGAATTCATATCAATCTTATCTTAAGTAAAAATTGAGCAATGCATTATAATGTAACTTACTTAGTTTGACTTGAGATTAAATTTTCTCACTTTTCTCTTGCTTGGGGACAACCAAGGTTTAAGTGTGGGGGAATTTGATGTCATGTAAAATGTCTATCTCTTTATGTGTGTTTTTCTCTTATTTATGTAGTTAAGTATGTAATAGTATATGTATTTTTATGTATTTATGTCCAATTTATGTGCTTATGTTTGTTTTTAGGTTAAAATTGGTGAAGTGTGAAGAAAAGGAAGAGGATGGTGAAATTTTGAAGAAAAAGATAACGAGTAATGAAGTGGTTCATGACTCGGATGTTTTGTGTGATCAATGAAGAGCCTCACGAGTGGAGAAGGAGTGAAGAAGAAAGAGCAAGCCATTTATGAGTCCCAGCAGTAGTTCACGAGTCGTGAAGGTAGTCATGACTCAATAAGGAGAGTAGCACAAATCACGACTAAAGCAAGAAATCACGAGTCCAGAAGAATAGCTGAAGATCACGACTCGTGAGGGTGTTCACGAGTCGGACAAGAAAACTGTTTCTCAAACGTCATGACTGTTGCAGCCGAATTTTCAGCCAAACATTATGTCCTTTTAGAGCAACCTTCCGTGACTTATTAAGGGGCATATCTGTAGAGTCAAGCTCTATATATATGGGAGAAAAACTCTAGAGAAGGGATGATGAAAAATTAAAGAATTCTTTGATTGTTTACTTAAAGAACATTTTTAGTTGCTTTTGGATTTTTCTTTTTACTTAGTTTTCAACAGGATGACCAAAGAACAAAGCCAAAGGAATAAAAGATATATCAGAAGGTTTAAATAGAAAGTAAACCCTGGGGAGCGATGTTTTCTTTTCTCTTATTTCATCTTTATTGTAAATTTGTATTTGACTAGTTCTTTTGGTACATTATAACTACTTAATTCAATTTGTGTTTCATTTGCTTATCTTTGTTTTATGAATGTTTATTATCCTTATGTATGAAGTATGATTTAAGTTTATTTGAGTGCTTCAATTTGCTTATTATGCTTGATCACCATAATTAGCATGTTAGTCATTTAATTCACAATGAGAATTGGAATTCTTTGATGGAAAAACAAATAAATTTACTTGAAACATTGAATTCACTTAGAGATAAGGAATTCACTTTGAGGGGTTAAAGAATTGGCATAGAACTTCATAGTTTTTATTTATCTCTATAATGACATGAGAATGCTTATAGACTCTAAGTAAGAACATCTTTATTGACAATGAGAATTGCTTTAAAGAATCTTGGCTAAATTCTCCATTCATACCATTCATACAACTGATAATTAATTCAAAGATGAACTTGTTTATTTGGTTATAATGTATGTTTAGCCCATCTTTTGAGTAATCTATTATCCAAAATTAACTTAATATATTTTAAGTAGTTTCGTATTTGCAATAATTGCATGATTCCAGTGCTCTCTACTTATAGTTCATCAACTCCGACTCTGTATTGTGACAACATTAGTGCTCTCTACTTAACTATTAATCCCGTTCTTCATGCTCGAAGTAAACATATTGAATTAGATTACCATTATGTACGTGAACGCGTTGCTCTTGGGTTTCTTGTCACCAAGTATATTCCTTCAACTCACCAGGTTGCTGATATCTTTACCAAATCTGTTCCAAAAACCTCCTTAGCTCGGTTTTGTCCCAAACTGTGCCTCCAGTCCCGGCTCAGTTTACGGATGGGTATTGGCAAACCTGATTCAGTTGAATGAGTCATAGGAGTTATAAGGTATATCCCACGTTTAATGGAGAAATAAAGAAGGATTTGTACTCATTCACATAATAGTTCAATATCAAGTCAAGGGATATTCTTTGGTGTTCAAGATCCTTATGAGTAACAACTTTCTACATATATGGTAGTTCAATTGATTCTTTGATCTCGTATCAATTTGTATCTTTGTTTGTTATCTTCAGCAATATTATAGGCATTAGTTAGCATTCCCATTATTATCTTTAGCTAGTTTATAGGCATTAGTTAAGCTTTCCCATTATTATATATTCTGCTTCCTTGCATTTGTAAAATAAGTAAGGAAAATAAAAATACAAAAGACTTTTCTTCAAACTCTGTTTTTCTTCTATATTTTCATCAAAATTAAATTTCCAATTTATTTCTTCTTCATCTGTTTTCAGATTTTCACTCATTTTTTATTTTGAGAATTAAATTCTCTTAAACTCTGATACCAATACAATGCGAAAATTTTTACGGATCTCATTGATTAAATCTTATATCTATTATTCTTCTTAATGTTTCATATAATACTGAAATCATTGTTAATTTCGTTGATTTGCTATTATAAAGTTCCATAATTATTCTTTCATTTATATCTATATCAAAATTTGAGGATAAGATTAAAGTTTTATTTCGTCTAAACTCTGCTTCTATATGTATCCTTATGTTATTTATATCATTTAGTGATTCTTTATTAGCTTCTTTATTATTTAAATCTCTTTCATTAAGCCAATTTATTACCTCTGATATGCTTATTATTTAATATTCTATCCTAAAGAAATTCCTTTCTTTATTTCTTTTAAACAATTTATTCTTCTTTTATTTCCTTATATCATATTTTCTAAAATTTCTATCCTTTCATAACTTCCTAAAGCTAGAGTAAATCCTTGATTTTCCCACCATTTTATAGTTCTTTTCCTAGTTTTTATGTCTTTTTGTAGGTTTATATTGTCTACTATATAATGGATTAAATTATAAATTTTTATTATCTGCGTTCTTATTCTATCCATGGCAAAATAAGAAATTTAAAAATTTCATTTTCCAAAACATTCTTTCTTTTTACCTTTTCTTTAGCATGCAATCCTTATAAGAAATAGAGTTGAAAACTAATACCATAAACAAACAAAAATTAGGGTTTCGGTATACCTTATAAATTTTCTTCTGGGTCCACTATACTTCCCTTACTATTGCTTGAATCCAGTTATCAATGATTTCTGATAATTGTTCACCCTTAAACTGGCGACATTCTAGGTTGATCTGAGCTTCTCCCATTCTATACCTCCTACCCTTTTTTTACTCTGATGCAGACTTGGTATCTTCTGGAGATGCTACTAAAAATATTTCAGCAAGCAACAATAATTTCTTCATGGTAGACTTTTGAGAGAAAATTTTGGTATATGAGTGATCTGATTCTCTAAGTTTATCATACCTAGTTTTCTATATTTCTTTATAGAGGATGCAAAAACTAACTACTAAGATTACTCAGAAAAGAATAGATGAGGTGACTAAAATTCCATAGATATTATTTCTTTGGAAAAAGATTACAATATTTCAAAGCTGGATATAGGCATGCAAAAGATAGGTTGCAAACTTAAGTCTTGCCTTCTACAAATAAATAGTGGGTTTTCATAAAGGTTAAACCTTACCTCTATTACATTATTGCCACTACATTATTGATTACATTATTGCTTCCTTACATCATTCGTTACATATGAATTTATGTCCTATATCTTCAATTATGTTTCTTCTTTTTAGAGGGGGTCCAGCTTCACTAAACTTTGTTCCCTCCTTTTGCTTTTAAAAAGCTACCTGGTTGCTTTTGTCATGGGTAAACCTCCTTCAAAGATGTTTTCTAAATAACCTTCAAGTAGATATCTCTGATGTCAATAAGTAGAGAGATTGGTAATCAAAATATCTCCTTGATAGTTAGTGTAATATGTTTTACCCTCAGTCAAAATTTCTCTTAATCCTCACATATTTATCTCAATATTTTTAATCCTCATTTTTGGAAGATTTTTTTATTATTAATGGATGTAAATTAAATGTCTTTTGATCATCTAAAATGATTTCTAGCCTGGTCGTTCCCATCTTGATAAAAGTTTCTACCATTATTTCTATATTCCTTTCATCATCCCATTCAAGAATGATACTAAATGTTCTTATATATATCTTAGCTAACTTGATAATTCCATTAAAAATCTCAATTTGAGACTTGATTACTTTCGGTAGATATTTAATTTCTTCTAAATTTTCTCTAGGGTAAATAGTATGGATTAATCCAAAATGATACAATTTCTACACTATTCTAGGATTAGCTCCTTTCCTGATTATTGCCTTATTATATATCCATTTATTGGAATTGTACTAATTCCAATAAAATTGGTAAATTAGGATAGATATTGTAAAGCTTTACGAACGTCTTCTTCCCATTGCTTTTTCTATTCAATGGAATTGTTTCTGGATCTCTCATCATCATTCCATTGTGAAATAAACTGTGAAAGATTGCTTGGAGTTATCAATCAAGAATTAAAATTCTCTATCGAATTAAATGCCATAGATTTTTGAATAGATGCCAATGATGGTTCAGAAGTGTCCAAAAATTAAATAAATCGTCTCATCAATAGATTTCTAGATATATCATCTTCTAACTCCCTCTTAGCAGTAGTGCCAAGGATTGTCATTTTCTAGGGGCTAGAATTTCCAGAGCTAGATTCCTTTTGGAGTGTGACCACCTATACATAATTCATAGATACCTAATTTATCTCATTATCTAACTCAAAAGAATAAGATATATTTTTCTGTATATTTTCATATTGTTGTTTTATCTAATTCTCCAGAATTTGGATACAAGATATTGATTTCTTGGTAGATTTCATTACTTTATTTTTCTCCAAAGTGAATTTTGAGATTTTCTCAGCATTTTTTTCCATTATATTCCTACAATTAAATTGTAGTGTATAAATAATTTAAGATTTAGGTCTATTAAGTAGATATACTAATATATCATCTTTTCCTGCTAATATATTATCTTTTCCCGAAATATATTCACCATCAAAATTGAAATATGCAAAGTATTCTTGTCATCTCATTTTTCTCCTTTGAGCTAGTTTTTCATTATAATTTTTTATAATAAATGATTTTACTTGGGTGTTATTAATTTTAATTGTAAATTTCTTCGGTATTAAAACTAATTTAAAATTTTCTATTGCATATTTTACTGCAAATAATTTTTTTCATTACTATAATAATTCTTTTCAATTTTAGTAAAAGTGCCTGATGCATATTTATATATTCTTTTTCCATCTTTAATTTTGAGAATTGCTCCCTAATATTCATCTGATGCATTTGTTTCTAATCTTAATTCTTCATTTTCTTCCAGTAAGGGTAGCTTTGGTAAATTTTTATAATATTCTTTCATTTCTTTTACTACCTTGGTGTCCTTATATATTCATTTCTAATGATTATCTCATTTTAATTTGTCTTGTAATATTGTCCATTTCCAATGTCTTAAAAATTGTTGGGCCATCCTTCTACTTTCTAATTGATAAGGAAACTTTAACAATGCTTGTCCTGTATGTGGTTGTAATTATATTTCTTCCTTAGATATTGTAAATCCTAAGAATTCTATCTTCCTTTTAGCTATATCTGTCTTTTCTTTAGATAACATAATTCCATGCCTCTAGTGCAAGTGGGAGATTGTTAGAGAGTATGCCCTAGAACCCATGTAAAAGGGATGTATTTTATATGTATGAACTCATATTCTTAATCAAAGGCATCATTCATTTATCAATGCTATGTTTAAATACATGAGTTTGTAAATTTTAAATTAATAAATGAAGTCCTAGATATTATAAACACAATGCAAAGGCAATCATGAAAGTGTTCATGATGTGAGATGTCTATTGCATGCAAATGTGTTAATATCTAAATATCCCTATGTTAGTGTAAGCCCTAGCCCCAATGCATTGTAATAAAACACTTTGAATTAATAAAGTGAGGCATTTGTTTTATCTTTTGTATTCTTGTGCATATCAATTGATAGAACTATCCAAGAATGTTGTTTCAGTTTAAGTTATCATGTGTGAGGCACATGGTTGTAAGACCTTGAAACAAATGAGACTTCATTCTAAATATCCCTAGTAAGTCATTGTTATGGGAATAACAAATGAATTAAGACTAGTATGCTCTCTCTGATATTATGAGTTCTGTCTTGCGGATCATTAGGATAAGAGTGTCAATCAGAGATCATAGATACATGTTAAAGAACATGGTATCTGGATTCGATCCATTCATGAGAACACTACATGGTACAAGTCATAAGTGTTTCTCATATGCAAGTTTTGTATCGGAGTTCTTAGACCTAAAATCTCTATGAAACTCTTTATGAATTACTGTGTACTTTGACATACACCTAACGTGCTCGTAACAGAGTGACAAGTATGGGTATGATTGGGTATGCATTGATTCATATTAGAGAGCATGAGAGAAGTGAAGGGATTACCCCTCTCTATAAGAGAGAAAATATCATCTGAAGTGATTGAAGTTGAATTAACTATCTTGAGATGGTAAAATTCAGATCAAACACTTGCCAAAAGATAAGGATATATATATATATATATATATATATATATATATATATATATGTATGTATGAAAAGAAATAAAAACCTAGGGGTATAACTAGATTTTGGCTTGAAAACCCTAGTTTCTCTAGGTTTGGCATGAACTTATCTCTCTCTCTCACAAAAATTCTTTTGGCCAATTTTCACAAGGAGAAAGGATTGTTCCTCATTCTCTTGTGTTCTTGGGTAGTAATAGCAACCTAAGAGAAGTACAAAATCAAGTTTTATAGCTTCAAACCATAGCCATTACACAATACCTTAAAAGAGAGCTAGCAATCTCGATTTTAAGCTGTCGGTGCAATTGTGTGTGTGAGAATAGAGGGAGTGGCGTAAAAGGCCGTTCCTTGGCATTGGTGATCAAGATCTAAGGCGGATAAAGTTATCTTAGTTGCTGGTCATCACCAAATTCAAGATTTAAAAGGCATCAAAAGTTGTAAGTTTTAAAAACCCTAAAATTGCATGTTTCGATTCTTATCATGGAATTGCATGGCATGTATGATTGTTTTTATCATTTTTTCGCTGCATGATTACCATGAACATATCATGTCATATTCCATCACCCTAGTCATAGAATTAAAAAGATAGGAAATTGTTAATTCATACAGACTATCACATGTTATGCTTCTTGAATGGTTCAAGCAGTGGTTCTCACAACTGTGATTATGGAAGATAATCAAAGCTAACATATGGATGCTTATTAGAAGAACAAGTTCATTGGAGACCTGTAAAAAGAATCCTCACATGGATATTAAATCTATGTCAGTGAGGAATCTCTTCATAGCGGTTGTGCAAGTATCCTTAGACTTGAGATCACCAAAGTTATCTTAAGTAGCAAGTGGTATACTTTGACTCCATAATTGATTACTTCCAACTGGGGGTGAACATAGTTAGAAGGTTGGGTATATCATGACCTACTTGAAGATAGTTGAGTGATTGACAAAGGATTCACCATTCCAGATTTATTAAGGGAAGTTATTGATGGAATATGACATGGTATGATAATCATGATAGCACAGCGGAAAAACAAAAATTTGATCATACATACCATACATATCCAAAGATAGGAACGAAAACATGCAATTTTAGGGTTTTGAAACTTACAATAGATGATGCATTTTATTCTTTGATTTTGTGATGTCCAGCAACCAAGATACCTTTATCCACCTTAGATCTCGATCATCAATGCCAAGGAATAGCCTTTTGCGCCACTCCCTCTATTCTCACACACACAATTACACCGTCGGCTTAAAAACGAGATTGCTATATCTCTTTTTCGGTATTGTGTAAGGGTTATAGTTTGAAGCTACAAAACTTGATTTTGTACTTCTTTAGATTGCTATTACTGCTCAATAACACAAGAGAATGAGGAACAATCCTTTCTCCTTGTGAAAAATTGAACAAAAGAATTAAGAGAGAGAGAGTCACTATTCACGAGTTACTATTCATGAGTTACTATTCATGCCACAAAAAATTAGGTTTAGGGTTTTATTTCTTTTAATATATATGCTTATCCTTTGGCAAGTCATTAATCTGAATTCAACTATCCTAAGATAATTAATTCAAACTCTATCATTTCCTAAAGATAAGTAATATATTTTGAATTAAACTCATTTGAATTTAAATTCAAATTTGAAATAAAACATAAGACATTTAAATAAATGAAATCACTTAATTAAATATATAAGTGATTTAATTTAATTTAAATTCCTTTAGGCTTTAATATTCAATTAACTTAATTAACACAAGATAATTAATTAATTGAAATTAAATCTTATGGGCTGAATTTCTCTCTCTCATGGACCAAAGTCCAATAGCAATATTATAACCCATTACATACATTAATTTGACTTTAATTAAAAGCCCAAATTAATGTCCAATACTTAATTTAAATATTTTAAGCCCAATGCTTTGTGTGCGATCCTATAGGTCCATTTAATGTTGGCAATGAATTAATAAATTAATTCAAAGGCTATATATATTCTCTAGCAAGATATTATAGCATTCCAAATTAAATGAAAATGCATATGGCATTTGGTGACCTAATGCAATTTCGCATAGTCCCTTACCCATAAATATCAGAATTAATATAAGGCATGGAACTAGTCATCCTTATATACATTAATTCATTTCTTGATATTCCAGTGACACTGAACTCTCAGATAAATAATGATTACTCATTATTTCATCTCGGTATGGCCATACACTTCTCAGTTCACTGATCAAGTGGTCGGTGATATTTTTCTCTCTTATTGAGAGGGGTAATCCCTTCACTTCTCTCATGCTCTCTAATATGAATCAGTGCATACCCAATCATACCCGTACTTGTCACTCTGTTACGAGCACGTTAGGTGTATGTCAAAGTACACAGTAATTCATAAAGAGTTTCATAGAGATTTCAGGTCTAAGAACTCCGATACAAAACTTGCATATGAGAAACACTTATGACTTGTACCATGTAGTGTTCTCATGAGCGGATCGAATCCAGATACCATGTTCTTTAACATGTATCTATGATCTCTGATTGACACTCTTATCCTAATGATCCATAAGACAGAACTCATAAGATCAGAGAGAGCATACTAGTCTTAATTCATTTGTTATTCCCATAACAATGACTGACTAGGGATATTTAGAATGATGTCTCATTTATTTCAAGGTCTTACAATCCATGTGCCTCACACATGATAACTTAAACCGAAACAACACTCTTGGATAGTTTTATCAATTGATATGCACAGGAATACAAAGGATAAAACAAATGCCTCATTTTATTAATTTCAAGTGTTTCGTTACAATGTATTGGGGCTAGGGCTTACACTAACAATCTCCCACTAGCACTAGTCCCAATTGGGCATAGCCCTAAGACCGAACGCTCTCAAATGAGCTTCGTGCAGATTTGGACGTAACTGTTTCGTCAAAGGATCTGCTACATTGTCTTCACTTGATATCTTGCTAACCTTGACGTCCCCACGATCAATGATTTCTCTGATCAGGTGGTACCTTCTGAGTATGTGTTTGGATTTCTGGTGTGACCGGGGCTCCTTAGCCTGTGCGATGGCCCCGTTATTGTCACAGAAAATTTCTAATGGATCTAGGATGCTTGGGACCACTCCTAATCCATTAATGAAATTTTTAATCCAAACAGCCTCTTTTGCAGCCTCACTTGCTGCAATATACTCAGATTTTGTAGTTGAGTTGGCAACGGTTTCTTGCTTTGAGCTTCTCCAGCTGACAGCACCACCGTTCAAAACAAAAACAAACCCAGATTGCGATCTAGAATCCTGAGTGCTGGTCTGAAAAGCAGCATCGGCATAACCTTGTATGACGAGCTCTTCTTGACCACCATACACCAAGAAGTGATCCTTAGTCCTTCGCAGGTACTTAAGGATCCCTTTTACAGCAGACCAGTGCTTCTCACCAGGGTCTTGCTGAAACCTACTGGTTATACTCAGTGCATGAGCAACATTCAATCTAGTACATAACATAGCGTATATGATAGATCCAATAGCAGATGCATATGGGATTCTACTCATGTTGTCCCTTTCCTCTTTGGTTTTAGGGCACTGTTCTTTAGTCAAAGGAACTCCCAAAGCCAAAGGTATGTACCTTTTCTTTGAGTCTCCCATACTAAAACACTTTAGTACTTTGTCTATGTACTTTTCTTGACTTAGTCCCAAAAGCCGATTCGATCTATCTCTATAGATTCGAATACCAAGTATTGTCTCGGCTTCACCTAAGTCTTTCATTGAGAAACATTTTCCCAACCATTGCTTAACCTTTTGCAATGTTGGAATATCATTCCCAATGAGAAGGATGTCGTCCACATATAGGACCAGAAACACTACTATGCTCCCACTAACCTTCTTGTACACACAAGGCTCATCTTCGTTCTTGATGAAGTCAAATTCTTTGACTGCCTCATCAAAGCGAAGATTCCAACTTCGGGATGCTTGCTTTAATCCATAAATGGATTTTTGAAGCTTGCATACCTTCTTAGGATGCTTGGGATTGACAAAACCTTCAGGCTGTGTCATATACACATCCTCAAGTAAATTTCCGTTAAGGAAAGCAGTTTTGACATCCATTTGCCATATCTCATAATCATGATATGCAGCTATGGCAAGCAAGATCCTAATGGACTTGAGCATGACTACAGGCGAAAAGGTCTCGTCATAGTCTATACCATGAGTTTGTCGAAAACCTTTTGCTACTAGTCTACCTTTGTAGGTCTTATCAGCTTTTAGTTTGAATAACCACTTGCATTCAATTACCTTAGCACCTTCTGGTGGATCTACCAAGGTCCAAACCTTGTTATCGTACATTGATTGCATCTCGGATTTCATGGCTTCAAGCCAATTATCCGAGTCTGGGCTTTCAATAGCTTCTTGGTAGGTAGTAGGATCCTCACGATCTACTAACTCAATAGTGTCACTGTCAGTGATTAGAAATCCATATCTCTCAATCTCCTGACGTACCCTACCAGACCTTCTAGGTACTTGTGTAATGGGTTCTTGTTCCACAACTGGTTGTGAACTTGATCCCATTTCCAAACCATCCTCTATAGGAGCTTGTGGCACTTGAATTTCTCCAAGTTCTACTTTACTCCCACTATCTTTCTTGAGAAGGAATTCCTTTTCCAAGAAAACAGCCTTGCGAGCAACAAATACTTTGTTCTCGGCTTGTGAGTAAAAGTAGTATCCCTTTGTTTCTTTGGGATAGCCCACAAACAAGCAGACAGTCGATTTGGACTCTAGTTTGTCAGATGTTAATTTCTTAACATGTGCTTCACAGCCCCAAATCTTGAGAAAAGACATATTAGGTTCTTTCCCAGTCCATACCTCGTATGGTGTCTTCTCAACTGCTTTAGTTGGAGTACGGTTCAATAGAAACGCAGCAGTTTCTAATGCATAACCCCAAAAAGAGATAGGAAGATTAGCTTGACTCATCATAGATCGAACCATGTCCAACAGAGTTCGATTTCTCCTTTCGGACACACCATTCCATTGCGGTGTTCCAGGAGGAGTGAGCTGTGAAATAATACCACACTCTTTTAGATGATCATCAAACTCTTGGCTTAAGTATTCGCCACCTCGATCTGATCGAATGGCTTTTATACTTTTGCCAAGTTGGTTTTCTACTTCGTTCTTAAACTCCTTGAATTTCTCAAAAGTTTCAGACTTGTACTTCATTAGATAGACATAGCCATATCTACTGAAGTCATCTGTGAAAGTCACGAAGTAGCTAAAACCACATCTAGCTTGTGTACTTAATGGTCCACATACATCGGTATGTATTAGTTCCAATAAGCTATTAGTCCTTTCACCTTTCTTGTTAAAAGGACTCTTTGTCATTTTTCCATGCAAACATGGCTCGCATGTGTCATAAGATTCTAAGTCAAATGACCCAAGCACTCTAGTTTTGTGGAGTCTTGAAATGCATTTTTCGTTTGCATGTCCTAAACGACAATGCCAAAAGTAAGTAGGGTTCAATTCATTTGATTTAACCCTCTTTGTATTAATGTTGTATATCGACTCTTTGTTTTGTAAATCAAGGATATAAAGGCCATTTTGCAACATGGCATTGCCATAAGAAATGCCTTGGCGACGAATATGAGCATTGCCATTTTTAATAACAAAATCAAATTCATCATTATCCAAACATGAAACTGAAATAATGTTTCTGCTCATAGCAGGCACATAATAACAATTATTCAAAACAATACAAAGTCCGGAAGGTAAAGTGAGGTGATAGTCGCCTATCTCCATGGCAGCAACTCGTGCTCCATTCCCCACACGGAGGTCTACTTCATTCTTCCCAAGTAACCGCCTATTTCTTAGCCCCTGCACATTTGAACAAATGTGAGAACCACAACCGGTATCCAATACCCAAGTGGTAGAAATAGAAAGGTTAATTTCAACAACAAAAATACCAGAACTAGACGCCTTGGCTCCATTCTTCTTTTGTTCTTCCTTGAAGGGAGCGCAATTCTTCCTCCAATGCCTTATCTTGTTGCAATGGAAGCAAGTGCTCTCACTCTCTTTGAGTTTTGGCGCCTTGGGCTTGGATTGGGCCTGAGGTGCACTCCCACTTGACTTGGGTTTTGCCTTTCCCTTTCCCTTTCCCTTAGCGGGTCCCTTCTTAATTCCCTTTTGAACCATTAGAACGGGATTGGTCTTTCGAATGTTTTCTTCAGCATTCTTAAGCATCCCATGAAGCTCAGTGACTGACTTGTTCATTGCATGCATGTTATAATTCATCACAAATGGATCATAAGCAGCAGGCAATGATCCTAAGATCAAGTCAGTGGCCAATTCCTTTGGCACTAGTACCTCAAGCTTCTCAAGAGTATCAAGATACCCTTTCATCTTGAGTACATGGGTACTAACAGGTGTACCCTCAGCCATCTTGCAAGAAATTAATGCCTTTGTTGTCACGAACCTCTCGTGACAAGCTTGCTCTTGGAACATCTCCTTGAGGTGCACCATGATCGCATAAGCCTCTTGGTCCATAAATTGCTTTTGCAATTCAGGCACCATAGTTGCCAACATCAGACAGCTCACATCGTTGGAGTCGCTCTTCTTGGTCTCAAAAGTTTCCTTTTGAACCGCAGAGGCATTCCTTCCTGGTTCTTCAGGCAAAGGTGCATCCAAAACATACGACTTTTTCTCTTGCTTAAGAACTATTCTTAAGTTTCGAGACCAGTCTATGAAATTGGTGCCATTTAATTTGTCCTTTTCAAGGACCGATCGCAATGAGAAATTGTTATTTGAAGATGCCATTTTCAATCTACAATAAAATTTAGCAAGATTAAATGAGGTCTTATTTATGATCCCACAAACCGAATTAATATCCCTTTAAATAATTCGCGTTAGTGATTTAATGTGGGCCAAGATCCACTTTTCACAACAACTTATTAGTCAAGCTGAGCTTGTACACCTAACAAGTTAAGTTACTTAGGTAGGAAAACTCCAATCATGTCTCGTACATGACTCTTGGATCAAATGGGCTAACATCTTAAGATGTTATAGCACAACCTATTTATTAGTTGCCTAGGTCCGGGCATCCCTTTCCATGATAAGTCCAACCTACATTCACAACCCATGCCTCACAAAGATAATCGGGCGCATCTAGGACTCCTAGTCTACGTGACCGATGATCGATGCCTTGACATGTTTCGAATTAGGAAGGCAACTTTGTGACTTACTATTTTAGGGATTCATTTTATTACGGCTTACATGGCATACGCTTTGTCATCCATACATAGCATGCATATATATATAATTGCATAAAGTAAAGCGTGACAAACATGGGCCCAAAAACTTACAACTAAGATTCTATACTATTACATAAGAATCTTCGAGTTGGGCTTCTCCACTCCGGTGGGCTTCGTCTTGATTTACAAAGTCTTCAAATAAATTCTATTCTAAGAAATAAATGAAACTTTTACAATAAAATATAATGGCACGCAGGCCATATTTAATTACAAAAACCCAGGGCCCATGAATGCACCATGCATATCCATTCATCACACCAAACAAGCAAATAAATATACATAGCATTCATGGATCAGACAAAGTCCAATTTTAATCAATTTAGCCAAGCCCATTAATGAAAATTGTGTACTTGAACCTTTAAGAGAATACCCCGTGATGGGCCTGGGCCGAAGCCTAATGGACTAAATCCTCTTATTGAATAAGTTCTCTTAAAAGCCCAAAACACAAACTAGTTAGATTTGTGCCATAAATCAACTCTAGTATAATTTCCAATTTTGCCATTTTTAATTTTATGTCATACAGCCCATAAACATTAAAAATACATATAATATGTGCTAACATGAATTAAAAATAAAATTATGAAGAACACATATAATAGAACACGGCATTCATGCAAAAACAAACAAACAACAAAACTAGTTGTTTAATGCTTATGTAATGCCATGAAATACACAAACATTTAAATCAATTTTATGAGTCATTTAATAATCTAAATAAGTCCATAAATATTGATTTAATATTCTGTACCATTTTAATCTAAATGTGTTTTTACCATTTTAATCAAAACAAAGCAAACAATGTTGATTAAACATGTAACAAACACAAACTAGTCATTGTTTTAAGTGATTTTAAAATTAATCAATTAAATTATCATGGACCAGAAATAAAACCAAATTTAAAAAATGTCCAGACCTGATAATTAATCTTTAAATATCACTTACAAACATGCCAAAAACGTTTTTACATATAATTTTGAAAACTAGTTGTTAAACTACCAATTTACATGCCAACTAGCACCTAGTTTCAAAATTAACATGTACCATCAGGTATAAATAATTAAATCCGACCATTACCAGCCCTAATAACATCTTAGTACAGTATATTAACATGTCATATTAATTATAATACCTATCTAATCAATTAAAATCGTTTTTACACCAAAACAATGCAAAAAACTCAAAACAGAAAATTTCAGATTTGCATGTTTTCAAAATAACGATTTTTAATTAATTTTTTCATGCATCTAAAGCACTAAAATAAGCATGTCTAGGATCTGATACCACTGATGGAATATGACATGGTATGATAATCATGATAGCACAGCGAAAAAACAAAAATTTGATCATACATACCATACATATCCAAAGATAGGAACGAAAACAGGCAATTTTAGGGTTTTGAAACTTACAATAGATGATGCCTTTTATTCTTTGATTTTGTGATGTCCAACAACCAAGATGCATTTATCCACCTTAGATCTCGATCACCAATGCCAAGGAATAGCCTTTTGCGCCACTCCCTCTATTCTCACACACACAATTACACCGTCGGCTTAAAAACGAGATTGCTAGATCTCTTTTTCGGTATTGTGTAAGGGTTATAGTTTGAAGCTACAAAACTTGATTTTGTACTTCTTTAGATTGCTATTACTGCTCAATAACACAAGAGAATGAGGAACAATCCTTTCTCCTTGTGAAAAATTGAACAAAAGAATTAAGAGAGAGAGAGTCACTATTCACGAGTTACTATTCATGCCACAAAAAATTAGGTTTAGGGTTTTATTTCTTTTAATATATATCTTATCCTTTGGCAAGTCATTAATCTGAATTCAACTATCCTAAGATAATTAATTCAAACTCTATCACTTCCTAAAGATAAGTAATATATTTTGAATTAAACTCCTTTGAATTTAAATTCAAATTTGAAATAAAACATAAGACATTTAAATAAATGAAATCACTTAATTAAATATATAAGTGATTTAATTTAATTTAAATTCCTTTAGGCTTTAATATTCAATTAACTTAATTAACACAAGATAATTAATTAATTGAAATTAAACCTTATGGGCTGAATTTCTCTCTCTCATGGACCAAAGCCCAATAGCAATATTATAACCCATTACATACATTAATTTGACTTTAATTAAAAGCCCAAATTAATGTCCAATACTTAATTTAAATATTTTAAGCCCAATGCTTTGTGTGCGATCCTATAGGTCCATTTAATGTTGGCAATGAATTAATAAATTAATTCAAAGGCTATATATATTCTCTAGCAAGATATTATAGCATTCCAAATTAAATGAAAATGCATATGGCATTTGGTGACCTAATGCAATTTCGCATAGTCCCTTACCCATAAATATCAGAATTAATATAAGGTATGGAACTAGTCATCCTTATATACATTAATTCATTTCTTGATATTCCAGTGACACTGAACTCTCAGATAAATAATGATTACTGATTATTTCATCTCGGTATGGCCATACACTTCTCAGTTCACTGATCAAGTGGCCGGTGATATTTTTCTCTCTTATTGAGAGGGGTAATCCCTTCACTTCTCTCATGCTCTCTAACATGAATCAGTGCATACCCAATCATACCCGTACTTGTCACTCTGTTACGAGCACGTTAGGTGTATGTCAAAGTACACAGTAATTCATAAAGAGTTTCATAGAGATTTCAGGTCTAAGAACTCCGATACAAAACTTGCATATGAGAAACACTTATGACTTGTACCATGTAGTGTTCTCATGAGCGGATCGAATCCAGATACCATGTTCTTTAACATGTATCTATGATCTCTGATTGACACTCTTGTCCTAATGATCCGTAAGATAGAACTCATAAGATCAGAGAGAGCATACTAGTCTTAATTCATTTGTTATTCCCATAACAATGACTGACTAGGGATATTTAGAATGATGTCTCATTTGTTTCAAGGTCTTACAATCCATGTGCCTCACACATGATAACTTAAACCGAAACAACACTCTTGGATAGTTTTATCAATTGATATGCACAGGAATACAAAGGATAAAACAAATGCCTCATTTTATTAATTTCAAGTGTTTCGTTACAATGTATTGGGGCTAGGGCTTACACTAACAGTTATCTCGCATGATTTTATAATTCCCTTGTTCAGAGAATCTCTGGCCAGAGTAATATGCCAAGATGGATAGGGATCCATAAAGGGAATTTTGGGAACAATGGTTAAATTAATAGAACATACATAATTAGATTTATATGAGTTGACAGAAATCCATACTTAGAATCTAATTGAGATAAGAGTGGTGAAAGGAGTAATTGCACGATAACTATTTCTATGGAAGGGTATAGTCAAACCACTTGACTTTCCTGACATTTGGGTAGTCATGATGCCTAGCTAGAGGCCGCTCATGATTTATATAATAGTGTATCATAAATATCAATAGGGATTGATAAAATGATTTAAAGAAGTTTATAACATGTGAGTTTTGAATAAAACTCATAATTACATATTATAATGCCAATATGGACAGGAACCCAATAGGTCACACACATATAGAGTAAAGAATAAAATGGTAAAATGACAAGTATAATAATATTTGATATTATTATGGGAAAAGAGAAATGAATAAGAGAATAATTAATTAAAGAGTTTAATTAATTATTTAATTAATTATGATCAAGTAGAATTGTTCGCAAAACTTTTTAAAAATGTTCTGTAAAATGAAACTAATTGAAATATTGTATTTCATAATTAATTATTATTATTGGACTATAAGTGTTATAAGGTTGATATAATAATTAATAGATCCATTGGAGAAATTATAGAGGCCCAAAGAATTGATTTTGCGCAGAAACCCTCTAGAGGAAGGTTTTCACGTCAACTTCAGATAGAAGGCCTTAGTGGCCTAATTCTTAGACCAAAATAAATTAAATATATTTTATAAGTGTTATGGAGCATACATATTTAATTTGGATGGATTTGGAATTCATTTGGGTGATTAAATCCAAGTGTATACATAAAGGGCCTAGTTTATGGTTTTTGTACATGGTCTTTTGTAAAAGGACTTAAATTGGATTTAATTAAACCCAAATAAATTATTAATAATTCTAGAAGCCTATTTAATATTTTTTTCAGCAATTTTAAAGAGCCCAATTCCATTATAAAGTTGGATTTTTAACCTAACTATAAAAATACAAGTGATGGGGATTTTAGGGTTAAGTGAACAATTAAGAGAAAAGAAATTCTCTTTCTCAAAACCCTAGCCGCCACTCCCTTGCTAACATCAAGGGGAATCCAGCCAGCCTTGTGGTTCCTCCATTCTTGGTTCATTTATTCCTTCTCTAGTGTGGATTACTAATTGGAGGTGTTCAACTTTGGACACTGTGATTTGCAACAATCCGGTGAGAAGGAAAATCAACTGTTCAACAAAAATCAAAGGTGATTTTTCTTATTCTCATTAATATTTATATTGTAAATTCATGACAATATCAAATCTATTGGTTAAAAAAATTTAAATTATGCTTATGTATATGATGTATGTAACCGATAATTCCCAACAACCTCAACCACCAATGTATCCATGATCACCGATCAAATATCAACAGTTGTCGGCCAGGAGGTTAGGTAGATTTTCTTCATACGGACACTCGGGTGTATCCACCTCTATTGCCTCTCCACCATATGGACATCTACGGGCATCTACTTCAACTACTCCACTGACATCAGGGCACCCAGAGACATATACATCCACTATGCCACCAGTATAGCCATTATCAACCCATTTGTCTGATGACATCTCAACGAGATTGTCTATTGTAGAGGAGACTACTAGGAGACAAGATCAGACTTTATAGTTAGTGATAGCTATAATACAGTCCTTACAGACTAAGGTATGGGGTATTAGAGCTGAGTTAGTGACTGTGGGGTAGAGATTCGATGCATCCTTATAGGTAGTTGATGAGTCACCCAAATCAAGGAGCAAGGTGGTCACATTAAGGCTGAGGTCCCCAAAGGGAGATAGGCCAAGGTTAAGATAGATGAGCAGCACATGAGGCACATCAGGAACTTAAGGGATGATCGTATAAGATACCTTGAATAGCACTTTAGAGTACTCACCAGGGTGGGATAGGGTTCAAAGAAGCTAGCTTAAGTGATATCACATATTTTACAGCCACTGACCGCTGCATTATCTAGGTTTCAGTTCAAGTTAAGGCAGTAGGAGAAGCAGTGTTATGCTTTTTCGAGAAGCTTAAATACTGCAAGTATAAGGTGTACCAGTTATAGTACTTCAGATATCGATCCCTCGAGGAATGTTGATTGAAATTACTCACTATTACTACTCAATTTTAATCTTGTTTACAACATTCATAAGTGGAAATTAATTATAATCTACTCTATTGTGTAAGCTAATTAAATCTTAGATAAAAATTATCAAAGCAGACAATATATATAATGAACTCTTATGAATATGCATTTGATACCATTATTTCAATTAATATGTTTTAATCTTATTAGTAAGCCAAATTGGAATATATTTCTCATCCACTCTCTCGACATGAATAAGAATGCCTAAAACATGCAATTAAAATGCTAATCCTTAACTCTCGTTAATGAACTAGTTCATTCTAACACACATTTTAGGATTACTCACCAACCTATAGCAATTATCTCCACATGTGATCTCTCAAACTATGCTTTGATAATGAATTTACTATTAACTATCAATAAGATGTTGCACTCACTAACTCATTTATTTATAACCATTATTAAGATTTTCAGAAAAGGAATTGCCATTTAAGGTCGTTTTCCTTAACCTACAATGATACTAATAAAATATCAATAGCAAATTCTACATTCAAAGATCAATTATGTAAATGGAAATAGTAAATTGTTCATATATTATCAAATACCAAAACAATATTTATTTAAAGATTACAAAGAAGAAATAAAATTAAGAAATAGAAGAAGGAGATCTCTCAACCCTTTTCCCTTCACCAAAGATATCTTCTTCCTTGTTTGCCCTCTTCTTCAAAACATGAAAAAAAAGTAAGTACAAAAACTAACTATTGTTCTTAAGATTACCAAGTTAAAATCCAATCATCCTCATAAAATTCTATTTAAATGATATATATACATCTCTAAAAGATATGTCCCTTCAAGTGATTCTTCCAAAAATTTGCAAGTGTTGATGAAAAATTGCAACTCTTTACATTCAACTTCCTCAACCGCCTCTTATCGTGCTCACGAAATAGCACGCTCAAGCTTGGCTTGCGATTTCTTCTCTTCTGCTTGCTTGGCTTTCTCAATTGGCTGTCACGACCTCCATGCATTGTCACCCTCATAACAATGAACTTGCAGCCCTAATTCTTCACCTTCTTCTCCAATTGTTATCCTTTAAATCCCAAACCATTTCCTTTCTCCTACAAAATAAGTAAAACATCCACAAACACACAAAACACATAAAAGAAACAAAATACAGATAAAATTCCAAAATAATAAACTTAATACTAAACAAAACTACACATGAAAACATAATATTTATGAGCTTTTCAAGCTCATATCAATTCCTCACACTTAAACTTTTGCTTGTCCTCAAGCAAAACTCAAAATGCAAGAAAATGACAAAAAACAACACACACAAAACATTAACACAATAATGGAGCTTGCATTCATAATTGATGACCACTTGGAAAATCATGTTACAACTTCATCTTTATGTATCTTAGCCTCAAGTTGCAAATTCTTAAGAAATATCCTTGCCTATTCAACTCAACACCCATGCACATTTGAAGAATTAAGAAATTTCAAAGCACAAGAATATAAGCACTCAAGAAATTAAATATCTTAACACATGTATAGACTATTTCGTACAAAACATTGCCTAAAGTAACTCTCACTCAAATACTTTATTATTTCTTCACTCAAATGTTTAAGGTTTAGTGTTTCACTCTTTCCTTTAACATGCCATTACATACCATAAGCTTGTAAATTTAATAAATATCTCCACTACTAGCATAAATCAAATGCATGAAATCAAAGGGTCTTATTCAAAGTTGTAGCTTGGCTTAGGTAAAGGTAGGATAAATTTGGTTAAGTAGCTCATAATGTATAGAGAAAAAGTAATCACCATATCATAAGAGACTTAAAGTAACAACATAGCATGATCATGAAGTTTTAACCTTACTATTCTAACTTCCTTATTAGTGTCCAAACATTGTGTTAGTTTTCTTTTCTTTGAATCACTTATTCACTTTTTTTTCTTTTTTCTTTTTTTTTTCTTTTTTCTACTAGCTTTTGTTTTAAAATTGGACTTATAAAAAGAAAAGGGAGCTAACTATTTACCATGCTTTCTTAATAGAAATTGTCTTAAATGATATAGTAATCCTAATCCTCTACACATAAAGGATGCCAAAAGAAAAGTTTGTTGCTCAAAATTGGACTAAGGATAATTATGTGGTTAAACAACAAAAAATTGGCTTCAAGCTCAAAATTGGCTACCTAAAGTCAAAAAGAGTTGGTCTATTTAAGCAAGTTAAATTTGCTATATTTCTAATGCCCTTATCATTTCTCATGCATAACTTATACTAAATGTAATCTCGAAATCTACCAAAAATAAGTTCTAGAGTATATGGCATATAAAGCTCTCCACAAAGAAAAATATCAATGTAAAAGGCTTCAAAAGCTCACTTAGCTATAGGTCAAATTACTCTAAGCAATGATTTATCAAAATAATCATATTTATATGTGAAAAGATAAATAATTTTAAAAAAAACCTGTACTAAAGTGCTTTGCTACATCATAACCCTCACTATACACATAAAGATGTCAAAGTAAAATAAACAATGATATTCCTTAAGAATTTTGCTAACTAGACCAAAAATCTTGTACCAATAAAGTTGCCTCATGATATATTACCAAACATTCATCAACCACAAAGCTCCAAAATTATGCAAATTTACAACCTAAAAATCTAACATGTATATAAAAACACATAAATGAAAACACAATGCAAAAGGTTCTATAACCTAACATATGCACAACATAGGTACCTATTCCCCACACTTAAAGGATATAATGTCCCCATTATGCGAGAAAAATCACAAACACACAACACAAACAAGCACATAACAAACAATCACAAAAACATAATAAAAATTAAAAAAAAATAGGAGAGAAAGGAATGTTACTCAGCTGGTCCACTTGGGGACCCCGACGGTGAAGGAGTGAATTGAACTTTCTGCTGGCAGAAGAAAGATAGCAATTTGAGGCTTAAACTCTTATGGCTCTTATGCATTTGTTGCACAGTAGCCTCTAGTGAATCCATACGTGCCGCCATACTTTGGTTTGCAACTTCAATTCCATCTAAACATGATAGAACCTGTTGCATTCCAGCAATATCACCTTGGCCAGCACTATACCCTTATCTAGCCCCCGAATCACTAGCATTTCCAGCTATATCTTCATCATCATCACCATCTGAATCACCAGATGCTGCAGTAGTCGAAGATTCAGGAGCTTTACCTTTGCCCTTGTCATGACTTGGACCAGCATCCTGCACAAAACGTGAAATAAACTGTAGAGGCCAAGTGCCTCTATATAATACATGAGAATTGCGCAAGTATTTGATATCCATTAAAGCAACTAACTCATGTTCATCCAAAGTAAAATTGACCAAATCGCCTAAATGCCCTAGAATAATTCCAGTAACCATGTGACACATGGCTACCATTTTTGTCCTAGCAATTATTACATGATATAAACCATCAAAAATAAAATCTATAGAATAAGGTGTTTTGCGAGACAAAATCAAATTAAGCATAAATAAATCTTTAGTTTGAACTTTGGTGCTTTCAACTCTACCAAATAATGCATGACATATATATTTATGAAATAAAAATAGAGCATCATCTTTGATAAGCCGATTTGGTGCATTTTTGTTGTTAAATACATCTAAGCCGGTTATTTTATTCCAAACAGGTTTGTGATCAAACACATTAGCACTAAAACGTTTTCCATTCAAAGGAAAACCAAACCATTCATGCATTTCATCAAACCCAAAAATAAATTCACAGCCTTGATGTCTAAATTTGAACTGAGTCTTTTTATTATCAACATAAGCCAAAGTGACAAAAAATTCAACTGCCCAATCCTTCCTAAGAGGCAAGCTCATCCTAGCAAACTTTCCCCACTTCATGTATTTTATATATTTATCAAATTGTGCAGTAAGCCCTAGATCATTAAGTAAGGTAAAATCTAAGTGAAGCATAACCACATAAGTTTTTTGATTGAAAATTTGAAATTTTTTACCTTCTTCCTCAGTGAAAATAGGGAAAAGACACTCAAACCTGTCCTTGAGGTAATGAGCAGCTGGCGGTGGCAAACTTGGCCCTTCTATGGGTTGCTTGTCCTTGCGTCCCACCATTTTAGTGTGAACCATAATGAACTTCTTGTGAGAATCAAACTAAAATAGCAAAAGCAAGCAAACAAGAAAGAATAACAACAACCAAACCAAATAAATCACTCCCACAAAACCAAACAAAAACCCAAAAAAGAGAAAAAAAAAACTTGAGAGGAAAAACCCTAAATTTTTGAAGAGCAACTGAAATGGGAAGATGAAAGGTTGAGGTTAGGGTTTTAGGTATTTATAGGGGAGAGAAAAAGGTAAGAGAAATAGCCATATTTTCAAAAGTCGTGCCTCGTCGCGCCCTTGCGACAAAGCATGATTTCCCAACCTACCAAACTCGCGAGGCTGGCGCGCTCGCGACAGTCACCAAATTATTATTCTCGCCAGGCCTCAGCCATGAGGCCAATGATGTCACGCTCGCGACAATGCCTAGCAATCCAACCCTCCATCCAAAGTTGCGCTCGCGACACGGATGATATTGCATGTGTAATTTTTTTTAATAGAAATAGTAAATTATAGAAAATACAAATAAATCATACAAAATAACCTGTAAAATAAGAATAAAAACTGTGTAAGTATTCTAAATAAATTAATAAATGAATAAAGAAAAATAAAAACATACATATAAAAATAATAGAAAGTAAAAATATGAATAACCACTAAGCCAATTTCAAAGAGATAAAAGATACCTCTTTGACTTGTAATGCTTTATCAAAATATATTTTACATCGGTTCCCATTAGCTTTAAACAAGTCTCCTTTACTATTTTTAAGTTCTAAATATCCATGATCGAAAACTTGTGTTACTTTAAAAGGTCCACTCCACCTAGATCTTAATTTTCCATGGAATAACTTTAATCGAGAATTGAAAAGTAGAACCTTATCTCCAATCTTAAAGGTCTTATACTTAATGTGAGCATTATGCCATTTCTTAGACCTTTCCTTATATAAACGTGCATTTTCATAGTGAAGAAGATGCAATTCATCAAGTTCATTTAATTGGAAACATCTTTTTAAGCCAGCATCTTTCATATCATAATTCAAAGTCTTGATTGCCCAATATGCCCTATGTTCTAACTCAACAGGAAGATGGCATGCTTTCACATACACTAACCGATATAGAGTCATTCCAATAGGTGCTTTAAAAGCCATCCTATATGCCCATAATGCATCATCGACCTTATGTGCCCAATCTTTCCTAAAGGTAGAGACAGTTTTTTCTAATATCCATTTAAGTTCTCTATTGGATACCTTTACTTGACCATTGTTTTTTGGGTGATATGGAGTAGCTGCTCTATGCTGTACACCATATTTATGCAATAATGATGCAAAAGATCGATTAATAAAATGCGTACCTCCATAACTTATGATAGCCCGTGGCACTCCAAACCGTGAAAAGAGTTTCTTTAAGAATTTAATCACCACCATTGAATCATTGGTTGGCAAAGCTTCAGCTTCAACCCACTTTGAGACATAATCTACCCCAACCAATATATAATATTTTTCAAAAGATATAGGAAATGGACCCATAAAGTCTATTCCCAAAAGATATAGGAAATGGACTCATAAAGTCTATTCCCCACACATCAAAAATTCTAACTTCCAAAATATTGTTCAAAGGCATCTCATCTTTCTTCCCTATATTACCTACCCTTTGACACTTATCACACTTAGCTACAAATGTCCTAGCATCTTGAAATAGGGTAGGCTAATAAAATCCACATTCAAGCACTCTAGAAGCAATTTTTGCACCACCATTATGCCCCGAATATAATGATGAATGACAATGAGTTAAAATATTCACAGTCTATTCCTTACTCACACACTGTCTTATGATACCATCCCCACTTATTCTAAACAAATAAGGCTCCTCCCAAAAATAGTTTTTAACATCACTAAAAAACTTCTTTTTTTGTTGCTATGTCAATCCATAAGGCATAATTCCTATAGCAAGAAAGTTAGCAAAATCTGCAAACCATGGCACATGCTTATAAGTTATTAACATGAGAGATTCCTCCAGAAAAGATAAGTGATCAGCTACTAGATTTTCAAAGCCTTTCTTATCTTTAATTTCTAAATCAAATTCTTATAATAGAAGAACCCAATGAATTAACCTAGGTTTGGCATCTTTTTTAGCAAACAAATATCTTAAAGCCACATGATCCATATAGATTATGACCTTAGATCCTAGCAAGTAAAACCTAAACTTATCACATGCATAAACAACAGCCAACATTTCTTTTTCAGTGGTGGTGTAATTCACTTGAGGTGGTGATAATGTATGACTAGCATAATAAATCACATGCAAATGCTTACCAATTCTTTGACCCAACACACAACCTACTGTTAAGTCACTTGCATCGCACATAATCTCAAAAGGTAGCTCCCAATTAGGAGAAGTGATTACAGGTGCACTAATAAGGGCTTCCTTTAAAGTATTAAAAGCATGCATACACTCATCAGAAAATTCAAAAGGCACTTCCTTAACCAACAAATTAGTTAATGGTTTAGCTATTAGTAAAAAATCCTTAATGAATCGTTTATAAAAACCAGCATGACCTAAGAATGATCTAATGCCCTTAAGTGTAGTTGGCGGAGGTAGTTTCTCTATTAACTCAATCTTCGCCCTATCCACTTCAATGCCTCTACTGGAAATCTTATGGCCAATAACTATACCTTCTTTAACTATGAAGTGACACTAGGTTAGTTTCCTCACACCTAGCCAATACTCTATCTAAATTTTTTAAAAACAACTCAAATGAGTCACCATAGATAGAAAAATCATCCATGAAAACTTCCATGATGTTCTCAATTATATCCCCAAAGATAGAGGTCATGCACCTTTGAAAAGTTATAGGTGCATTGCATAACCCAAAAGACATACGTCTATAGGAAAAATTTCCATATGGACAAGTAAAAGTAGTCTTTTCCTGGTCACTAAGGTATATAAAAATTTGAAAATACCCAAAATACCCATCCAAGAAGCAATAATGAGAGTGCCCGGCTATCCTTTCCAATATTTGATCAATGAAGGGTAAAAAAAAATAATCCTTCCTAGTAGCTGAATTTAACTTTTTATAGTCAATACAAACCCTCCAACCCGTGGTGGTTCTAGTAGGAATCAATTCCCCACTCTCATTTCTCACTACCGTCATACCTCCTTTCTTAGGTATGCAATGTATTGGGCTCACCCAAGCACTATCCAAAATTGGATAGATAATCCCTGCATCTAGCAACTTAATGACTTCTTTCTTAACTACCTCCTTCATATTCGGGATAAGTCTCCTTTGCCTATCCGCCTTAGGTTGACAATCATCTATCATATTAATCCTATACATGACAATGTTAGGACTAATTCCTTTTAAATCTAAAATTTGCCAACCTATACTCTTTATTCTCTTTCTAACCACTTTACCAGCAAAGCTTCCTGATTACTAGTAAGTTTACTAGACACAATGATAGGTAAAGTATGATTTAAACAAAGAAATGCATACCTCAAATGACTAGGTAGCTCTTTCAACTCTACCGTATGAGGATTTACTATCGAAGGTGGTAAAGGTTCATCATTTTGATATAAGCTTTCTGGCATTGCACTATCTTGCTCTTCCTTTCTACTAACTTCATCCTTCATAATCACTTCATCTTGATCTGCTTCATTAAAAATTACTGTAACACAAGCAACAATGACATCTATTTTCATGTATATATTTTCATCCATAGGGTATCTTAATGCCCTATCCATGCGATACTCGACACTATCATCCCCCACTCTCAAAATTAAAGTACCCTCATAGACATCAACCAATGCCCATCCAGTTCTCATGAAAGGTCTCCCTAATATCAATAGGTATTTCACATCATATGTAAAGTCTAAGATAACAAAATCAGCAGGCAAAATAAACTTATCAAATTTAACTAACACATCCTCTACTATGCCATAGGTTTTTAATTGATTGGTCAGTTAATTGTAAAACAATTGAAGTAGGTTTAACATAATTTAATCCTAACTTTTTGAAAATGGATAATGGCATAAGGTTTATGCTTGCTCCTAAATCACATAAACACTTGGGAAATTCAACATCCCCCAAAATGCATGGAATTGTAAAAGTACCATTATCTTTCAGCTTAGTAGGCAAGTTATTTGTGATAATAGAACTGCATGCCTCTATCAATTCAATGGTAAAAACATCTTCCCAACTTCTTTTCTTAGCAATTAAATATTTTAGAAACTTTGCATAATTAGGAATTTGTGTTATAGCCTCAACAAAGTTTAAAATTATATGCACATGCTTCAATTTATGAAGAAAAGACTAAAATTGCTTAACTTGGTTTTCTTGCTTCAAACGTTGTGGAAATGGTAGTCGCGGTTGGAACACTTTTGGAGTTCTTGCTAGTGGAACCCCATTCGTCCCGCTCGTGATAGAAGGCAATCTTGTTGTAACCGGCACGCTCACAACAGGTACTTCACTCGTAAGAAATTTGGTTCCCTCATCTGTCGCGCTCACAACATGAAGCTCATCCTGCTTATTATTTTCCTACACATTACCAAACTTGTTAGTTGAAATAAATTCACTAGTATAAGATTTCCCTGACCTCAAATTTATCGCCTTTAAATGTTCTCTCGAGTTGTCCTCCGTATTACTTGGTAAATTTCCTTGTAAGCGTGACGGAAGAGCCTTGGTAATTTGTCCCAATTGAACCTCAAAATTATGAATTGAAGAGGCTTGATTCTTTGTTATTTGATCAAGCTTAGTTTCCATCCTCTTCTGGGCCTCCTCTTGAGCACTAAACTTCATATTAATTCCCTTCAAAAACCTATCCATCTTAACTTCTAGGGCTCAAAACCGATCTTGAGGTTGTTGAAACCCCACAGCCTAATTTTGGTTACTGCTATTATCCCAAGAAAAATTAGGGTGATTCCTCCAACCGGGGTTATAAGTGTTTGATGGAATATGACATGGCATATATATAATGATCACGCAGCGGAAAAATAATAAAATTGATCATACATGCCACGCAATCCATAAACAAGAATAAAAAACATACAATTTTAGGGTTTTGAAACTTACAATTTTAGATGCAGTTTAAATTTTGATTTTGATGATGACCAGCAAGTAGGATGAAATTATCAGCCTTAGATCTCGATCACCAATGCCAAAAGGAACAGCCTTTGTGCCACTTCTCTCTATTCTCACACAAACACTTGTAAGCAATGCTTCAAACCGAGGGTGTTAGCTCTATGTATGTATATTCAGGAATGGGTATTGAACTAAAGACACAAGACCTAATCTTGTTCTTCCTAAAGATCACCAATGGCTGCACAAAAACCAAGAGAAGAAGGAAGAGTCCTTTTCCCTTGAGAGTGGCGGCTTAGAGAGAGAAAAAACCTAACTTGGAAAATTTATTTCATTAATTTATACCACTAGGTTTAGGAAATCTTAAAGATGCCGAAATCCTCTTTAATTAGATATATATTCAGCCTCCATCACTTTCTAATTAAGTGATTCAAATTAATTTAAATTCCTTTTAGGTTTTAAATTCAAATTAATTTAAATGGCATAAGACATTTAATCAAAAACTACCACTTAATTAGGAAATATGCATGTGCCAAAATTTACATTGATTTTTATCTTAGAATTTCGGTCACTTTATCTCTTATTTAAGTGTTTTAATTTGATTCAAATGCTTTTAAGCTTTAATACTCAATTAACTTAATTAATACAAGATAATTAATTAATTGAAATTAAACCTTGTGGGCCAAATCTCTCTCTCTAATGGACCAAGGTCCATTTAGCAATTTTAATACCCATTACATACATTAATTTGACTTTAATTAAAATTCCAAATTAATGACCAATACTTTAATTACATGTTTTAAGCCCTATGCTTTGTGTGTGATCCTATAGGTCCATTTAATATTGGAAATGAATTAATAAATTAATTCAAAGGCTATATATACTCTCTAGCAAGATATTATAGTATTCCAAATTAAATGAAAATACAAATGGCATTTAGTGACCTAATGCAATTTTGCATAGTCCCTTATCCTTAAATATCAGAATTAATATAAGGCATGGAATTAGTCATCCTTATATATATTAATTCCTTTCTTGATATTCCAGTGACACTGAACTCTCAGATAAATCATGATTACTCATTGTTTCATCTCAGTATGGCCATACACTTCTCAGTTCACTGATCAAGTGGTCGATGATATTTTTTCTCTTATCAGAAGGGATAATCCCTTCACTTCTCTCATGCTTTCTAACATGGATCAGTGCATACCCAAGCATACCCATACTTATCACTCTGTTACGAGCACGTTAGGTGTATGTCAAAGAAAATAGTAATTCATAAAGAGTTTCATAGAGATTTTAGGTCTAAGAACTCCGATGCAAAATTTGCACATGAGAAACACTTATGAATTGTACCATATAGTGTTCTCATGAATGGATAGAATCCAGATACCATGTTCTAAACATGTATCTATGATCTCTGATTGACAGTCTTGTCCTTATGATTTGTAAGACACAACTCAACTTATCAGAGAGAGCATACTAGTCTTAATTCATTTTTTATTCCCATAACAATGACTAACCAGGGATATTTAGAATGAAGTTTTAATTGTTTCAAGGTCTTACAACCATGTGCCTCACACATGATAACTTAAACTGAAACAATATTCTTGGATAGTTCTATCAATTGATATGCATAAGAATACAATAGATAAAACAAACGCCTCATTTATTAACTTAAATGCTTTATAACAATGTATTGGGACTAGGGCTTACACTAATAATCTCTCACTAGCATTAGTCCCAATTGGGCATAGCCCTAAGACCGAATGCTCTCAAATGAGCTTCGTGCAGATTTGGACGCAACTATTTCATCAAAGGATCTACTACATTGTCTTCACTTGCTATCTTGATAACCTTGACATCCCCACAATCAATGATTTCTCTGATCAGGTGGTACCTCCTGAGTATGTGTTTGGATTTCTGGTGTGAATGGGGCTCATTGGCCTGTGTGATGGCCCCGTTGTTGTCACAAAAAATTTCTAATGGATCTAGGATGCTTGGGACCACTCCTAATCTAGAAATGAAATTTCTAATCCAAATAGCCTCTTTTGCAGCCTCACTCGCTGCAATATACTCAGATTCTGTAGTTGAGTTGGCAACAGTCTCTTGCTTCGAGCTTCTCCAGCTGACCACACCACTATTCAAAACAAAAACAAAACCAGATTGCGATCTTGAATCCTGAGTACTGGTCTGAAAAGTAGTATCGGCATAACCTTGTATGACGAGCTTTTCTTGACCACCATACACCAAGAAGTGATCCTTAATCCTTTGCAGGTACTTTAGAATCCCTTTTACAGTAGACCAGTGCTTTTCACAAGGGTCTTGTTGAAACCTACTTGTTATACTCAGTGCATGAGCAACATCCAACCTAGTACATAACATAGTGTACATGATAGATCCAATAACAGATGCATATGGGATTCTACTCATGTTGTCCCTTTCTTCTTTGGTTTTAGGGCACTGTTCTTTAGTTAAAGGAACTCCCAAAGCCAAAGGTATGTACCCTTTCTTTGAGTCTTCCATACTAAAATGCTTTAGTACTTTATCTATGTACTTTTCTTGACTTAGTCCCAAAAGTCGATTCGATTTATCTCTATAGATTCGAATACCAAGTATTGTCTCAACTTCACCTAAGTCTTTCATTGAGAAACACTTCCCCAACCATTGCTTAACCTTTTGCAATGTTGGAATGTCATTCCCAATGAGAAGGATGTCGTCCACATATAGGACCAAAAATACTATTATGCTCCCACTAACCTTCTTGTACACATAAGGCTCATCTTCATTCTTGACGAAGTCAAATTCTTTGATTGCCTCATCAAAACGAAGATTCCAACTTTGGGATGCTTGCTTTAATCCATAAATGGATTTTTGAAGCTTGCAAACCATCTTAGGATGCTTAGGATTGACAAAACCCTCAGGTTGTGTCATATACACATCCTCAAGTAAATTTTCATTGAGGAAGGCATTTTTGACATCCATTTGCCATATCTCAAATCATGATATGCAGCTATGGCAAGCAAGATCCTAATGGACTTAAGCATGACTACAGGCGAAAAGGTCTCATCATAGTCTGCACCATGAGTTTGTCAAAAACCTTTTGCTACTAGTCTACCTTTGTATGTCTTATCAGCTTTGAGTTTAACTAGCCACTTGCATTCAATTACCTTAGCATCTTTCGGTGGATCAACCAAGGTCCAAACCTAGTTATCGCACATTGATTGCATCTCGGATTTCATGGCTTCAAGCTAATTTTTCAAGTCTGGGCTCTCAATAGCTTCTTGGTAGGTAGTAAGATCCTCATGATCTACTAACTCAATAGTGTCACAATCGGTGATTAGAAATTCGTATCTCTCAATCTCCTGACGTACCCTACCGGACCTTTTAGGTTCTTGTGTAATGGGTTCCTGTTCCACAACTGGTTGTGAACTTGATCCCGTTTCCAACTCATCCTCTATAGGAGTTTGTGGCACTTGAATTTCTCCAAGTTCTACTTTACTCCCATTGTCTTTCTTGAGAAGAAACTCCTTTTCCAAGAAAATAGCCTTGCAAGCAACAAAAACTTTATTCTTGGCTTGTGATAAAAAATATTATCCCTTTGTTTCTTTGGGATAACCCACAAACAAACAGATAGTGGATTTGGACTCTAGTTTATCATATGTTAATTTCTTAACATGTGCTTCACAGCCCCAAATCCTGAAAAATGACATATTGGGTTCTTTCCCAGTCCATACTTCATATGGTGTTTTCTCAACTGCTTTAGTTGGAGTACGGTTTAGTAAAAATGCAGCAGTTTCTAATGCATAACCCCAAAAAGAGACAAGAATATTTGCTTGACTCATCATTGATCGAACCATATCCAATAGAGTTCGATTTCTCCTTTCAGATACACCATTCCATTGTGGCGTTCTAGGAGGAGTGAGCTGTGAAATGATTCCACACTCCTTCAGATGACTGTCAAACTCTTGGCTTAAGTATTCACCACCTCGATCTAATCAAATGGATTTTATGCTTTTGCCAAGTTGTTTCTCTACTTCGTTCTTAAACTCCTTGAATTTCTCAAAAGTTTCAGACTTGTACTTCATTAGATAAACGTAGCCATATCTACTGAAGTTATTTGTGAAAGTCACGAAGTAGCTAAAACCACCTCTAGCTTATGTCTTAATGGTCCACATACATCGGTATGTATTAACTCCAATAAGTCATTAGTCCTCTTGCCTTTCTTGTTAAAAGGACTCTTTGTCATTTTTCCATGCAAACATGGCTCGCATGTGTCATAAGATTCTAAGTCAATGACCCAAGCACTCCAGATTTGTGGAGTCTTGAAATGCATTTTTCATTTGCATGCCCTAAATGACAATGCCAGAAGTAAGTAGGGTTCAATTCATTTGATTTAACCCTCTTTGTATTAATGTTGTATATGGACTCTTTGTTTTGTAGATCAAGGATATAAAGGCCATTTTGCAACATGGCATTACCATATGAAATGCCTTGATGACGAATATGAGCATTGCCATTATTAATAACAAAATCAAATCCGTCCAAATCTAAACAAGAAACTGAAATAATGTTTCTGCTCATAACAGGCACATAATAACAATTTTTTAATACTAAACAAAATCTGGAAGGTAAAGTGAGTTGATAGTTGCCTATTTCCATGACAGCAACTCGTGCTCCATTCTCCACACGAAGGTCCACTTTATTCTTCCCAAGTAACCGCCTATTTCTTAGCCCCTGCATATTTCAACAAATGTGAGAACCACAACCGGTATCCAATACCCAAGTGGTAGAAATAAAAAGGTTAATTTCAACAACAAAAATACCAAAACTGGATGCCTTGTCTCCATTCTTCTTTTGTTCTTCCTTGAAGAGAGCATAATTTTCCTCCAATGCCCTTATCTTGTTGCAATGGAAGCATGTGATCTCGCTCTCCTTGAGCTTTTGTGCCTTGGACTTGGATTGGGACTAAGGTGCACTCCCATTTGACTTGAGCCAAGCCAGGTCATACTTGGTTTTTGCCTTTCCCTTTCCCTTTCCCTTTCCCATACCGGGTCCCTTCTTAATGCCCCTTGAACCATACGTACGGGATTGGTCTTTTGAATGTTTTCTTCAGTATTCTTAAGAATCCCATGAAGCTCGGTGACTGTCTTGTTCATTGCATGCATGTTATAATTCATAACAAATGGATCATAATCATCAGTCAATGAACCTAAGATCAAGTCAGTGGCCAATTCCTTCGGAACTTGTACCTCAAGCTTCTCAAGAGTATCAAGATACCCTTTCATCTTGAGTACATGGGTACTAACAAGAGTACCCGCAGCCATCTAAGAAGAAATTAAGGCCTTTGTTGTCACAAACCTCTTGTGACGAGCTTGCTCTTGGAACATCTCCTTGAGGTGCACCATGATCACATAAGCCTCTTGGTCTATGAATTGCTTTTGCAAGTCAGGCACCATAGTGGCCAGCATCAAATAGGTCACATCATTGGAGTCGCTCTTTTTGGTCTCAAAAGTTTCCTTTTGAATCGCAAAGGCATTCCTACCAGGTTCTTCAAGCAAGGGTGCATCCAAAACATACGACTTTTTCTCTTGCTTAAGAACTATTCTTAAGTTTCAAGACCAATCTATAAAATTCGTGCCATTTATTTTGTCCTTTTCCAGGACCGATCGCAATGAAAAGTTGTTGTTTGAAGAAGCCAATTTCAATCTACAATAAAACTTAGCAAGATTAAATGAGGTCTTATTTATAATCCCACAAACTGAATTAATATCCCTTTAAATAATTCGCGTTAGTGATTTAATGTGGGCCAAGATCCACTTTTCACAATAATTTATTAGTCAAGCTGAGCTTGTACACCTAACAAGTTAAGTTACTTAGGTAGGAAAACTCCAATCATGTCTCGTACATGACTCTTGGATCAAATGGGCTAACATCTTAAGATGTTATAACACAAACCTATTTATTAGTTGCCTAGGTCCGAGCATCCCTTTCCATGTTAAGTCCAACCTACATTTACAATCCATGCCTCACAAAGATAATCGAGCACATCTAGGACTCCTAGTCTACGTGACCGATGATCGATGCCTTGATATGTTTCAAATTAGAAAGGCAACTTTGTGACTTACTATTTTAGGGATTCATTTTATTATGGCTTACATGGCATACGCTTTATCATCCATTCATAGTATGCATATATATATAATTGCATAAAGTAAAGCGTGACAAATATGGGCCCAAAAACCTACAAATAAGATTTTATACTATTACATAAGAATCTTCGAGTTGGGCTTCTCCACTCTGGTGGGCTTCGTCTTGATTTACAAAGTCTTCAAATAAATTCTATTCTAAGAAATAAATGAACTTTTACAATAATACATAATAGCATGCAGGCCATATTTAATTACAAAAACCCTGGGCCCATGAATGCACCATGCATATCCATTCATCACACAAAACAAGCAAATAAATATACATAACATTCATGGATCAAACAAAGTCCAATTTTAATTAATTTAGCCAAGCCCATTAATGAAAATTATGTACTTGAACTTTTAAGAGGAGATCCCATGATAGGCCTAGGCCGAAGCCCAATGGACTAAATCCTCTTATTGAATAAGTTCTCTTAAAAGCCGAAAACACAAACTAGTTAGATTTGTGCCATAAATCAACTCTAGTATAATTTTCAATTTTTGCCATTTTTAATTTTATGTCATACAGCCCATAAACATTAAAAATACTTATAATATGTACCAGCATGAATTAAAACATTAAAATCATGAAGAACATATATCATACATGGCATTCATACTAAAACAAACAAACAACAATGAAACTAGTTGTTTAATGCTCATATAATGCCACAAAAATGCACAAACACTTAAAACAATTTTATGAGTCATTTAATAATTTAAATAAGTTCATAAATATTGAGTTAATGTTCTGTACCAATCTAATCTAAATGTGTTTTTTTCATTTTAATCAAAACAAAACAAACAATGTCGATTAAACATGTAACAAACACAAACTAGTCATAGTTTTAAGTGATTTTAAAATTAATCAATTAAATTGTCATGGACCAGAATTAAAACCAAATTTAAAATATGTCCAGACCTGATATTTAATCTTTAAAAATCACTTACAAATATGCCAAAATCGTTTTTACATTTAATTTTGAAAACTAGTTGTTTAACAAACACTTATCATGTCAACTAGCACCTAGTTTCAAGATTAACATGTACCATCAGGTATTTATAATTAAATCCGACCATGAACAGCTCAAAGAACATCTTAGGACAGTATATTAACATGTCATAATAATTATAATACCTATCTAATCATTTAAAATCGTTTTTACACCAAAACAATGCAAAAAAACTCAAAATAGAAAATTTCAGCATTGCATGTTTTTAAACGAACGATTTTTGAATAATTATTTCATGCATCTAAAGCACTAAAATAAGCATGTTTAGTCACTGATACCACTGATGGAATATGACATGGCATATATATGATGATCACGCAGCAGAAAAATAATAAAATTGATCATTCATGCCACGCAATCCATAAACAAGAATAAAAAATATACAATTTTAGGATTTTAAAACTTACAATTTTAGATGCACTTTAAAATTTGATTTTGATGATAACCAGCAAGTAGGATTAAATTATCAGCCTTAGATCTCAATACACAAGACCTAATCTTGTTCTTCCTAAAGCTCATCAATGGCTGCCCAAAAACAAAGAGAAGAAGGAAGAGTGCTTTCCCCTTGAGAGTGGCGGCTTAGAGAGAGAAAACCTAACTTGGAAAATTTATTTCATTAATTTATACCACTAGGTTTAGGAAATCTTAAAGATGCCGAAATCCCCTTTAATTAGGTAGTATATTCAGCCTCCATCACTTCCTAATTAAGTGATTCAAATTAATTTAAATTCCTTTTAGGTTTTAAATTCAAATTAATTTAAATGGCATAAGACAGACATTTAATCAAAAACTACCACTTAATTAGGAAATATGCATGTGCCGAAATTCACATTGATTTTTATCTTAGAATTTTGGTCACTTTATCTCCTATTTAAGTGTTTTAACCTGATTCAAATGCTTTTAGGCTTTAATACTCAATTAACTTAATTAATACAAGATAATTAATTAATTGAAATTAAACCTTGTGGACCGAATCTCTCTCTCTAATGGACCAAAGTCCATTTAGCAATTTTAATATCCATTACATACATTAATTTGAATTTAATTAAAAGTCCAAATTAATGCCCAATACTTTAATTACATGTTTTAAGCCCCATGCTTTGTGTGCGATCCTATAGGTCCATTTAATACTGGCAATGAATTAATAAATTAATTCAAAGGCTATATATACTCTCTAGCAAGATATTATAGCATTCCAAATTAAATGAAAATGCAAATGGCATTTAGTGACCTAATGCAATTTTGCATAGTCTCTTACCCTTAAACATCAGAATTAATATAAGGTATGGAATTAGTCATCCTTATATATATTAATTCCTTTCTTGATATTAAGTGACACTGAACTCTCAGATAAATAATGATTACTCATTATTTCATCTCGGTATGGCCATACACTTCTCAGTTCACTGATCAAGTGGCCGGTGATATTTTCTCTCTTATCGAGAGGGGTAATCCCTTTACTTCTCTCATGCTCTCTAAAATGGATCAGTGCATACCTAGGCATACTCATACTTGTCACCCTATTACGAGCACGTTAGGTGTATGTCAAAGTACATAGTAATTCATAAAGAGTTTCATAGAGATTTTAGGTCTAAGAACTCCGATGCAAAACTTGCACATGAGAAACACTTATGAATTGTACCATGTAGTGTTCTCATGAATGGATCGAATCCAAATACCATGTTCTAAACATGTATCTATGATCTTTGATTGACGCTCTTGTCCTTATGATCCGTAAGACAGAACTCAACTTATCAGAGAAAACATACTAGTCTTAATTCATTTTTTATTTCCATAACAATGACTTACCAGGGATATTTAGAATGAAGTTTCAATTGTTTCAAGGTCTTACAACCATGTGCCTCACACGTGATAACATAAACTAAAACAACATTCTTGGATAGTTCTATCAATTGATATGCACACGAATACAATAGATAAAACAAATACCTCATTTATTAAATTAAATGCTTTATAATAATGTATTGGGGCTAGGGCTTACACTAACAGTGTTAGAGTATGAGTTTCCTCATCCTTGCCCTTGGATAAAACTCACTTGTTCTTCCGTATTAGCCATACCCAAATTACACCCTTCACTTCCATGACCTAGTTATCCACATATGTTACACCCACTTTATGGACTACCTCCTATATTGATGCTATTAATTTTCTGTGTCAACTTCTCAACCTGAGCTTGCAAAGCTACTACTGAATCTACCGAATGAACTCCCCTTACATTTGAGAAATTTGACTCTCTTGCTCTTTCAGATGGCCACATGCAATTGTTCATTGACATCTCCTCCAACAACTCGAACGCAGCATCCGTTGTCTTCCTCATAAGTGAGCCATTGGCTGTAGCATCTATTATGCCTCTAGTAGTTGGGTTTACTCCATTATAGAACGTTTACATCAACAACTCCTTTGGAAGATTATGGTGTGGGCAACTTCTTTGCAATTCTTTAAACCTTTCCCACGCTTCATACAAAGATTCACTATCATGTTGAACAAAAGAAGTGATATCCTTAATAGTCTTTGCAGTTTTGGCTAGAGGAAAATAGTTAGATAAAAATGCTTGGGCTAATTGATCCCAAGTTGTTATAGACCCCCTAGTTAGTGAATTCAACCAAGCCTTTGCTTTGTCCTTCAATATGAAAAGAAAAAGCCTAAGCTTAATTGCATCCGCTGAAACTCCATTTATTTTAAATGTATCACATATTTCTAAAAAGTTTGCCAAATGAGTATTAGGATACTCATTTGCCAATTCATAAAATTGAATGCTATTTTGAATCATTTGTAAAAGCGATGGTTTAATCTCAAACTGGTTTGCATTTACCGTCGATCTTACCACCCCTTGTTGAGCACCACTCAATGTCGGCGTGGCAAAATCCATCAACCACGGTGGATTCTCTTCATCAGCCATGGTCAACCTCCTAGTCCAATTTTTCTTCTTATTGGATTTGCGGTTACTCGAAATAAATCTCTCTATCTCTAGATTCAACGGTTCAAGATCTTCTTGCGAACTCCTTGTACGAGGCATGAACTATCAAATCTTGCAAATACACAATAAAATAAACAAACAAAAACAAATTAAATATAGTAATCCAAAATATTAAATCAAGATACATCATGTAATAATTCAATCAAATAATTCCCCGGCAACGGTGCCAAAAACTTGTTATGCTTTTTCTAGAAGCTTAAATACCGCAAGTATACAGTGTATCGATTATAGTACTTCAGATATCAATCCCACAAGGAATGTTGATTGAAATTACTCACTATTACTACTCAATTTTAATCTTGTTTACAATGTTCATAAGTGAAAATTAATTCTAATCTACTCTATTGTGTAAGCTAACTAAATCTTAGATAAAAATGATCAAAGAAGACAATATATATAATGAAATCTCATGAATATGCATTTGATACCATTATTTCAATTAATATGTTTTAATCTTATTAGTAAGCCAAATTGGAATATATTTCTCATCCACTCTCTCGACATGAATAAGAATGCCTAAAACATGCAATTAAAATGCTAATCCTTAACTCTCGTTAATGAACTAGTTGATTCTAACACACATTTTAAGATTATTCACCAACCTATAGCAATTATCTCCACATGTGATCTCTCAAACTATGCTTTGATAATGAATTTACTATTAACTATCAATAAGATGTTGCTCTCGCTAACTCTCTTATTTATAACCATTATTAAGATTTTTAGAAAAGGAATTGCCATTTAAGGTCATTTTCCTTAACCTATAATGATACTAATAAAATATCAATAGCAAATTCCACATTCAAAGATCAATTATGTAAATGGAAATAGTAAATTGTTCATATATTATCAAATACCAAAACAACATTCATTTAAAGATTACAAGGAAGAAATAAAATTAAGAAATAGAAGAAGGGGATCTCTCAACCCTTTTCCCTTCACCAAAGATATCTTCTTCCTTGCTTGCCTTCTTCTTCAAAACATGAAAAACAAATAAGTACTAAAACTAACTATTGTTCTTTAGATTACCAAGTCAAAATCCAATCATCCTCAAAAAATTTTGTTCAAATGATATATATACATCTCTAAAAGAGATGTCCCTTCAAGTGATTCTTCTAAAAAGTTGCAAGTGTTGATGAAAAATTGCAAATCTTCACATTCAACTTCCTCAACCACCTCTTATCGTGATGGCGACCACTATCGCGCTCGCGACACAGCACACTCAGGCTTGGCTTGCAATTTGCTTGGCTTTCTCCGCTGGCTGTCACGACCTCCATGCATTGTCGCCCTTGCGACAATGACCTTGTAGCCCTAATTCTTCACCTTCTTTTCTAATTGTTACACTTTAAACCCCAAACCATTTCCTTTCTCCTACAAAATAAGTAAAACATCCACAAACAAACAAAACACATAAAAGAAACAAAATACAGATAAAATTCCAAAATAATAAACTCAATACTAAACAAAACTACACATGAAAACAAAATATTTATGAGCTTTTCAAGCTCATACCAAGCAGCCACCAATAGCACTGCAAGCAGTGGCACCATCCAGACCTCCTAGACCATCAGCTTTCAAACCTCTATCAGGACCAATGGAGAACCAAGGCCAGCTCAGTAGTGTTACCATTATGTGTTCAGGGAGTTTAGAACCTTTTTTTTGGATATTTTTATGTATATAAAGTTATAACATATACATATTTAATTTATGTATTCACATTATGTTTTGGTTATTCTGTATTTATGTCTAGTGTATACCTGAAATTGCAGAAAAACATTATCAGGTTGATGATAAAATGCGTAATTAAGATAACGGTTTGATAAATAAATAAATAAATAAATGAAACAACAAGTCAAATAAAATGAACCAGTCACGAAACAAAAAGAGGTAAAAAAGGGAAAATAATAGAAATGGAAGAAATAAGACCATGCTTAATAAATAGAATGCTAACATCAAATCTTTCTCATAGGTACCTAAAGCCCTCTCAAGGGACACATACCTAGCACTTCATTGGAAGAACACGCCAATGACACCCACACCAAATTGGATATGAAGGATAATGTATTTGTAAATGGAGAATTAAATTATATATGAAGGATAAAGTGTTTGTGAATAGAGAGTAAAATATGGTTTTTCTATTAGGTCTAAGTTGTGGGATTATTCTCTCTTGCAATTATGACCATGCAAGTAGGGTTCTATATTAAGTTCAAAAGCATTCTCAGCAGATTATGGGATTTTCACAGCAAATCCTAAAGGGTGGATACTTTGTCTCACAAGTTGCATTATCCCAAAAGGTCACTCTCCCAAACTTTTACTATTGATTACCTTGGAAAGCCCATATTATCACTAGGTTAGAATGGAATACTACTGAAGCTAGAGCTATATAATGTTCAGAATGTTATCACAGTAGTCAATGTTCATTTAGGCTATAGCCAAAAGGACTCTTTGGTAATGAACCATACTTCTTCAAAACGTGGGATGTTTCAATCTTAACACTTCAGAAGTTATAAGGCTAATGTTGCTAACAAGGAACTATTGCACAAGAGGCTTGATGACAATGTAAATCTTAAGAAGACACAAAGAAAAATTTGACATTTTGAAAGCCTTAATGATGATGGTTTTCCTTACATTGGTGCAAATTTGCAGAATGATGACATAGTCATTGGGAAGTGTATAGAATTTAGCCAAGATCACAATATAAAACTAAAGTGCACAAATAGACCTATAGTCTAAAAGGTGTTTTGACTTCTAATGATGAAGGAAAGAATTATGCTATAGTGTCTCCAAGGTAAACCTACACATATGAAAGGTAAGCTTCAAGCACATCAATAACTCCTCACATATGCATATTTGCTAGAAATTCTTCAAGTAGAATATTATTCTAAAAAAGAGGGAAAATGCACCTACAAACGGTATTAACCACCATAATTGCAAGGTTAGGTATGCCTACGAATGGCCCCAACCCACCATTACTCAATCTAATTTGATTTTGCATGTTGAGCAGTTGGCAATAATAAAACACAATAGACCAACTTGATTTTGTATACCGGTAAGCTAGTGCTAATTAGATATAATCAACTCATTTTAATTCTACATGCCAACAAGCTACCACTAATCAGACAGTAAACCAAGTGTTAACACATCAACAAATTGATGTTAACTACCTAAAGCTAGGTTAACACGTCAACAAGCTAATGAAGAGACTCACTACCTCGGATGGTATATGTTTTAAGATAATTAACTAAGAGATTCACTACCTCAAGTACTCGTCTTTTTCCTTCACTATAAATTTTAGCTCACTTTGGCACTAGTGGCCCAGGTCACAAGATTACGGGCAGCTGTAGACACCATCACCCAAGTAGCCTAGATTAGGGTTACCCAATGATGATGAAATAGTATATTTTTTATAACAAATACGGATCTCGAAGCTCCAATCTAGATTTTTAACATTTTTCATAAGAATTTTATGATTTTCCAACTATTTTTTAAGGTTTCAATAAAAAAGCACTAAAAACAATGATTTTAGCCTTTAGTGATGATAGACGGTTGTATTTTATATGAGGGACAATCATTTATGGCCACCTCCCTCTTGTCCAAATTATATCAAGGGCATTTTTGTTAATTTTGGATTCTCATCTGAGGGACGGCCATCTGTCCTGAGGTACGGCCATCTATGGTAGGATTTTTATATTTCTTATGTTTTTGGTTTTCAAAAATGGAAAGATAAGATTTCTCCAAGAATTTTTAGTTCGGATTTTAAGGGATTAGTCCCTCCATACTTAGAGAGTTAGAGTTGGAATGCAATTTTAACTCCTTCCTAGGTATAAAAGATAAGAAAATTAGGGTTTCAAGGGGGAATCATTCTTGGAAAAAAGGACAAGTTCTTGGAGAAGAAGAAATCAATTCTTCTTTCTATAAGGATAAGGTTTTAAACACTCTTTTGATCTAGCAAAACACACATAAAAATCATTTTATTTTCTTGGACACAAAGCTAAGGTCAGAGTGGAGATCTGGACTTTAAGACATATAGAGTCGGAATATATCCTATATGTAATATTCTAGGATTCCCTCCGTCTTTCTCTCTTTAAATTCATCATGCTTACATCTACTGTTTAGTTTTAAAATTAACATTTTTGTTTGTTATTATTTTAGGATTCATATGCTTAATTTGAATGCCATGCTACTCTAGATCTGTATGCATGACAAAATATTAATTTTAGCATGATTTCCTCCATGGTTATTTGATTTGAATCTTTGTTCTTTTTTTATTGTTTTAGATGTTAATGTTATTTTGTATAGTTGAAGCATGATTCAGGGTTAAGATTTTAGCTTGGCATGTTTTAGACTCATATATTCAAGTATATAGGGCTTATTCGAGAATTTGGTGAGTTTTATGTCAATTTCCAATTTCTGTATCTGTCCCTCGAGTGACAGATAGGAAGAAAACACCATAAATGGCCATCTATTAGCACGAAAAATGGGACATCGCGGTGACTTCTTTTTGTCTTGTTCCTCCTTTGGTCATGAGCGTCCGCCACCTGACTAGGGGCATCCATGGCTGATTTTAGGCTCATTTTAATGTGTTTTGTGTACTTTTATTATTGTTCGTGTTATTTTATCGATACTTGATGCTTTAATTCATTTTCTATACATATTTTACTTTTATATGCATGTTTAATATTGTGATATCTACCTATATTTTATTTTAATTAGCCTTTTACTTTTAATGCTAATTTATCAATTTTTGTGGTTTGGTTTGAGTAATTAACCCCATATGCCTTTGGAGGATCCCCTAAGACAATCATACAACGGGAGTCGTGCCCCAATTTTTTCCTTTCTCTCTCTATTTATTTGGTTTTATTTGCATTTGCTTTATTCATCATTTTGTTTATCATTTTGCTTTATTTAGCTTGGTTTTTTTATGTATTTTAGATGTATTCATTTTGGGGATGTAATAGTTAGTAAAAAAGGGTTTTTCTACATGCTTAAATGGAAAATATGCTTAAAATGATTTTTATTAATTAATTTTGGCTTTTCCTTAAAATATGGACCAATGTCCAATTTTCCAACCCAAAAATCAAATCAAAGATAAAAGAGCTTTTTGTAAAATACGTATGAGGGAACCAATGTTCCCAACCTAAATGAATTTTCGAATTTATGTATGTAATTTAATTCTTTGTCAAACGATTTGCTTATGTAATAACTTAAGTAGGACTTTATTCTTATTATTTATTTATTGCTTTCTTTATTTGATTGGAATGTTTATTCAATTTTATCGCCAATACATCGTGTGGGAGAGAAAAGTGGATTAATGCTTAAAACCCTATTATAAAACACAACACGTAACCAAGGTGCCAAGTAAGAGTGATGTCCAAAATACCAATCTCTGTTTAGGCATTAAAAAGGTCGAGATTCATTTCCTAATGTACTGTTAGGTGGCGACTCCATGACACCTGTCTCTTTGAGCCCATTAATAGATGCCTTCAAAATTTGACCATCAATAATAATTCAGGCCTTAACCCCTTTTTATTGTGAAGTGGCCATCCTTTTGAGATATAGTGAGCCTCGTCCGAAAAGGCATCATGAAGGTCCATCTCAAGTCACTAAAGCAATGGATAGCCAAGGACATATGAAGCTGATGTCGTCGTCTGCCACAGTAGCCATCCAGATACCCCCCTCATAAGGCGAATGAAAATCATATAACTTCTGCCTAAGGATATAATGCCTCAGAGGATAAGTGCCTACAGCTCAAGGTGGAGGCTCTATCAGTAACCTCAATTTCTTCTGAAGCCAAACCTAAAAAACAAAAACCACTGGGATGAGTTAGGTTTATCTCAAGAAAAAATAAGGCAAGCAAATATGTGAAAATTCAAAAGAACACATTTTTCCATTAAAAAAAAGCTAGTGTGAAAACCCACAAGCGTACTACCTTCAAAACAATGACATACCTAGAGCCATAAGGGGTTACCACTAAGACGAGTAGTGGGATCAACATGTATAGCATCTAAGCCAAGGATCGTTGCCGCTAGGACTAAGGGAAATAGAGTTTGCCCTCTGTACACACCATCCATAGCATTAAACAACCCATAATATCTAGTCAAGCCATCTAATGATGCTGTCAAACACTGGGCAAAGCAACATAGCAGAATGAGACTGCTATTAAATATGGATACATAAAAAAAATAATCCAGAACATCAATCAGCCCCTCTTATAAAAAGGTTCTGCCTCGGGGAACTAGGCCAGTCACCTCAGAAGGAAGAAGGCCCAAAAATCTTATTACTTCCCTTGGGTAGTCAAGGACACACTAGGGTAAATAGGGAAGAGTACCAAGTGCAAATCTGGCACCAACGATCTCAGCAAATTCCTCTGCTAGGGGGCATAATTCTTGATGAGTGAACCTAAAAACATGGAACCTTGGATCCCAGTATCAAATGACATAGAAAATCAGGGTTCACATACCTATATAGATATTTGTGCAAAAACTTTTAATTAATAGTGGAGTGATGTTAAAAGTAAATTAAATTAAACACAATTTGTTTTACTTACATATTAATATTTATAGAGATATAATAATTAGTATAGCAATTAAAATATTTAATTCAGATAGTTATAAAGTTAATAATAGATGTAGAGTAGAAATTATATATAATATTTATATATAAATTATTAGTATTATATATAATAATTAATAAATATTGATTCTTTCAGTTCAATTCAATTTTAGAATAGATAATACGGTTTTTTATTCGATTCTAAATAAAATATTTAGATTCAGTTCAAATAAAGTTAACGATACAATTAGGTTCAGTTCTAATTAAAAAAAAATCAACAGTACATTTTAGTTCTGAATCTTTTTTCTAGATATTTAGATTTGCATAAAAAAAATTAGATAAGTGTATGCACCTAATGCAAAATTATGTAATTTTTTTCTTTTAAATCAATGTTAATGAATTAATTAAAAATTATTAATAAATTGATTAATTAATTTATGCTTACTCATATCCCTAGTTCCAATCTCGAATATGCTTCCCTCAAACTCCACATGTTGGAAGGAGGAGGAAAAGAAGAAGAATAGCTTGGGTGTACAAAAGTTTTTTTTATTATTATTTGATAAAAAAAGTTTAGTACTTTTTTAAAGTTTGACTTGTAGAAGATATATGTAATTGCTGTAAATTAGGGATAGATATGGATTAATTTCACCACTTAATAGTCGATTAAAATTGATTTTTTAAAATTTAAATTTAAATACAATGCATTAACAATCGGTTAATCAGTGGTAAAGTCGGAATTTATAATTAAGAGAGATAAAAAAAATATAACATAAATGTTATAAATAAATTGTTAAATAAAAGAAAGGGACAATTGCCAGTAGTGTGTTAAGGAGATTATATATATATATATATATATATATATATATATATATATATATATATATATATATATATATATATATATATATATATATAATTTTCAAAAATTAAGGGGGGCAATTGCCCCCCTTGCCTTGCATGTGGCTGCTCCATTGTGGTTAATTATTAATTAACAATTATTCATTGATTAACTAATAATAAAATTAAAAATATATAATTCTAAGTATCCTAAATTTCATAAATCAAATTAAAATATAAAGTATTTAAATTTAATATTATCACAAGAAAATAAAATTATATAAATATTAATGTATCGATCATTTGCTTTCTAAAATTATTGTAAAATATAAATATATGTGAAAATTATACTTATGTCTATATATATGTGTATTTGTGTGTAAAATTGCATATAAACTCCGTTAATGTTAACCAACAGATTAACCAAATATTTAAATTCAAATTCAAATTCATTAACCATAATTTTAAAAATTAAAGTTCACTTTCACATTCAATTGGATTATTTAACTGTTGAAGTTAGTTTGTACTCAATTTTTTAAACCGATTAAATGATTTTTCACTTTGTTTATTCAGCCCTAATATAAATTACTCGTTAAACTTTCATGGTTAGATTGCTTTTAAATCATATGTATTACTTAATACATTTGAACAAATCAATCAATATAAAATAGTATTTTAATTTAATTCTTTATAATATATATAATGTTCTCTTAAAAGATTTTTCTTTTGAGAAAGTCATTTTTTAGAATTTGTATAAATTATTAAAAGTGATTAAGATGCAATGATATTAAAAAAAATAAAATATAATCTAAAATTAAAATTTAATGAAATAATTTGAAAATTTTTATGATACAAAAACCGTTATGGACTTGACATATTGAACCACCTAAACCGTAACCAAAGTGATATGATCCAAAATACACCTAAGACTTAACCTAAGCCAACCTAACCATTTGACAGGTCTGATTTTAATTTCTTAAAAAAAGTCAAACTACACAAAGACCATTTAGTTTTATTAAAATCAGATGAGATAATCAAACTAGTTTAACCGTATTGATCATGTCAGTTCAATATACAAATAACAAATTGATAAAAAGCCAAAAAGAACCAGTATGTATCCGACCAAAAAACCGATGAAAATAGGATTGAAATCGAAGAAAATCGAGTGAAATAAAAAAATTAGTTTGAATCAAGAAAATTAATTTTTATCCAAAATATTCATATAATATTATTTTTTACTAAAAAAATAAAATATAAATATAAATACAAAATAATTGAAATTTAAATAATTTTGATAATTATTTATGAATAAAATAAAAACTATAATTTATATTTAACGAATTTTTTTGCAATTTTTCACTATAATTATCTTATATTTTTGTTATTAATATTAAATGAATTGAAAATATTATCTTATAATTAATGTTTGATGATAAATATATTTTTTAAACTATTTTTTATTTTTTATATAGTAATATTTTCATAACATTTATATAAAATTTTAAAATTAATATTATTTTTTTAAAAACCTGGTTGCATCATCAAACCGATCTAACTACAAATCATTTGCCTCCTGTTATTTATCCGATTCGGTTTAAATAACATTGCTTTCAAGTAAAAACAAATCTATTCTATTTGCTCTAACAGCCTCTACTACAACTAATCTCTTATTCAAGTGTTGACACTAGTGAGTGAAAACTGTGCGTAAAAGAATTCAACGGAGGTAGCGAAAGTTTTTTTAATCCGAAACGATTCGCATTAGGAATTTACACTGCACGCAGCGAATGAAGCTACAGAGAAACATTATATCTGAATGCAAAATCAGCCTCATTGTTCAAATCATCTGAACACAAGGAAAACTATCATACTTGGTATGCTTCACTTCAGATTGAATAAAGTCAACTGCATTGCCAACACTTCAACTGTAAAACTAACTCACACCACCAAGCCATATCAGTAATGACACCAATGCCCATCAGCAAGAAACAACTGACTTGGATTGTGTTGATGCCTGTAACTTGGAAAGAGCAGTATCATTTTCATCACTTTCATCAAAAACTATGGGCCTACCATTCATATGCGTCCTGTAAAATCAGAAAAGTTAGTGCTAAAAGTTTTGTATGGATATATTCTTGTAAAATAGAAATTTCAACTCAAAGAAACTATATGTTTATATATTGCATTAATACTCTGATATATTGAAATTCAAAAGTTCACTGCAATTTTCATTCGTATTTGGCAAATGACAGTTAATAATACAAAATATGTGAATTTTTGGATGAAAAAGCATCCTCCTGAATCCTGCCTATTTCATTAGTTAAATACGTGCCAGAATGAGAATGCAAGGGACTAAGAAAGCAAACGTACTTTTGTGAGATGAAACTCTCTTCAGACAATGCCTTTTCTAACCTCTCCTCAAAGGGTGTAGCATGCCAACTCACTTTCTGATCCTGAAAACAGTGGACGCATTTGTTGAGCATATCTCAAGCTGATGAGAGCAAGAGAAGGCAAAAAAGAAGGTTCCAGAACATACTTCCTTGTATTTATTAGTTGAATTAGGGATTCCGTTTCCATCCCACCACTTGGGTGAGATGTTAGAAGATTCGTTCTCATTCCAATGAGTAGCAACCAAACCAATGATAGGCCTGTCCATAGGGGTTCTGCTGTAGCGGAAGTTTTTGCCAGATGCAGTTCCATCAGTTGGATCCCCATCTTGATCAGAGTGTTTTGGTTTGAACCAAGAAGACAAACTCGCCTCCACCTTCAATTCTTGCAGTGAAGCATCTGTGACTCCACCTCGTGATTTAGGTGTTGAATTTTCTCCTTGATCAAGCGATTCTTTAAGTTGACTTGACAGTTGATGGGCACTAGAACCATCTTCCTGCACTTCCTTCAACTGAGCAACATTCTCAATTGGATTTAAGACTGGATGCACATACTGAGACCTAATCCTCGTCTTCCCATTTGCTAAAACATCGAAACTAGCGGGGAAAACTGTTCCAGGCGTTTGCATCTCATCAGAAAGTTTTATTGGGGTTGGTTTTGGAGAAGGCTTTGACACGCTCAAATCCCCTGAGGAATCAGCTTTCCTTAAAATGTTGAGCACATTTTCAGATGATCCTTTAGATGAAGATTCATCGAAGATGCAATCAAAATGAACTGACTTGTTCTTGAATGGAATGTTTGTAGCTAAAAGCCAAGAAGAAACTGAAGTTAAAATATCGTGAATTTAACTTTTATGAAACTTAGCCTTATTATAAGACTCCGGGCCTCACCATCATCAGCAGAGCTGATAGATTTTCTTCCAGTATTCTGCACATTGGATATACAGCTACATGAAAGAATTGGAATTCCACATAAATTAGCAATCATAAACTTCTGCAGATGAATTTGAAGGTATTGATGATATAAAAAAATGGTGAGTCCCCCAAAATCGATTAATATTTCTATGAAATATATTCTCAACAAGAATTTACATTTATGTCGACTATTCAAGGTTGATTAATTAGGAATAGAAGTTCAACCTGTTAATTGTCTGCTCGGAGGAAAATGAACCACGTCCCAACTCTTCACATAGTTTAATTGGAGTAGGGGGCTGATCAATTTGCTTATCCAACTGAAATTTCTTGATAGATGTGTTGGGAAGCCATGAGTGGAAATCTGAAGACTCCAAATCTTTATCATAGTGAGGTGAACCTTTCAGCTTCTTGGATGCTTCCCGAATTTCAGAAGGAGTCTCCGGTAAAGTACCACAACCCTTGAGAAATTTTGCCTGCATGGAGAAAGTGGAAATCAAAGAAACCAAACATAAAACTATAGCACTTAGCCTTTTCAATCACAAAGACTAAATTCATATTATCTACAAGCCGACCAATTGCACAACAATGAAAGAAAGATCAGCATAGTGCAATCTACAAGAAGCCCATTAATAATCTTTTAAACCAAACCTAAACAAAGGATTTATACAGTTGTATACTGAGAAGCGCACATATATGTACATATAACGATGGAAACACTACATGCATGCTTTCAGCCTTAAGCATAAATCTGCAAAATTTAACTCGATCACTTATATATCTCTTACATGGGCAGAGGTCATGTACGGCTGCATAAGATTCCAGTGATTAAACGGGGACAGGGAAATAAATAAATAAACTTAAAGGTTTTGCAAAATTTTTGCCGCTTTTATTTCACGCACAGGAGACTATCAAGCAAAAGATATAAACGCACCTCATTCACAAGCTCCTTGTCGATTTCTGGAGATCCCGAGCACGGATTTATCCTGCCACTGTATACAAAATCTTCTCTCTCTTTTAAAGAGATAAGAACGAAGTTTAAGACAAAATAGTTCTGAGAATCCACCGAATGATAATTTAATCACATCGATAATGAATTCAATTAAGTATTATTTACCTTCTGACAGAAACAGAGCCGATAAATGATTTTTAGATGTCACAGCTTCCTGAATAATCAAAACTACCATAATTCAGCAACTTTATGATTTTCTAGGCAACCAAACAGAAATATTTAATTGAAAACGAAAAAGTCACAAATCATCGGCAAAAGCTGCTTTTCCCTAAAAATTCACTTTTTCTTTAGAGTATCAGGGAATCCAAATACGAAAGAAGAAAAAGAAAAGCAGAATTACAGGTGGTTTAGATTGAATGGAAGCAGAAACGAGGTGAGGTCGGCGATTACAATCATCTCTGGCACGAAAGCAGCCAAAGAAGCAGCCCATAGCTCTTGATACCGATCTGTCAATATATCTCAGAAGCGATCTACAAAATATCCGTAGCTCTCGATTCAACAATTCGCATATCATATCATCGATCTTTTTAATATTTTTTTTCGCCTTTTTGTGAAAATAAAAGAGAGAGAAAAAGAAATCAAACTTTCTTCTTGTGGGTTTAAGGGAGTGATAAAGAGAGAGAGAGAGAGAGAGAGAGAGAGGGGGTTGTTGGGTCGTTTTTGAAATTTGAACTAGTTAAACGAGGGAAAGATCGTGTGCCGTCAAAATGAAAACGTCTGTTAGGCTTTGGGTTCTTTGATAGTGTACAGATTATGCTATACTCGCTATATCATTAAGACACGTCATTCGGCTTTTTTCGTTATTTAAATTATAATTAGTGCATTTAATAGAGGGATTATGGGAATGTTCTAATGTAATGTCAGCCTTCATATTCTCTTACACCTCCAAATCAAATCATTTTCTTTTTCCTTTAAAATTAAGTCATTTTTGTCCCTCAAATTCTATACTTTTCTTTTTCTTACAAATATCAAATCCTATGATTTATATGTTCCCACATTGCTTTCAAGAAAGTAAACCAACAGCATAATTTTACATCCTCTTAGGGCCTACTTTTATCCAAATGCGAAAATAACCCTGTTTAATGTTATAATTAAAAAATATATATATTAATAAAATGAAAAAAGCGCAAATTTCAAGAAATGTTTTATCACTTACTTTTCTTTATTTACGGGGACTTTTATATAGATAATGTAATATAGAAAAGCATTTATAAAACTTGTGTGTTTTTAGAATTATTTATGGGGCTAGTGTGGTCAAATACAATCTCGTAGAAGGGGACTGCGAGATCAAATGTGTGCACGTATACCTAGGAGCTACCTGCATCGGGGGGCAGGGCAAACGACGGTTGCAGGGATTAGGCTGATCCCGTAGAAAGCAACTACGGGATTAGGCTAATCCTCGACACCCATGCAGCCTTCCAGCCTTGCTTCCTCACAAGTTCACAATAATGGGTATAAGGGTTTCCATTTCAATTTTCATAACTTCACTCCACTTCACTTCACTTCACTCCACTCTACTCCACTTCACCTATTCTTTTATCTTCATCTTGAACATTTCATATATTTTGTTGCCTTCATTCAAGTTCATCTCCAACATTTAAGCTCATCTCCAACATTTTAGATTTTATTTTCTCCATCAAAGGATCACTAATTGAGATATGTAAAGAAGTACTGCACACCTTTAATAGAAATATTTTATTTGCTTGATAAGTTAGGTGTTTTAGTTGTAATAATAATAGAAATTTTAGATAATAATTGAAAATAATATTTGTATATATTGTTGCAAAAATGTAAGTTAATTTTGTAAAATTTGTTCTAAAGCTTGTTGTTTATTGGTTGGAAAAAAATTCATCAATTAATGTGTGTTAAAAAATTTATATGTATGTATTATTGAATTAATTTATTTATTTGACAAGTTATTTATTTTAATTGTAATTGTTGTAATAATTTTAAAATAATAATTAAAAATAATATTTGTATATATTGTTATAAAATTGTAGGTATATTTTATGAAATTTATTCTAAAACTTGTTGTTGGTTGGTTGGAAAAAAGAATTCATCAATTATGGTATGTAAAAAAAATTATATATATGTATTATTGAAATAATTTATTTACTTGATAAGTTATATTACCATAATTGTTATTGTTGTAAGATTTATAAAATAATAATTGGAAATAATATTTGTATATGTTGTTGTAAAATTGTATGTTTATTTGGTAAGATTAATTGAAAATAATTATTGAATATGTTGGTGTACAATTATAGGTTTATGTTATTGGATTATTTAATATCTTGAACAAAATTAGGTAAGTTTTAAATTTTAATTTTTTTTATGAACATACAATAGTTATTTTGAATTATTTATTTGATATTGGATAAACATTTGTTATTTTATTTAAATTTATTTTATTAAAAAAATGGATCGGTTTTCGAATCAGTCATACATTAATCCATGACTATATGTTGATAATCTGTTGACGTTAAAAGAAAAGCATCGGGCATATGCAGTTTGGACAAAAAATATAATTATATTTTTATTGTTTAATTAATTTTTTAATTATATGTATGTGCCAATGTATATACAAAAATAGACAAACGCGCATATTTGTGTGAGCTTTTTTATATATGCAAGTTAGACATGATGTATTATTTGTTCGAAGAGATAGTTTGAAGACTCACTACCAAAACATCGATGATAGAAATCATACCATATTTAAGATTGACAGGATTTTATGAAGTATTTCAGATTGGGGTAATGCACGTAGATGCCAATTTGATGACTGCCCTTGTGGAAAGGAGGAAGCAAAAAACACATGCTTTTTACTTATCAATTGGTGAAGCAACAATTACTTTGCAAGACATCGAAATACTAACAGGTTTACCAATCGATGGGCATGCAATAACAAGTCATTTGAACTATAATTGGACTATTATGTGTCAACAACTTTAAGGATAAATGCCTCTCGAAGATGATTTAAGAGGAAATTCAATTAAAATGACATGGTTATCGAGAACTTTTAATCATTTACCAGACAATGCCATTGAGTATGACATTCAATGCTTCACCCGTGTATGGATTTTGCACTGTATTAGGGGTTTGTTGTGTCCTTTAGCCTCAAATAATACTATCCATTTGATGTGACTTCCCCTAATGGAGCGTTTATATGAGGTTGAAAATTATAGTTGGGATTTCGCTGTATTTGCATTGTTGTATAGGGAGCTATGTCATGCTACACAAGTCCAAGTGCTCAAGGATTAGGTAGGTATTATCAATTATTACAAATGTGGGAATGGAAAAGACTCACCTTATTTCACTCTTATTTTATTCATGGAGTTGTGTTAGATCAAAGTAAGCCATATGGATACAGGTAAATTTTATTTATTTAATATGAATTACATATTTCAGGTGGCGATATCGTATCGATATGAGAATGAATAATAATAAAAATGTGAATGATTATCGAGTCGATTTAGACATGCAACACGATGATCAAGTAATTGTATATGAATGATTATTTTTTTAATTAAATAAGTATTTACCGTTAATGTTAAATTTTAAATATAATGTAGTTTTTGATAATATTGGTAATTTTTCTTATTTAGTTAGATGGAGTGGGAGCCATATAGTGGTGTGATGCATCTGCTATAAAATCTTTGTACAAATGGACACCGCATTTGGAGATCAATTGTACCTTTGATATGTTTCAATATCATAGAGTGGCACCACCCGGATCGTTGCCTTTGGCAATTTGGAATGGATCAACCAATTCCTGATAAACCATTGATCGATGATAATTTACATACTGTCGATTTGAGAGGGCACATTGAACGAGATTGGAAAAATAAATTTGCCACTTTCATTTTTGAGTGGGATCATCGACAAAATCGTGTTGTCAGTACACCTCTGATCACATCACCATTACATTTAAGGTCGCAATATATGCAATTGTATATCCGAAGAACGAGGCGATGGATATGTCGTACGGAAGCTGCTTATGGAGCTGTGATATGATTATTACATTATTGTAAAAGAAAAAAAAATTATATGATTTTTTTATGTATGGTCACATATTTTAAATTTTTAAATTAAATATTTGCAGGCTGATGGTGCTGAAAGGATTTTCCATGATGATATGGCATCGTCATCATCAAGTCAAGGCGGAAATATTTGTTTAACATCAGAATCCATTTTAGGTGCAATGGAAGCAATTGACAAGAGCTTAATTGATTACCCACGACAGCCCATTCCGCCTCCTGTACAAATTCCACCATTTTCCACACCTTATGAAGAATTCAGACAAACAAGAAAAAGTAGAAGAGGTATGGCCAAGAGGCGGATGACTATACCCTCAATTCCTATTCCATCGGGAGTTAACCGGGTACCCGAACCTATATTTTGGCCTTATGGTTTTGTTGATAGTTTTAGTTCATTTGGAATGCCTACTTTTGTTTAACCAACATTTTATGATCCACAATCCGGTCCATCTACATGTTATGACTATAAAACGGGTCCATCATGTTTGAATATTGACTTGAATGTCAGTGTACTTGAATTGGAACAAACAGGGTACTGTTTTGTAATTTCACCCTTCAACATGCAAAGGGGAATGAATGATCCCGTTCCACAAGATGATTTCCTAGATGAACTTCTACATGATACAAATGTGATGCCTACTCAGGTTTTTGTGGATCAACCATTATATAGTGGTGGTTTCAACAAATCCATGGCGGAATAAATAGATCCTAAACATTTCAGCAGTAGTTCTTATCCACATTTTAGACAAGATTAATTTTGTTATGTAAAATTTTGACTAATTTTGTTATGTAAAATATTGGAAAACTATTAAATGTAGTGTTTGGTATCTCATGGTTTTTCATTACATTAATCAAGACTAAATAATTTAAATATAGTAAAAATGACGTGTATTGAAAATAAAACAATACAATGACATATAATATTCAAGACAGTGTATCATACCTATTGATTCAAATTATGTAACGACATTTAATATTGAAGACATAATTACATAAATCGTTGAGTAGAAGATTCCACACCACTAGGATTCTGGCTTCCTGTTTATTTCTTTATATTCAAATATTATTAATTCCATTTCCATTACGGTTCATTGTCAAATACTGTAAAATTTACCACTATTAACATAATAATTTTTCTATCTAATTATAATATAAAATATTAAATACGCAAATATTATTACATATTATAATTATACATGCTTAGTTTACTTTATATCATTACAACATATTGGAAAGTAACACAATAAATATTTCACCAATATAGCCCAACAATTTTGCATTTTATTCTAATTAACATAGTATCTAGGCCACATATTATAATTATATCACCTACAATAAGTTCTTTGATCTACTGGCATAGTATCTCTGACTTTTAAATAATATTCTTCACTAATTTTTATTACATCTTTCACAAATATAAGAACCAATTGCTGATATTTTTCTACATCCTGTCTATTCCAAATTTTCATAATAGACTTCAAGTAAATTATTGGAATTGTCATGCATAACGCATCTACCATCTTCGCTCCAATCATGGGATATCCTTGCATGATAATTTCTTTTAATTTTTTATTTATTATAATAATGTGCTCAGATATTGTTTGGCTATTTCTAACTCGGCAGTTATACAAATCATTCCACTTTTGACTAACAATTTTTCTTTCAATATCATCTCTCATGGCTCTTGGAGCTAAATATGTATGCACCGTCTATCATATAAAATTAATACATTAAATATTATATTAAATTTATATTTTCATAGTTTTTATTTGTCATGATAATTTATCAAATTAAAATTATTCATAGTAATTTATAAATATTTTAAAATATTACATATTAATAAGAGACTATATATATATATAATTATTTAATTATAAATTAAAAAAAAATAAACATATGATAATTGAAAAATACCTTGCTTCTTAGGCTAGTATAGCCAAAATATTTTTTGTTTATTGAATGTTTACAACCTATAATTTATCAAATCAAAAGCCAAATTAAATTATTATGTTAACAATTAAAATAGAAAGTATGAGACTATAAATAATTACAATTAGAAATCTTACCCGATATTAATATTATATTGTACACCGAACTTGTGAAACGTAAAAACAATGTAAATACAATTCTTTGCAAATCTACTATAATAGTTGCTATACTAATTTCCAATCTACTACAATTGTTGCAAAGCAAAGTTCTTTGCAAAATGTGCTCCTTATATATACGTCTGAATTATTTTTTTCAACGCTTTTTATAATTACAAGTTTGAAAAGGCAAAAAAGTAGCTTGAACCCGTAATACTGGAGTATGGGTTTAGAGCCTGAATCCATTTTCCTTATCTATGGTTTTAGGCTCCAATTACCCACCAATAATGCACGACTTTACATTGAAGGTGGACCCCACCTACTATTCCCATTGAAGCTCCCTATAGAAATCATCGGTCGGATTTTCTCCACCGGCGGGTTCCATCGACTGATCCCGTAGGTACTCCCTATGGTTTCCATCAACCAGAATTCCTCCAATGGTGGGACCCACTTCTCTTTTTTCGTACTGCTCCCCTACGATTTTGAAACAATACCACGTCCATAAATAATCCTCAAAACACACCACTTTTATAAATATTTTTTAAATTCACATTATCTATATAAAAGTCCCTTATATATGCTTAATTTTTTTCCACCAGCTTTCGACCACTGGGTGCGTAGTAGATAATGGCGTATTTCTTTTACAATATAATAAAGTTCGCTTGATTTGTTTTGCACTAACAGAATCAAGCCCAAACTACAAACAGTGTTTTACAGAGACGATAATTGCTTACAATTCTTCTGCTCACAAAAAATAACAAATGCGAATTTGAGACCAATTTTTTTTTTAAAAAAAAGGAAAATTAGAGAAATTCTTGTGGTTTTAAGTTTTTCTTCATAATAGAAGTGCTCCTTTCTGTGATACATACACATTAATAAGCAGTTGAAATCATTTAAAATTTAAAATTCATCTTAAATCGTCACATTATTATTCAACACAATTTTAACACCGAAATGCTCACAATCTGGCCATTATAATTTTTGATATAAAATAATAGTTAAATTACTTTATTGATTCAAAATAGTTTTTATTGCCCATAATAGTTAAATTACCAAATTAATATTCATGCATTTAATTTAACATAGATATAAATATAGCATATAAAATAACATGTATAAATTACTATTCATGCAATTAACTTAAAGTCTAACAAATATGTCTAATCAAGAATGTGAATGAGCATTTTATTTAGACAGACATGCATAATTAAAAAAATTAAATAAAACATGAACAATAATCTATTCAACAAATTAAACTAATAATTGAAATTAATTTGATTAAATTTAATTATTATTGATTAAATTAAACATGGTCCTTAATTTAAGGAACATTAATTAAATTAATGGTGGACTCTTATATAGCACAAATATTAAACTAACATAATTATCCTAGATGTTCAAATGGCCACTAGATATTGCACTCATGCTCTCTACCACGTAGGTGCGTCGGTACAATTTTGATAAAAAATATAAAAGACAAATACATGTGTGTTTTTATGAATTTTTTGAGAAGCCACCATTTCTAGTTAGGTAAGAATGCCACTACTTGAAAGACAAAAGGTTTGTTGTCGTACTGTTATGAGATCTTCACGATCTTTCCTAGCTTCGCTAGGTGGTGACTCCCTAATTCTCCCATTCACAAATCGTAATAGTTGGAAATTGTGTATCCGACATCACTATAAAATGATGAATGTGGGTAAAGATTATCCGCCATATCATCCTCAAATCTTACTCGGTTCTTTTAAATGACAACCACAACTTATTGAATGATCAATTAACCAAAACAATAAGTCCTTTTTTTTTTTTGAGAATATATATATTTTTTTAATTTCCAAAGAAGTTTTGATCCTCTAAAACCTTCTAAAGTTCTCGAAATAAGGTTGCTAAAAGGGTTAATATTATTCATGATCATTGAACTATTTTACTTTTAATCGTAAAGTCATCAAATCAAATTTTTAATGGAAAAATACTTGAACTTAAGAAAAAGTTTTAATAAAGTCCATTCAGCAGTATTTCAAAAAAAAAAAATCCTTCTGAAAATCCTTGTCAATTGTCACATTAGCCTACACATAAAATGATATCATTTTAGCCGCCACATCATAACTAGTGAGGATTTGTTACATGTAAAAATTTTCAGATTTTTTATTTTTAAAATATTTTTACACATGAATCTCTTTATTGATCGCAATGTGGCAACTATCATGCCATTCATCCTGGATGGTAGGTTATGATTGTCTATGTTTCGTACACTTGGATGAGATGGGTAATATGGCACATGCCAACAAGAACTTCCAGTAGGACTTCTAAAAATCGAGTCAAAGTAGCTTTTTTGAAATATTTTTTTAAATTCCTATATTTTTCTACTAAAAAAATAAAATAATTCAATAACCGTATGTAAAATTAACTCATTTCTACAAGGGTTCCTACAAAGGGTTTGTTTAGGAAATTTTCAAGAATTATAATGTTTCTCTTTATAATTGGTTTTATTGCTCTATATTGCTTTAATTCTTGTTGTTTGCTGAAAAACGAAGTGGGAGAGAGCATATTTATAGGTTTTAAGAGTGGATCTCAGAGAGATACTTTATTTTCAAGCTAACTTTGGATAGAAGCAAAGTAGTCTTACTTTTGGGGGAAGAAGCCTTCCTTAGCTTAGGTGGTCGGGCATTTGCCTCCCCCACCCCCAATTGTAATAAAACTCAAAAAAAAAAAAAATCATTACAATAAGTTAAGCTAAAAAGGTTTCTTGCATTGCAAAAATTATCCAAAAGAAGAGAAAATGACCTAAAGAGGACACAAAATTACCGCAGGCTGGTCCTAAAGCTTTGAAAGTAATGTATGGTGGTCTAGGATGAGCTTTTTTTTTTTAATTATAAATTATTTTTACATTTAGTTTTTTATTATTTTTTGCTCTTATTTTCATACATATTATGATAATAAATATTTTCCATTATTGTGTATGTTTTATCCTCATATTTATTTTTTGAAAATTTATAATTTTTTTAAAATAAGATTAAAATAAAGTGTAAACTAAATACAAAGCAACTTTTGCACATTTTGGGTTGATCTAAAAAAGAAACTAAAGAAAAAAACTGGATAAATAGTATTTTTAAATTATGGATTAGTGAAAACTGGGATGCATCGATAATTTGGATAATGATGTGATCTGACATTTTATTTACGTATGGAAAATGCTAGAGTCCACACCTGTATGTTACTATTTTCAAAGGGTATTTCAGGAAAAAAAACATAAAAGCATTAGGTTTCGGAACATTTTAAGTATATTCAAAGGGAAAAATAGATTAATTTATTAGACATTTTGTTGGAAAAAATCTGAGAGGAAACAAGAGTACCTTTCACCTTTATTTTAATATATCAGGAACAAATGAACACAAAAATTATAATTTATAAAATTATGTATTACACAAATTAAAAATATTAACTATGTTGTGTGTTTATTCGTAAAGCTCCAACATGTTTAATTAAAAATTATTAACATTATTTAAGGGTACCTAAAGAATTAAAATTATAACTTTAAAAGTCTTAATTGAATTTTGTAAAAAAAAAAGTATTAATTGAATTAAAATGTGAATTAGAGGGAATGTAATTGAAGAAAGAAATTATTTTAATGGACTAAAATTAGAGAATGATAAGATTAAGCAATTAGTAGTTATTAGATTAACTTATGATATTACTTTTACTTTTGAAAGAATAAAGAACTGTTTATTAGATAAAAAAGTGATTATACGATGAAAATATATATTTGATAAATATTATTTTTTAAAAAATTAAAATTGTGAAAAATACAAAAACTTGCTATTAGAAAAAGTTAGAAATTAAAATTTTTTTAAAAATCTGAATTTTAACTTTTAAAAATAGTTGATTTAGAATTTATTTTAGATAAAAATATCACTTATTTTATTTCATAATAACAATTATATCTAATATAAAAAAAGAAAAAAAATTCTATATGTCATTTTTCTCAAAATTTTTTTGTTTTTATTTTTCTACGTTTAAAATTTTATTTTTTTTTTCAATTTTGAATCAAATAAATAAATAAATATTCTATTCTTATAGTTTTCAACTAAAATGAAATTAATTTTGCACAAAAAAATCATAAATTTTGACATATTGCAAATTGAATTTACTGATGGTATAATATTTCAAGTGCAATATTTTTTTTGGATAAAATAATAATTTAAATACCTACTTTAAAAATTTATTTTTAACTGTATTATTTATCAAATAATTAATAAATTATTTTTAAATTTATAAATTATTTTAAATTTATTTATCAAATAATTATTTACTTTTTAAAATATAATTACTAATTAAAAAATTTATTTTTATAAATTTTGACAAACTGATTAATTAGCGTTAATTAAGTCAAAAGGAATAGAAAACGGGCATAGCACAAATCTACACCATTAACTCGAACTTTCTTAGAGTTTTACAGGCAGTGGCATATCAAGATTCAAGACTATCAACGTGTAATTTAAACAGAAACGAGCTCTACATGAAGTTTAAAAACTACCATTCCCTTCTTTGCTTCTCTCCTCCGGAGCAACAACCAGTCAACAAGCACTCTCTCTCAATCATGCTTCTTTTTCCAAAAACAGTTCGATATCTGTCAATCTATCTTAATATCTCTCATTCTCCACCTGCCAATCAACCTCCAGCTCTTTCAATCTGGTTTATATTGTTCTTTCTTACATGGGTTTTTACTAATTTCTCGTTATTTGACTTATTTTCATTACCAGATTCTTTTATCTGAATACAGACAGAAAAACCTATCTGCTGATATATCAAAATTGGTTTTTGTAGTATATACTTCTAAGAAGGAAAAGGGGAAATTAAATACTTGTTTGTTCATTTCACTGATGGAGGAGGAGTCTTCAAATGGGAAAATTGAGGAGACCCAGCAGGTGGATCTAGAAGAAAAAGATGACAAAGTTGTTAGTAATCATGTTGAGGAACCCAAACACCAGTTTGAATCTGATAGAGAAATTGCTATTGATGAATCTCCTGAGCCGAATTCTGATACTAGAAACACTGCTGAACCTGAAGAAGAGGGAGAAGCTAAAGAGGAAAGTTCTTCAATAAAGGATTTGGGGGTTTTAGAAAAGGAAGAAACAGAGAACATCAACCCCATTGTAGCTTTGCCACAAGAAGAAGTGTCCACTGTAGAACCCTCAGTTGAGAAATCAATAGATTCTGAGGTTACTGATGTGGAACCAAAAGGAATTGATCCAGTTTTAGCAGATGGGGTTTTGAATGGAACAAAGGAAACAATGTCACTGCCATCAACTTGGGATGAGCCTGATGAAGCTGTAGCTGAAGTAGTCTCAAGTACAAACCAAGATGGGTTTCGTGCATCTACAGCAGATAATATGTCTGAGGAGAAATTGTTGCAATCTGTGGATGAAAATTTTGTAGCATCGGATGTGGAAACAAAGGGGATCGATGAAGGGGTAGCTCAGGAGAAGACGGGGGAGCCATCTGGCGTCGTTGTTAAGGAGTTTGTTGAAACTTTGGATGATTCTTCAAAGCCATCAACCAATGCTACTATTATTGGAAGCAACGATGCCTTCCCTGAGACTGCAGGAACTCCTGTTAGTAAAATTTTTAGTCATTGTGCTTTATTAGTTTGTTGAATTTTACACTAATAAAGATATGTTGCATCTTGGATTCCTTATCAGCATGTTATATCGATAAGTAGCCGCAATGTAAGACCTACATCTTGGAGGAGTTGCTGTGGCCTTTTCGAAGTTCTCCGGAGATCAAATAGATAAACACAAGGTAAGCAAACTCCATCAGAATACACTCTGATTATTAGAACTACATATTTTAACAGAGATAAGTTAGATTTACTGTGAAATGTGCATTTGATAATAGTCCATTATGATAAGTAGAACGATATATATTTTGAATACTTTTCTGAGTGGCAAGAGCTTTTGGCAAGGCACTAAAAATGAAGTCTTCAGCAAATTATAGGACATGAAAAATGGCAAGAGGCTCTCAAGAGGTGGATGAAATTCACAACATAGATGTAATTTATGGGATAATCTAAAAGCAAAATCACATAAAAAAAATACCTTAAAAAATAAATCAATTATTCCAACAGAACATCAGGACAAATGAATACATACTCCTTTGCATGCTTAACTAGATGGAGCATTATCTTGTTGGATTGCTTATTTAATCTTTGGCTGTGATGGGCTTTGGAGTGAAGGCATTCTCATTTCTCAATGTAGGGCTTGCTTTTGCATTTCTTTTGTGGTTAGTGAGCTTTCTTTCTTTTCTGTCACCTAACATTGTTCAGTTTTTTAGCCTAAATTGGTAGAAATTTCTTTCATTTGATTTTTTTTTTGTTCCAAGAACTTGTTGGATAATTCCTGAGTGAACACTGGTAAAGGCTGCTTCACTATTAATGTATTAATTTTTGAAATTCTGAACACGAAAAGCACTTATTTTATTTCTTTCTTGCATATATATATATATATATATTTAAAACTTATTAATTTCGGGAATTAATTTTATTTGTGACCGCTGAATTTTTGCTCAATGATATTGCATTTACTATTTTTCCATTTGTAATAAGAAAGTAAATCAAGTGAAATTTTGTAACAATAAAGTAAAAAATGCGGAAAAACCATCGTTCCAGTCATCTGGTGCCTACTTTAATGTTAAGCGAAAGTTGATTTATTTTGTTGTTACAAAATTATACTTGATTTAATATATTGCTATGAATCAAAAAATAATGAACACAATAGTACTTGGGTAAAAGTTGGAAGACTACATATGAGATTAACGTGATTTCAGACTATTTTTCATCTTTCCTCCAAAATTTTTCATTTTTTATAGTAGTTAAATCTTGCCCCCGTTTTGGTATATCCTGAATCGGTCCATGTTTACTAGTTCATACAAGAAAATCCCACAAAATGAGTGTTCAGCTTCTCTTAACTCTAGGAGGATTTGGCTCTATTTGTTATTGATATCGATGTTAGTTGTCAGTTACATAATCAACGTGTATGGCTGCTTGGTGAAGTAACTGATATTCAATTATGCCATCTATGCTTCAAACTGTATCAGAAGGAAATACAGGTTAATTTTTATTTTACAAAAATAACTTATCTTTTGAAATGTAATTACTAAAGTCATTTTTGTCGAAAAATTATTAATTTAAATTTTATGCGACATTTTTAGAATATTTCAAATTGAAATCATGTCAGTGCTCTTATGTAAGATTTATCATTTTTTGAAATATATATATAATATATATATATATTAATTCTTATCAAATCGTCATTGTAGTATAAATTTACCAATATAGATGATGAAATTGACCTAGAAAACACTTCATGATAAAGTTTGCCTAGAGTAAATTTAAGCATTTACTAATCCTTTTTTGTATTGCTTTTCTTGTCTATAATGCAGATATCACTAATCGATTCATAATGTTGTGGAGCAATAAGACCTTTACTAAGTGCCGCCTTCTTTTTTTTTTTTTTTCTTTTCTAGTTAAGATAATTAAAGAAGAAAATATGTTCTCAGATAGTATTTGTTAAGATAATTTTTTATTGTATTCAATGAGTGTCAATAGTTAGGCAGCTCAAGTTTGTTTGTTATTGTGTGTTTGTGACCGACTCCCATCAATTTGGCATATCATGGTTCATACATTTGTCCATTTTAGACCCAAACAAAGATTTTATTATTAGGTAAAGGTTCGGTCTGGTTTCGCTGATGGATACAGCTGATATCTGATATTTATTATTAGCAGTGATATCTGACAGCCATTTAGTGATTAATTTACGCATTTATGTTACTGGTTTTGTGAACAGATAAGCAAAGCTTAAGCATTGATTCTAGTAGCTTTCGGGCGCAATTCACGAAAGTTCAAACTGTTTTTCTTTTCTGTTCTTTCCTTTAATCAAAGCTTAATCAAACTTAGAAAAATTGATTATAATGCCGCTGTTTTTACAAATATTTATTAGTATATTTTCTTATATTATAAATATATTTTAAGCTGACATTATTTCAAAAAAAGTCAATTTTTTTTTTGTGGAGATGAGTATGAACCGAATAACCAATATGAGAAAAAAAATCAATTTATTAATATCGATTTCTTAAAATTATTAATCGTTAATTAATATGTTATATTTGGTTAATCTGTCCATCCGTTTCGGTTTTTTAATTTATTTAATTAATATTTTTCGGTTAATCATTAAAATTTATGACATAAAATTAGACAAAAATATTAGGTAAAATTTAATTTAATTTTAAATGTGTTAAGTAATTTAAAATGAAAATTACAAAATAAATATAATTTATTAGCTAAATTTTATGTTGAATAAATTAATAGCTAGTATTATAAATATATTTGATATTTTTTAAAAGTAACATGTTTGATTTTAAGTCATAAAATTTTTGATAATATTAAATGTTAAAATATAAACTCTAAAATATAAAAAAAAATGCAATTAAATGCTGTTAATTAAAATACGAACACCGATATATGATAAAAATTACATATAAAAGTTAATCGGTTATTATATATAAATATTACTATATAATTAAAGAGAATGCTATAATATAAATTTAGTTTAAAGTATTATGTAAATTTTATAGAAAAATATAATAAATTAAGATATAAAAATAAAAAAATAATTTAAATATATTTTAAAATATTATTTTATGTAAGTTTTAAAGAGAAATAAAAAAAGAATATATATATATATATATATATATATATATATATATATGTGTGTGTGTGTGTGTGTTTAAACGTGACCATAACCAAATTCATCGGATTCGTTAATCGAAAAAATTGATTCAATTTTGGATCGATTTTGCGATTAATCATATTTTTATTTTTTGCTCACCCCTATTGTTTTGTTCTCCCTGTCACACGGAAGAATGGGTTTCTTCCTATCTAGGATTCATAAACATGCTCAAACTCTATTACCTGCCTATATAAACAATAAGGTATTCTTTTTTCTCACTCTCTCAGATTATTCTCTTTTTCTCCATAATTTATGACTTGACCGTTAGAGTTTCTCTTATTAGAATTCAGCTCGAGTTTTGTCTTTTCAAGTGACTCTTTTCGACCAATAGTTCAAAATTTTTTGGACAGTCATCATTTGGTGCAGTGAACATGGACTTACCTTGGACGATGGACCTCTTCCCCGATTTGAGCACAATCGAAATATAAATTTAATTTAAAGTATTATATAAATTTTATAGGAAAATATAATATATTAAGATATAAAAATAAAAAATATAATTTAAAATATTATTTTATATAAGTTTTAAAAAGAAATAAAAAAGAACACACGCGCGTGCACACACACACACACATATATATATGATGTGTCTAAATGTGAACTAACGGTAAGTTGGTATCCAAAAATCAAAAATATAAAATTTAAAAACCGTAATCGAATCCATCGGATTGGTTAATCGAAAAAATTGATTCAGTTTTGGACCGATTTTGTGGTTAATCATATTTTTATTTTTTTGTTCACCCCTACTATTTTGTTCTCTCTGTCGCATGGAAGAATGAGTTTCTTCCTATCTAGGATTCATAAACATGCTTAGACTCTGATCTTCCACTAGAATTTTAAAAACTGTAAAACATGAAAAATATGAAAATAACCCCATAGACGGCATCTGTAGTTGACAGAAGGCTGTCCCTCACATAATTTTTCAAAATTTATAAAATTACCCCTAAATTTGACCTAAACTAAAGGAAAATAGCCATAGATGGGCGTCTCTTCATGATAGACAACTATTTGTCACTGGTAAAGGTCAAGACTTAAGGTTTTTTTAAATCTTTTCAGAACTCTAGGAAAATATGAAGTTTAAAACCCATAAAATATTTTATAAAATTGTGAAAATCAAAGCTGAAACTCAAAATGCATGCGTGCTTCTTATCAGAAGTATAAATGGTTCCTCATCATCAAGTAACCCTACTTTAGGCTACCCTAAGTCCCGGTGTCTATAGAACCACTAATGAATAGTTTATAAATTTTTCAGACGTTCAAACCAACTCACCAATCACAAACTGCACAATCACAAACTGCTACATATTATCTATAAAATTCTATTATATAAACATCAACTAAAATTCTATTATGTATACAACAATTAACCCTATAAAACTAGAAGAAGAGCAATAGATCCAAAGAGAAAAAAATGCAAAAAAAAAAGACTCAAAATTGGTGAAAAGACATAAGGAAAATAAACCAAAAATGAAATCGAGATGCATATATCTGTAGATTGAGATGCTACCTATGGTGGTGCCCAATAGTGAAGTATCCGATGGCATAAGTCGAGTGAGAAGGAGATAGGACGGAAAGCGAAATGGTATTTTTTATTGATAATGTGTAAATTGGTATATTTGTAATTAAAAGTTGTAAAAATGAAATTAAAAGTTTAAAATGTTGTATAATTGAAAACTTGACAAAAGTTATTGCTTTTTTTTTTTTTTTTTTTGTTGTTGTTGTTGTTATTATTATTATTATTTGTGTGTATATTTACGTAAAAAGGCCAAGGTTATATATGCCAAAGGCCCAAAAAAATAGGGGACAATGGAATATCCGAATATGGAAGAAGCAGAAATAAGAGTGGAGTGGACTATAACCACATCAACTGTCAAATGACAGCTATTCAATTTTAACCCATCGTCACTTGAAAGGGCATCGCTTTGTATTCACGTCCTCAAACTGACCTTTTCCTAAATTCACCAACTATGGCAATGCTTTCTACGCCTTTTACTTCTCTACCCACACTTAATCTTCGGCGAGTCAACCGGTCAGTTTTATTTTCTTCATTCTGTAATTTCTCTCTCTCTAATTTGATCTACATTTTTTTCTGTAAATCTGAGAAGATATTTTTTTATTTCCTTTTTTTTTTAAATTTATAGGCGATACAAGTACGCTGGTATGGCATTTGCAAGTGCAATAGAAACTGGAACTGTAGGAGTTAAAGTCACTGAAGGTGAAGGTAGCTTGCCGAAGGTTGTTCTTTCTTCTCCTCACGGTAGGCAAGCATATAATTTTAACTCCTGTAATGAAAATGGCGCTCTATTCTTGTTATTGAAGTCCTGATTTTTCCTTTTGGAACAGTGAAGCAGAGATATATTTATTTGGAAGTTGCGTCACATCTTGGAAAGTTCCCAATGGCAAGGACCTTCTTTTTGTTAGGCCAGATGCTGTATTTAACAAGAAAAAACCTATCAGGTTCTTTTACTTTAAGTTTAGAGTTTTAGGAATTCAATTGTCTTTTAGGCTGCTTATTGATTGTATCTCTGCTCTGCTGATTTTAGTGGAGGGATTCCTCACTGTTTCCCACAGTTTGGACCTGGTTATATTCAGCAGGTAAGACCCTTTCCTTAACTGTTTCATTTCTTATTTTTGGCATCATTATTCATCTTTCAATGGGTGAGTTGTTTTGTTATCTTAGCGGTGAGCTAATTGCTGTTAGTCCTGCTATTGGTAGGTTTGTGGATTTCTTAGCTGGAGCAAAGGGTGATTGATTTTTGTTTTATCGCAAACTTCCTCTTCGCTATGCCAGAAGTCCAAGTACTTTCATCTGTGTCTTTAACTTTATTTTCTTTTAATCATTTTGTTAAACTTTGGGAATGCATGCCTACTTAACAGCATGGATTTGCGAGGAATATGGATTGGTCCATTGTAGATTCTGAACAGGTGGAGGGCAATCCTGTTGTCACTTTTATGCTCGAGGATGGTCCTTACAGCCGTGCCATGTGGGACTTTGGTTTCCAGGCTCTATACAAGGTTGTTATCTCCTTGATGAATACAGAATTCATATTTTGGTATATGCAGGCTTTGTATTTTTATTTTATTTTTTTGTGATCCTGTCTTTCTAATTCTTCTTAACTGATTAAGCTTATAGTTTCTTTGTTCATTAAAACTATTTTCAGGTCATTCTCAATGCAAAGAGCATTTCTACTGAACTAAAGATTACAAATGCAGACAGCAAGCCATTTTCATTTACTACAGCTCTGCATACTTATTTCAGTGCAAGTACCATCATTCCATGCTTTGAAAACTAGTTATTGTGCAGGCTTGACCAAAGTATGATTTGATTTTCATGCTTAAACATAAACAAATAAGTTCCTTTCAACACAAAGACTAAAATGGGACTTGAGAATTGTTTCCCTTAGAAGTTCATTGGCTTCAGAAGTAAATGATGCATAGTCAAAATTTATTTGAGATGATACTATTCAGGCATCTGTAACTGGGGCATCTGCAAGAGGTTTGAAAGGTTGCAAAACACTCAATAAGGATCCAGATCCTACCAGACCAATAGAGGGCAAAGAAGAAAGGTCAGCAACATGTCACACATAAATCTGATGTGGAAAAATCATTCCGTAATGGTTTCAGTAAAATGCTAGGCAGAAAGAAAGGACAGTGAATAGGCATTCACATATATGTTTCATAGTTGAGCTATTAGTTCCTGTCTGAGAATTTTCTTTCCAGCATGTTGATGGTTGTGTTAACTTGGAAATGCTCATAATTCTCTGTTTCTTATCATTCTTTTGTTCACAATGGGTGAATCTTTTGAGTCCAACTATTTTCAGTGAATCTGAATCTATTTTTGTTACTACTTGTATCAAAGATCCTTTTTGTGGCCCATGACAAGTTTATCTGTTCATTAGAAAATAGAAAATAGAAAATAAAAAATGCAGACTGTCGTCCCTATTTTGCAAAGGCGTGCTGAAGAAGCACTTGAATACTCATATTCTGACTTTAAGATATTTCTGACTGTTATGCCAATAATTCAGGGATGCGGTCAATTTCCCTGGATTTGTCGACTGCGTTTACCTTGATGCTCCAGAAGAGTTGCACCTTGATAATGGCTTGGGGGATGTAATAACCATCAAGAATTCAAAGTATGTGCATTGAGACCTCCTTTGAAGCTTTAGTTTGCTTTCTTTGAGATTTTGCTTAATCTCTTATTCACATTTCTGGCTCTGTATCATGTATACTCCCACAGTTGGTCAGATGCTGTATTGTGGAATCCACATCTGCAGATGGAAGCATGCTACAAAGATTTTGTTTGTGTTGAAAATGTCAAGGTAGTTTAATGTTTACTTCTTGAGCAACTTACCTATGCTTCTTGGAAGCTGTGTTGATTTTCTTGATTCCATGGGGTTTGCTAATGATAGTTCATGCTGAACCACTTACCTTCGTCATTCTGTAGTTATATAAAATTGGGTTGTGAAAAATTCTTATCTAATAAATAAGGTGATATGCGGCCTAAACAAGTTTTAGTTTCCATCTCTCATTAATAAATGTGTTTTCTAGTTTGTGTTTATCTTTAACGCTGTTACATTGTCTATGTGGCGGCACCAGATTGGAAATGTCAAGCTAGAGCCCAATCAGTCATGGACTGCCAAGCAACATCTTAGCATTAACTGAAGGATGGCTGTGTCCCATTTACTTTGTTCGTGTAATAAACCAATCCTTTGCATTTTTCATTCAAATCAACAGCCGGTCAAGCAAAAGCTTCGGATCTATATTTGCAATAAGTGATACAAATTTCTTTTTCTGTTAAATGAAATCTAAATTTCAGTTTGATTTAATGATGACCCTACGCATGAAATTTGTGTGAACAGAATGTGGTTGCTGTAGTCATGGTGTTTCTGTTTCTCTTTTCACCAGTAATTAAAGCAACTGCAATTCCCATCACTAAAAATGTGAAAGCGGATCCTGTCTCTGATGACAATCTCCCTACCATAAATCTCAGAAATGAGTTGAAATGAATTTCATCACCATATGACAGTCCTCACACACTCTAAGATTTTAACAATTCGAATTGTTGTTCTGATGTCCAAATGCAATAGCCAGTTTCTCGCTGTGCTCATTTATGGCAGTTTCTTCTCATCTTTGATATCAAGTAATAAATTATGGGTTCCAGATTTATAGCCTTTTTGTTTGCGCCACCCATATATCTCGTAGCACATGCTATATATCTCTTCAATTTGAAGATGGGACCTATCCCCTGCTAAGAATTCATGCACAACTCCATTTACAAATATTGTGCTGCATCCTGGGAATTTGGATATTCCACTACTTTCATATTCTTTCTTGCTTCTGCTGCTGCATCCCATTCCCCTGAAACAGCAGCATGAATGTTTGCTAATTGGACATACTGGCCACCATGATCAGGGTCCGTTTCAATTAGAATTTTTCCTATCTGTTTAGCTGACTCCATATTTCCATGAATATGACAGGCATTTAGGAGTGTCCCCCAAAAGACAGGATTTGGTTCCACTGGCATTCTCTCAGTCAGATCTTTTGCTTCCTTCACTAATCCAGCTCGTCCTAAGAAATCAACCATACATCCAAAGTGCTCCACTGTTGGTCTCAAGCTACAAACTTTCTCCGTGCTCTCAAATACCAATTTTCCCTCTTCAACAAATCTTGCATTAACTGCATGCAGTCAAAATTGCAGTGAATGTTACCTTGTTTGGCTCAATTCCTTCATTTTGCATCTGCATAAACTAGTTTAGGGCTTCTCATTATTGCTGTCCACAAGGACACATTTTTCGTCCTTGTTTTCTTAAAAAACTTTTAAAGCTTCTTCCATACAATCACACTTTGCATACATATCTGCAAGTACACAGCCTAAATTGGAGTCTATTTGTACTCTATTATTCTTGATATATGCATGAATCCATCTTCCTCGGTGCAATGCTCCAAGAAGTGTGGATGTTGAAAGTGCATTTGACAGAAGTACATTGTCAGGTTTAACACCTGCAATCAGCATTTCTTAAAATATGCCTAGTGGCTCTTTGTGTAAGCCTGCTTGAACAAGGCCAGATATCATTATTATACACGAAATGACATTTCTTTTGGGCATGTATTTGAAGAGTTAATAGGATTTTTCAATGTAATGACAACTCATGTACCTATCTATCATTGAGTTTCAAGAAACAATGTCTAGGTTTGGTATTCGATTGAAGATGTTTTGTGCACATCCTATGAAGCCAGACATGGCATTAGGGCTGTTCATGGGTTGGGTTGGGTTAAAAATAAAAAAAATCCAACCCAAACCAATATAGGCGGTTTGAGATGGTTTGGGACGGTTTTTTTATTGTAGTTTACAATGATTTGGGATGGTTTTAAAACGGTTTGAAGTAAATTAACTACTATATTCATCAAATTTTTTTTTCAAAATTTAACTTATAAAATAAAATAGTAAATAAAATAATAATTACATTAAATTATAAATTGTGCTAAATTTAAAATATTATATACTATAGTTAAAACTAATAAATATTAAAATTTATATACAAGCATTGTACTAAAATATAATATTATCAGATTGATAGAGAATAAAATTCAAGAAACAATGAAACAACCAAGCAAATAATCAAATAGGGAATGTAATAAAAGAAAGTAACGATTTCATTGATAGTAAAGCTGGTAATACAGGATTAAAAAATCCCCCAGGAAGATAACTTCCCTCTCCAAACTATGGAGCCCTGCTCTAAGCAGTAAAATTACAATCCAATTCAAGATATCCCCCCTCTCACCCCAAAGACCAAACTAAATAAGAGAAACAAACAATACAATCCGTTCCTACTGTCTACCCTCTAGCTCAAAAGTGCCGATCTTTCTCAATGCTTCAGCTTTGCTGTCCCTTACTTTGTTGCAGTCTAGCCCACCTTGTTTGTCAACATGGTCCAACCCATCTTGTATAACATCTCTATCATAGATCCAGCGGAAATTAATAATAACCAGAAAATACAACAATCCAACCAATCAAAAACCAAGCCATAGGCAGCAATACATGAAATGAAAGCTGATACCATTATAAGAAAGTACAGCAACACAAGAAATTTGGAAAAAAATAGGGCTGTTCATGGACAAACAAAAACCAAAATTCTGTAGAAGCTTATGAACAACTAGAATAATTAGATATTAATGGTTACTAAATGTTACAAGAGCTAACACATGCGAGAAGACAACAAACAAAAATGCATACTTGATACTTCCAGATAAGGTTTAGAGAGCGTAATATGCTATCTGATTAGTGTATAAATTGTTGCATTAGCAAAATCCTATTACAATCAGTATATCTACTTATATCTGCTTGCAGACAACTTTTAGAATCAAAATTTCCATCTCAAATAGTATTAAATCTGAAACTCTCAACAGTTGATTCAATTACGATATAAATCAGTACCATGTGTGTCCAAGAATAGGCACATTCACATTCCTATAATTTCAATGATTTCCAGTTTCTAGAACAAGATTATTAACATCAAAGAGTTCCAAAAGTTGGACCATATGAAGAAATTACTTGTAATAGTCAGGCTTCAAGACTCCAATATAAGGCAAGTTCCTATATAGTTCAGCAAAGTGCATTCCTATAAAGCATTATAGCATATCTATAACTTAGGTGATGTCATTCTTATATCAGCTAGAGTCTTCTGATACATACCTGGGAAAAAATCAGAACACGATGTTTTGTCTCATGCGACTTGACAAGTAACTTGTCAAGTATAACCAGCTTTCCACTACTGAATATAATTCTCTCCAACTTATTGCTATTATTGATGGCAGAGTCCCCACCATAACCATGGTCTTCACTTTCAAATAGGAAGGGATGATTACATCATTTTTTTTAACTCCACTACAATATTTAAAAGTGAAACCTGCAAATTTAGAAATACAGATGGAATTAGTTTCTAGTTACTGTCAAACAAAAACCAGTATTGACAAAACCAAAAGGGTAGAATAGAAATTTCAACAGGGCAGCACCTGAGAAAGAAGGTAGTTAATGCAACATTAACTTCCTATAACTTTTGAACAAACACAGAGATTTTTTACCTATCTTAATAGAGCATGCGATCTGCTGGACTTTGGCTTTTATTTACAGTTCATTACAGGAACCTGTAACAAAATGGTGCCCAAGTCCTTAACAAAATAATTCCTGATTTATTTATTTATTTTACAACCAAGGTGAAGGATGTAGGGAGCATAGTTTATTATAGCGATTGATGGAATTACTTCATAGAGATATTACCATAATTTTTCAAATACAAGCCAAAATTTTCCAATAATATTCAAACATAACCTGATTCCTGCGAACACCTTTATTCAAATAGTGGAAGTTCCTTTCCAAAATCCATGTATAATACCTACAAAATTTAACAGCCACAAGATGTATATAAAGTCAAACAACAGAAACAACAATGCGTATGCCACAATTATCAGAAATTCAAAATAGTACATACTATTTTTGGAGTGGGGAAATCTCAACCCTCAGAATACGCTCAATCTTTGGAGGCAATGATTTCTCCACATCTTTAATAACTCTTCTGAGGATGCAAGGCCTCAATTCCATATGCAGATTGGCAAGCTGAGAGAAAAAACAACCAACTAATTTATAATCACCATGAAGAAACTGAACACTTTTGAAAAAGTTACAAAAAATAGGAAACATAATGCAATAAAAGCCACTCTCTATGCTCAACCTCATTTTCATTGAATGAGCTAAGGTTCTTATAATTCTGAACAAAATCATCCTTGTTCTTGAACTTATTAGGGTCGAGGAAATGAAATAGAGCCCTGTCAAATTAATGAAAACATAAAGATTATATAATCTGAGGGAGTAAATATTGTCTGCAACATACTAGCAACTGGAAAGAGAAAATGCATAATCAAATGAAATAAGTTCAGAAGCAAAAGATCATCTCAAACATGTCAGATGTATTTGTCCAACAATGCATATTGTAGACAATCTCAAATAGAGCAAACCGTACATTCTTAACCCAGCATTGCTACAAAATCCAATTTCAAATTATGTCTCTAATTTAATATTTAAAACAATTTAATCAAGTTCCTCTTTGCTAAAATTACTCATCTGCAGAATATCCAAATCACTGGTAGATTAGAAAACAAAAAAACAAACAACTTAAATCAAATCCAAACAGTGACATCTAAATCAATCCTCACCTGCTTCATATCCTCTGCATAGTCGCTCACATTGAAGTTAATATCTGCATCCATCCCACAGAACTTGATTGCAGCTCTATCATATACTCCGAAAATCAATGAATCAATATTATTTTTGGATTTTAAAACCCATTTTACTCGTGTGATTTAACTGACATCGAATGTATAAAAAGAATAAACTAAAACTAATGTGTGCTTTTTAATGAATTAAACAAAGACAAAGAATTAAAATTTGGTTATATCTATAATATCCGATGCAATTACTACTCACTCTTGGACTCAGTTTTGGCTGTCAATCCGGAGATGGCTATGAGGAGGAGGTCGTGGGGAAAGTATGCGACGGAGATTAGAGATCCAAAGATACTACAAGAAAATATCAACATAGCAACGGAAAAATAGCAACGGAATTCATTCCATTGCTAGAATACCAATTTCGTTGCTATTTAGCAATGGAAAATCAATTCCGTTGCTAAAATTGGGTGAAGTTTTAGGAATTTAGCAACAGAATACAAAATGGTTGTGTTCCATTGCTAAAAAGAGAGGGAGATTTTAGCGCCAACATATAGCAACGAAAATTAGCAACAGAATAAAATTTTCGTTGCTAAATATGGCGGCAAAAAATTTTGGTTTGAAATTTAGCAACGAAAATTAAATTCCGTTGCTAAAATAGCAACGGAATTTAAGTTCAGTTGCTAAATATGGCAACAGAAAAAATTTTGGATGAAATTTAGCAACATAATATAATTTTCGTTGCTAAATATAGTGGCATTTAATGGCGAAAAAATTTTGGGATGAAATTTAGCAACGAAAATAAAATTTCGTTGCTAAAATAGCAACGAAATCTAATTTTCGTTGCTAAATATGGTTGCAGAAAAAAATTTGGATGAAATTTAGCAACGAAATCTAATTTCCGTTGCTAAAATAGCAACGAAATCTAAATTTTGTTGCTAAATATAGCGGCATTTAATAGCGAAAAAATTTTGGGATGAAATTTAGCAATGAAAATAAATTTCGTTGCTAAAATAGCAACGAAATCTAATTTTCATTGCTAAATATGGCTGCAGAAAAAATTGTGGATGAAATTTAGCAACGGAATCTAAATTTCGTTGCTAAAATAGCAACGGAAACTAATTTCCGTTGCTAAATTTGAAATCGTTGTTATAATAGCAACGGAATTAAATTCCGTTGCTAAAAAATAATATAAATAGGAAAAAAACCCTATTTCTTTCATTTCTGTTCTTCTCTTCACGATCTATCATAGTTCTTATTCTCTCCACACTCAGCCCTTCCTTCTCTCTCTTTCTTGCTAGCTGGCCAGGTGGCTGGCGGTTTCTAAGGTACCAATCCTACTCAGTTTTTTTGGTTTTTCTTATTTGTTTTCTCTTGCATTCTCTTGCTTGATCTGATTTCAGGGTTTTGATTTTGTGATTTCTTGAGGTAATATGACAATCATGAGGAGCTTTTCTACTTAGATTTTTAACGGTCTTGCTCAAGTTTGAATCGAGTTGAGAGATCTGAGATTTGAATTTTTTTTTCATTTTTCTACTATTGTGTTCCTCAGTTCCCAAACACTGTGTGCGAGTTCTGCTTCGATAAAATTCGTGGTCTTGTATTGATTTTAATGTGGTCAATAAAATGGCTCAATAGGGCTAACTTTCAGTCTTTGCAACCTACATGATTTACAATCATCACTATCGTACTTGTTCAAATAAATTAGAGAGTGGGTGGATTTTTTCCATTTCTTGTTATTTATATTGTCAAGAGGCTTATAAGGATTTATTAATTCTTTACTGAAATTTGTTTCTTTTCTCATTGTCAACAGGGTTTAACTTATTTGATTCTCGATTTTTTGGTGGTGAAGAGTTCTCTTAAAAGCAATCATGGATGGTAAGTGAATGCTCATCCCTCAGTTTGTCAACTATCAACTGATTAGTGCAATTTTTTTTCTCCAAGACGTGTTCTTGAAGATGTGGAACTGTGGGCTAAGTCCAAATTTTTAAGACCTACACTGTGTATTTAATTAGGTTCTTACTCGGTCATTAAGATTAATATAATAGGCTGTTAATTTGGTATCTTGAGTTTGAGAAATGATGTTGTCCTTTTGATATATTTTTGCCGTTTAGATAAATGAGTTTTCTTTGAAAGATTCAACTTTCGTTATTTACATATAATGTTCAACAGAATAGGCTATGGATGATGCTAAAAAGTTTCTGAATTTAGAATTTATTTTTGATATACAACAATCTCAATCCTGCATGAATGCAATTAGAAACATTGAATTTGAACAATTATTATTAATTAAGGATATCTTTTAGGATACCATGCAATTTTTTTTCTTTTTATATGAGTTGTTGTCATCATTATTGGAAGATAATTAGGAAGGAAAACATGGATAGATGGCTGCCATGGGTGAAAATATTGATAGCTCTTGAAATTTTAACATGAATAAATTGAAAAATTGGATGGCATATGCGAACTCGGGTATTTCCCTTCAATAGTAGTTGATGAATTAGTATACTAATAGTTGGTGCAAACGTGAATAATTATATATATTGATATTGTAATATCTTTTCTATCCTACCTGTTGCATAGCCATGACATTTGGTTTTGAGTTTTTATCCTTTATATTGGTCAAAGAACCAGGCTATATGTCATATGATTTCTACTTTCTGATCTTGCAATTGTTCTTCTTTCCAGAGGCCTATGATGCCCTTGACCCAACCGAAAATATCACAATCAAGTGGGATGTCATTAATTGGACACCTGATGGCTATGTTGTAAGTATTAGTTAATATATATGTTGTATTAATGGTATTAATTTACCTTCTGCACGAGGAAAAAAGGTGTGATAGCAAGCAATTTTTGACTTTTCATTACATATATTCTTGACATAAATTTGTGGAACTCCATTGTTTGCATTATCTATGTCCAGTCTCATTATTTATCATTATTTCTGTTGTTATTCATCCAACATATATGCTTTTTTCTTATTAATGCATAGGTAAAATTAATTGGTCAGTGTATTCATTTGAGCATTATTTAGTCCATAGTTTTGGTATATAAAAGATAGTGATTAGGATTTTCCATAGATTTAATTAAAAATTATAAATAATAAATAATTATATTTAAATTTATTATTAAATTATGTGATTAAGATATGGATTCCTTTCACTTGAACTAGGGAAAGAAAATAATTTATATAAGTGAAAACAAGAAAAAACCAAATGTCCCTGAAAAATCCTAAAAACTTTAAACTGAAAAACGACAACCTAAACGTCATTTTTTGGGCCCGAAAAATGCCATTACAAGAGGTTTGCTTTATAACAAATGACCGTCACGAAACGAACTTTCCGAAAACATATTATGATAAGAAATCTGACACTTGTAGCAAAAGTTATGACCAAAATAGTCTGTACCGTAAAAATAATCCATTTAGGCTTTATGTTAGATTTCTTCATTTCTTCTCAAATTCTAATTTAATTTAGGGTTTTTATTATCTATATTTCTGATGATAAATTGTTGGTAATTGTTGATTTTATTCATAATCTATTGAATTATATGTGTTTGTTGACAGAAACTTTTAGTGCTTTTTTATGCCAAATTATGTTGTTAATTTAACATATGGGTCAATAACAATAAGTTGGGTTTGCATCTTATAAAAAAACAAAATTGACTTTTGGTTACTAAAATTAGCAACGGAATACGGAAATGTCAATTTCGTTGCTAAAAATTACCAATTTACCGAAAATGAGTTGGTTGAATTTAGCAACGAAAATGAAATTTCGTTGCTAAAAAATAGCAACCGCCGGATTAGCAACGAAAATTTCCATTGCTAATTTTCGTTGCTATTTTTTATTAGCAACGGAAAATATCAATTTCCGTTGCTAATTTTCCATTGCTAAATTGCATCTCAACTAGATGGTAGAGAAGGGCGTGGTTGCAAAAGAAAACGAGGAAGAGACATAGATCAATTGAGAGAAGGATGAAGATGATCGGTTTAGCAAATAACCCGACGTAACATATGGAACCCGACCTTACTCCGGCTTAAAATTGAGGATGTAACCCAACCCGACCTAAAAACCATCTAAACTGAATTTTAATGGTTTGATCGGGTTGATCTGGTCGGGTTGGTCGGTTCAACCCAAATATTGAACAGTCCTACATGGCATATGCATGAAGAAGGGAATTCATAGAATAATTTTAATCAGTTCAGTTCGATTTAATATGTTATACACAAAATTAAATTTTTTTATTGAATTTTTAATCTATATGGATCCATAAATTAAATTAACTTATATTTAACAAAATAAAATGATTAAAAATAACTAAAAAAAATAATATACATAAATTTTTTATATTATGTCCATAATAAATACTAATCAAAATTACGCTAAAAATATACATTAAAAATAAATACAACATAACTTCTAATTAAAAATACATTCAATGTCCTCCAATTAAAACAAAAATACATATAAATAAATATAACTTTTGATACATAACACTGCAACAAATTCAATCAAGCTCTCTTCAACTTGCATTTATACAAACAAACAATGATTAAATAAATTTAAATAAACTGAAAATATATAATTCAGTATTGGGAGTTTGCATATCAACTTGAATGATGAGAGTTTGAGTCTCATTTTGAACAGAGACCTAAAATTAAAAAAATAAAAAATAAAAATGAGCAAGCCAATGTTATTTATATTCATATTACACAGAAAACATTTATTCTCTATTTTACTGCAACTATTAATTTAAATTTTTATAAAATTTGAATCATAATAAGATATTTAATCAATTAATAATATTATTTTATAAAGAAAAAAAAAGCATAAACCTTTCAACTTTGTTTAAAAGAAAAAAGAAAATGTAATCCTACTTCTTGATTGCAACATTTTGATTCTTGTTTTTCTTTTCTATTTTGGTTTCTTTCTCTCTTATTATTATGGTGTTTCTCTTCTCCTTAACTATTTTTCTTTCTTCTATTTTAGTTAAATTCTAAAATATATATACATAAGAAAACAAAAGAAATAAACACATGCTATTGCTAACAAAATTGGAACAGATGTAACTAACTCCCAATAATTATTATGTATCAAAACATAGAAAACTGAAAATGATGTTGACTCAAATTCCTACTTCAAATTCTGGGCACCATCATTGTGGTTTCAAGTTCAAAGCTGCCTCATCAGTTCTTGAGAGCAGAAGTATTCAAAATCAAGCAACTGATTCGGCCCATATTGGTTAGCTAGCTTTTATGTTTGGAATTTGATATCTTCTGAATATCTACTTCAACATTTTGAACAAACAGGTCATTGTTAATTGCTTTTGCTTTTTTTTTTTTTTAATTTATTTTCTTAATTATTACTTGAAATTGTATTCACTTTTGATTTGTAGTATAAGTTCTTAAGGTATATCCATTTCCAGCAACAGTTACTGCTTTCCAATTTGGCTGTGGAACTCTCATGATTAGCATAATGTGGTCATTAAATCTCTACCCAAGACCAAAATTAACTAGATCACAGGTTTATTTTCAATTTTTTTCTAGGTTTTTTGAATTATTTTTCGGTAAAGATTTTAGATGTTGATTTTGATAAATTCACATTCAGCTTGCAACAATTAGGAACTAGAAAATGATTTCTTAGTTTTATAGAAGTACAACAGGAATGAAACGTAATTTCATAACATAAAGAAAACAATTAAAAAAGAAAAAGAAACCAATTACTTAGTACCAAATAGAAAACCCAGAAAACTAGAAATCCATTCGTTGACAATGAAGTATAAATTACTTAGTCGCATGGTAAGAAACCAATTACTTATTTGCAGGGTAAGTTTAAATTGCTCTATTATTCTTAAAATATGCAAATTATTATTTAAAAATTAAATAAAAAAACCAAAGCACAACATAACTGATCTGCAAATTATTAACCAAACGACCCTTCAAAGAGTCTCAAAATCGTCCAAAAAAAAACCCATCCTTTTCATGCTTAATGTTGGAGAGAAAGATAGATACTTTGAAACCATAAGAACCAGGAAAGGAACTAAAAAACTGAGAAGAAACTTAAGACTTGGTTTTTATTTGAAAGATGAAAACTTTAATAGCACAGAGAGAAGAAGAGAATATAATCCAAATGAAAACAAATCAAACGAAAAGACAAAAGTAATGAGAAGAGTAGAAAGACACTAATCATCATTGCAGACTTGTAGGAAGAATCGAATCGAAGAACCAAAGAATCGAAAAAGTGGAAAGAAAGAAAGAAAGAGGAGGTGGCTGCGCAGATACATGTATAGTTTTGATAATTTTGGTCGATTCGGTTATTTCAATTTTTCAATTTTAAAAATTGAATCAAATCAAATCAACCGAAATAATATTTCCGTCAAGAATTGAAAAAATCGAAAATTGAAATAACCAAACTAAATATATCAAAATTCACTCGGTTGGATTTAATTTTCATTTTTGGTTTGGGTTTGGCTCTGCATAGGCCTATATATTAGCTTTAATTAGATATTGTTTCTTCTGCATCATGAAAGGCCAGTTGTGATTTGATAAAGAAACCTTTGTTTATGCCTTATGACAATTATCAACGCGAACACCAAATTGTGTTAGAATCTCTCTTTAAAGTCTCGAAGAAAGAATTGTTAGTGAGCTGGTTTTATTTTGAATTCGGAGTGGGGAAAGATGGTTTTTGACATTCAAAGTAAACAAGTAATTATAGTGGAGAGAGATCTCTTTAAGCAGTCGAAGGGAAATTTATAAATACATTCATTCCACATCTTCATCCTATATGGCACATAAACAAGGATTTGGAGATAAAAAAGATTAATTGAGGAATAGATAACAAGGTAAAAGATTGATAAATGTGTAATTTACCCTCAAATTTTCACAGTTTTTATACTAAAAATTTCTAATTTTTTTTTTTACTTTTAATTAGGGCTGAGAAAAAAAATGAATTGGTTTTTTCGATTAATCGTGTTAGGAATCTAGCACATAAACATACATTTATTCAATAAATGAGAGTAAACATATTTACCTTTTGTAGTGCAGAAACCATTGAGAAAAGTGGAAGCACAATATCTTATGTTTTTACGTCACTGGCTAGGCCTTTAACCACTAGTTGTTATGACCCTTGGAGAAACCAAGAAAGATAAAATGGGAGGAGATAGTTTTGATACATAAACCAAAATTTTATGATAGTTTTAGTAGCCTCAAATAGGTTTTTTAATCCCCTTTATATATCGATTTTCTAGAGTCATAACCCTGGTTGAAGTCTTATTCCTTTTTGAATTTGGAATTGATTATCCTAAACTTATTAGGATAAAAAAAACCAACAGAGTCATGGGTGCACCCAAACTCTATCATCTCCCACTCGCACATGACGGAACGTTTTTCGGTAAATATCTCTAGTCATACAGGCAGATAGATTGTGTGACCAGCATACATCAAGAGCACTAGTGCTACACACCTATTAGGGATATATAACATCTCGAAAAACAAGACTGTTTTTTATCATATATGCCTAACCCCGAATTTCCTTATCATATTTACTGTTTTAACTCATGATCTCATAAAATAATTTTCATATTCACTATTATGTCTCTACTGATAGAGACTATAATAGGCATGCTAGTGAACCATGAATGTAAGGATCCAAAATAGGCCTTAGGAGGATTCATGGGTATTTTATGGTAATAAAGTTTAATTAAGCTTAATTAAATTAAGTATTAATAGTTGAGGCTTTGAGGATTAAAGATTTTAAGTGGATGAAGGTAAAATAGTATTTTATCTTCTATTTAATTGGAACAAAAAGTGTGATTAAGGGTTTTATTATAATATAAGAAAGGAAGTTTGGATGAATTTGTAAATAAGAAGAGATAAAAGGACTTTAGGGAGAAATATCCTTTAGTGATGTCAGCTTCCACTCACTTCTTTCTCTTGTAGACTCTTACATGAGGATGTGTATGGGGAAGGAAATTTAGGTATAAACAGATAGTGATAGGCATTCTAAAGGAAAAGAAGAATTGTTCATCTCTTCTAAGGATCATTTCTCTCTTTTCTCTCATAAAAATCGACCCCTATCTTCCTAATTATACATTTGTGATATAGGATCTTTGGCTAGGTTTTTTAAAGGTATAACTTTTTATTCTTCTCCTTCTACGTATCCTCTTCTTCTATTCATCTTAGTTTTTTCAAATGGAATTAGAGTTAAAGGAGTTTAAGGGAAGTTATATATGTAACTTGTTTTGTGTAAAGAAAGAAGAAACTAAGACATTAGAATTAATATAAGAGTGATTGAATGAGTGCCGTTAGAGTTTGCATGCAGGTATGGGAATCATTTGTAGATGTTAAATTGCATGTGGATGTTTCAATGGATTATGATGAAATAAGATGATAGTGAGCTAGAGATAATGGTAATAACAAAATTTTAAGCTTTGCATGTGAAAATTATAGAATGAGTTTGCATGCAAAGGATTTAATCTTTGTTACAAATTGAATTTGATTTTTGAGGATGCTTGAAAGTAATTTAATGTTTATGTATCTAATGGTTCACTACTAGAAATGAAATATCAGTGGGTTGGATTTGGCTTACAAAATGATTTTGAAGTGAATTGTATAGCTTGCATGTCTCGGCTTCATTTTGGGGAAGAGTGAGTCCTTCGGCAGAGGTAAGCCCTCTCTCTCCTGAGGTAGAGAAGCCTTCTCTAGTTACAGTGGTATATACTTGTAGATCCTTGTATACACTTGAAATTGTATATCTATGTATATAATAATAGAATTTCAATATCTACGGATATTGTACAATTACATGTGATACATATCTATTTATATATGTATGTATAAATATGAAATTGTGAAATGATAATGTACTTATGTAAGGTGTCTATATAACTATATTTATGAAGGAAATATTATATAAAGATGAGAGTTAAGTATGTGTGTGCATACATGATAATAAAAACACATATTATTAAATGGTTCTAATCGTATAATATATTTTAAAGGTAAAAAGATTACAGAAATGTGCACACATAATATTGGATTAGAGGAATTCAAGATAACATGATAATAAATATCATTAACATGCATACGAGTATACATGTGCATATATGTATATGTTTAAACAGAGTAAAGTATAGAATGCTTATACTTAAGCATGTATATAATATCATGCTCATCGAAAGTTTATACATGAACATGTGCATTATACCCTGCTCATAGTCACACAAGAACATGTATGAATATCTCTATGTATATGTTAGAAAACCGTAAAGTTCATAAAGATAAAGCTAAGAAATTATATTGCTTACGTCCATGTCTAGATAGTGGATAGATAGGCATGCCTATAAGGGTATTTTGCAGCTGCGATCGTATAGTTTTGACCCTGTTTGGGTTATAAAGTATAGAGATTGTCCCATTTGGATCATAAACAGCCCCGTTTGGGTTGTAACTGACCCTTTTTAGGTTAGCTTAACCGGTCTAGAGTATCGTTTGACCCCGTTTGTGTCTCAATATCGTATAATTAAGCCCCGTTTAGGTCTAGAGTTTAATACCTTCGGGTATCTTATTCGTATCTCTGGATGCTATCGTTGTTGTTTAACCCATTATCCACTTCTTTAGAAAAGTGTAGGCTTAATATAGTATAAAGGAAAGCATCATGTAAAGTTAAAACATAAATAAGCATGATAGTTCTTCAATTGATAATTATATGATCTTTATACGAACTCTATATTTTATATGAGAAAAACATGATAATAAAGAAGGTTATATTTATATATGTATATTTATAGCATATAGCATTGCATGTACATACTTGAAATTGTAAGCTAATGGCATAAGGAATTTGTTCATCATTAATATCTAGTCCATAATGATATTGGTGAATGTATGTTCCTTTTATACACATGTTACTTGACTGATATTGTTAAAATAACCTTTATGGCTCCTCATATATGAAAGCTATGAAATTCTTAATGTAAATTCAAGTGTTTACTATACCTAGGAAAACAAAATATATGCATATGTATTTATGCTTGGTGATGCATTTCAACATTTGCTTTGACTTTATACTTTCCTTATAGCTATGTGTTTCTTGTTTTCTATTGAGAGAGAAATGATATGTGTCACTCCTTGTTTGTAAACCTAAATGAACTATGAACTTAAAACTAGTGTACTTAATATGATTTGAAGCTTGAAATAAAAGTAGATTAATAATCTAATGAATTAAGAATTCGAACAGTAACCAAGGAGAGAATGAAATGACATAATAAATTAAAAATTAGATAAGGTTGTTAATATATGTCTTAATACATGGTTTATGTTACACATTTTATTTTGGCATGAAAATTTTGAGTATCTATTAATACATAGAAATCTAGTTATAAACTTAAAGTTCTAGGATTTTATAATGGCTTTTTTTTATGAATATAGATTGATATTACCATGCCTTTAAGAAATTTGAGTAAAATAGTATGATTATCTAACATTGAAATATAGGAACTTAAAAGTTATAGTTGTTGTATGTTAATATTTGTAAGAGTAAATAGTTTTTAAGTAAGTGATAACTAAAGGGAATGTTTTATACGTGCTTGGCATCATAATTAAGAATACTATAAGAGGTGTAAATAATCTAAGAGATTAAGAACATGATTCTATTATTATAAATGATTGTTTATATGCTTATAAATATGCTTTTATATGTATGTATTATTTTGAAGACTTCTAAAAGAGATAGTCTACATATTTTATGTTTCCCACTAAGATTTATAGCTGAACACAAGTTTTTATCTATGTAGGTTGTCAAGATATGATTTCTTCTTAAGGATATTATCTGCAATAGGTTGACCAACACAAGAGAGAGAGAGAGAGATTAAAAGTGTATAGTTCTCATTTTGGATTTAATTTGTACATATTTATTTTGTATAAATAAATGTTCAATATATGGAATATTGTATCGTTTAAGAGACTTATATGTAAGTTTAAAATTTTTAATTGTAATGTTGTATGTTATTGTTTAATTTTCTTATAAGGTCTTTATACAGGGTTGTTAAGTAAAGATTAGTCCATTGATTATAGTACATTAATGTAACATGTGAGAGGATAGTAATATGCTATAGTAGAGGGTGTTACAATGAAATCATTAAATATGATCAAAAGGCTATCTTTTTCTCTTACTATATGCCATCCATCATGATTTAATTCGTTTTTCTAGTTAGATCTGCTAGGCCAAATTTATGTCATAATCTTTTCGAGACTAACTAAGCTAGCCAAACTGAACCATACTTCAGGGATAAGTTAAGGGTTTTAAGGCTCGATATTCAATAGGGTATCAAACTAGGAAAAGTTATGATCATTTATTTATAAAATTCTCATCCCTTGGTCATTTAAGCACACATGGTACGAAACATGTGTTATGGTGCTCTTTCTTTCCCTTTAAAGAGTGCATGCCTTATAGAATGTATTTCAACACTATATAAAAGTATAAGGTTACAATGCACCAAAGCATCCAATTTTAGTGCTCCCACTTTAGGACTATTTTTGGCTTTTGAAAAAAATATGGTAGTTGCTTTTAACTCACCATGGTATCACACATAATCCAAATTTGGATCTTAATCTAAAGCATACAACCTTATGTATGTTTTTATCTTACACCTTAATAAAACTAATATTGTATTTTTTGCAAAATGATACTTTTATTTTGAACAAGCTTTCGAGTTCACCATATGTTCAAAAATTGCCTCATCTTAATCTTTATCAACTCATTATCAAAACTAAGGTAAACACTCATGTGAGTGGACTACTTCTCTATCTGACCTGCTCAATTGTATAATAAGTAACAGTAAATGTTCACATATAAACATTCACATTCATGTATTGCCAAATGATGAACTTTATTATTGTTATTCATAAATAATAAGGTTAGGGGATCACATAAATAGTACATATCAAATCCTATGTAAACCCTGAGATCTAATGTGTCTCTCAAAGTATATCTCTTAATATAGGTTTAGTCAATCGATCTGCAATCATTTAATGCATGGAAATGTATTGTAAGTTCACTTCTCCTCGTGCAATAAGATCTTAGGTGTATTGATACTTAATGTTGATACATCCATCGATGACTGACTGTCACTCATTCTTCTAAGGCAGTTACTTTTAAATGGTTCATAAACCGTTTTTGCCAAACTGTCTCTTGTACTGCAGTTGAGGAAACGATAAATTTAGCTTCCATTATAGATAGGGCTACACAAGTTTGTTTTTTGCATGAGATAGCACCCTTGCCAAGCAAGAATACATAGCCTGAGGTGGACTTCCTCTCATCTACATCAACTTCCTAATTAGCATCTATATATCCTTTCAATTGCAACTCATTTCCTTAATAACATAGTTTGTGGTACCTTTGAGGTATCTAAATATCCTTTTTATAGTCTTTCAATGTGCTTCACTTGGGTTGGATTTATATTTACTCACCATGCCCATTGCATAGCATATATTAAGTTTGGTACATAATATTGCATACATTAAGCTACCCACAGCACTGGCATATAGAATGTTTCTCATATGTTCCATTTTTTTGGCATATTAGGACACATACTTTTGCTAAAAAACTAATTCTTGGCAATAGGGTTGTCTATGAGCTTATCATTTTGCATATTAAATAATTCAACAACTTTGTTGATGTATGCCTATTGTAAAAGAGACAACAACCTTCTTGAATGATCCCTTGAAATTTTAACTCTAAAGATATAATATGCTTGAACCATATCTTTCATTTCAAAGTTAGATGATAACCAATCTTTAATTTCATTTATATACCCTTTGTCATTTTCAGAATCACTATGTCATCTATATACAATGCTAAAATGACAAATTTATTTAGAGAGCTTTTATGGTAGAGACAATGGTCTTCATCAATCATGTTAAACTCATTTGACATGATCATATCATGAAACCTTAAATACCATTATCTTCAAGACTGCTTAAGGTCATAGATTGATCTTTTCAATAGTCAAACCTTATGTTCACTGCCTTTTTCAATAAAACCTATAGGATGTTCCATGTAGATTTCTTTGTCTAATCTTTCATTGAGGAAAGCAATCTTTACATCAATTTGATGTATCTTTAGGTCTAGACTAGCCACTATGGCTAGAATTAACTTTGTGGACGTAAATCTAACAATAGGTGAGAAAGTCTCCACATAGTCAATCCCTTCCTATTGTGTGAACCTCTTAACGACTAGCTGAGCCTTATATCTTTTGATACTTCCATCATCTTTTCACTTTATTTTGAGAGTCTACTTATTGGTAATTGGTTTTACATCTTTTCAAGAGATCAACTAGTTACCAAACTTGGTTTGATCTCATAGATTGTCATTTCTTCTTCCATTACTTTAATCGATTTTTATTTAATTGGGTATGAAAGAGATTCTTTTACATTTTTAGGATCTTCTTCATCTTATCGGGTAATCAAAAGGGCCTCGTTCAATCATTCGATCTCAAATTGTTGGCGTGGAACACTTTTCCTTTTTGATTTTCACAGTTTTAATTCTTGATAAACATATCTCATATATTTATTGCAATTTAAAATACTCCCACTGGAGCTAGGGATACTCCCACTCATATAAGAGTCCTGAATTTTCATGCTCCTACTGAAGTTAGGAATACTCCCACGGGATTAAGGATCCCGAACATTTGGATCATTGGGAAGAAGGTCTTAACCTTCTTCCTTTAATTCCTTCCCACTCAAATGGAATGATCTTAATGGTTCCTTTTCTTGAGTTTCATAGAAAGTGAAGTCTTGACTCACTTAGACCAACTTTAAAATTCATTCTATAAGAAAATGACGTCTCATAATTTAAATTCTATCACTGTGCCATTTTCTTGCTCACCCTTGAATATATATCCTTTTGATACTTTAGAATATCTCATAAAGATAATCATTTTACCTCTTGGTCCTAATTTACTAAATTTGCTTGAGGTATCATAGATATAAGTAGTACAATCCCAAGGTCATAAATGGCTTAGGTCAGATTGTCGACTAGTCCATAACTCATAAGGAGTGCATGTGACAGACTTAGAGGCACACAGTTTAGAACATATGTGTTGTTAATAGTGCATCTCCCCAATAGGAGATTGGTAAATTTGCCTCAGCCATTATAGATTTTACCATGTCTAGGAGAGTCTTATTTCTCCTTTCCATAACACTATTTTTTGTGGAGTTTTAGGAATAGACAACTAATGCTCAGTTCCTTTTTCATCACATTAAAGCTTTAAATTCACCAAAAAGATATTCCCAACCTCGGTCAGTTTTTAAAGATTTTATTTTTCTATCTAATTGATTTTCAACTAGATTCATATAAGTTTTAAAGCAATTCAATGCTTCTGACTTATGAGAAATCAAATAGACAGGACCATACCTAGTATATTCATATATGAAAGTGATGAAATAAAAAGCCCCATGCATTGCCCTCATATTCATTAGACCACAAACATCAGAATGAATCAATTACAATGGAAATATGGCTCTAGTTCCTCTTCCAAATGGTTTTTTAACCAGTTTTCCTTTTAGGCAATGCTTACAGATAAACACAGATAAACAATTCAATCTCATTTAAATCACCTATCAATCCCACTTTGGCCAACCAACTCATTCGATCTTGCCCAATGTGATTTAATCTAGCATGCCAGAATTTTACATTATTCTTATAACTATGTGAAAAAGTAGAGAAAAAGGAAAAACTAGTTTTATATGAATCGTTGGGATCAAAATTCATAACAATAAAACTATTTAAAATAAAACTAGAACCATGTTAAATATAATCCAAACATATATGCACACTGTTATCCTTTAAATGTAAATGAAACCGAGTTTCATCAAAGTAAGAACAGAAACTGACTAGACAAAAGCATCTCGATTCTTTACCATATGATCCGTTACTCCTGAATCTATCACCCATAAAGGATGAAATTCAGTAAGAAAGATAGAAATAGATACGCAAATTTCACTCACTCCTGAGTTAAGATGGTGTACCTATGAGACACATTGCAGTCTCTTGCATAATGTCCTTTCTATTGGCAGTTGAAACATTCCACTCTTGAAATCTTTATCTTCTTTTTGCCTTTAGAACTATTGATATTTTGTTTCACCTTCTTCTTTTTAGGCTCTTAAGCCATTTCCTTACACTTACTATTAAAGCTTCTTTTCATGTTCTGGTTAGAACTTATTCTACTAGAATGGGACAATACTATATGCATTTCAACATTAACCTTAATCGCTGCCAAGTGGTCATCTTTAGGCTCCAAATGACAAGTGACATCCCGAAATGTTTTTATACCGTCCTTATGAGTTTGTTACATCTTCATATGCTCCCAACTCCTAGATAAGGGACCTGCTACTCATTGGTCAACCTATTACTAGTTTCACTAAGCTCACATATTATGTTTTCCATCTCTCTCAAATGTTTCAACATTGTATGATCAGACTTTTTATGATAAGTGTCAAATTTGATATGTAATGATCGAAGCTTAGTTAAATACACATCTCTAAAATTCTCATGTAAAGCGATCCATAGATCCATTACTTTTTGATAATTATGGAATTGCTTAGTGATGTCATCATCCATTGCACTTAGTAATATGATGCAAGCAGTGGATTTCCTCTTTTTCCATACCATACAGGCATCTTGGTCCCACCTATGCTGGGTTGTGATGCCATCCTCAGGTTCAACATAACCGAACTTGAGGTTTCAAATGCCTCTTACTCTTCAAGCACATACTAGATTTTCATACTTTAGATTTGGAAGCAATATCCATTTGGATCCTCTTATTACTAATGGAACAATTGTTGCACATTATGAAAAGAGATAAGGAAATATATGCAATTTACTATGTATCTGAAAAATAACCTAATAAAGTTATCTATTAGGCCTAAATTCGAAAAGGTTACTAATATTATCCAATTGCCCTCTAGTTCCTAATGTCTAATCCTATAGGTTAAAATTTCATGCATAGTAAATCAAAATTGTTGGATATTAAATTCTTAAACTTAACGGAGGATATTAGAGGTTTGATAAACTGAGTCTTAACTAATTTATAATGCAATCATTTTACTCATAAAATATTGCAAAGCAATTAAGAATAAAATAAACACGTCTATAATAAATGTTAAATGCCAACATAATATCTAAAAATAAATGCATTTATTTAATCAATAAAAAAATCCAACAATTCCCAAAAATAAGGCACACTTATCTTAGAATGATAGTAGGAAAAACAAATCCTATCCAAAAGTCCACTTAAATAAAAAACTTGACACTCATGTCAACTACTTAGGGAGTCTAACATTTCCTAAAACTAACCTCATCACAGGAAATGAATCTTTAACCATCCTTAATAACAGATAAGGAACCTTATAAACTCAATCATGAAGCCATAGACGATACACAACACATCCAATCCTAAGCACCATCTCTGATTTAGCATTGCTCCTCAACACTCCTCTTTCAATCACCTTGAACAAAAAATGGATAATGGATTTTCTATAAATTCCATTTCATATGCTCTAGGTATCAACCATCAAGTTCATTAGATCTAGATGGTGATCAAAAAGTTAATCATCACCTCAATCAAAGTCCTCTTATCACTTCCTCGATCCAGAATCATCACCTCAATCAAGGTCTTGTCATCACTTCTCGATCCAAAATCATCACCTCAATCAAGGTCCTATCATCACTTCCTTGATCCAGGCCACAAGCCTAAATGCACTCTTGCATTTGTTCATGCATGCACACAATATGATGCACTATTACATTAATGTCATCAGCTCAGGCCTTCTTATGCATCCTTATATTTTCATTAGTTTCTACAATGCCATGAGGATTTCGTGGACATCTAAGAGTCCTTATCATCACCATTTCTATTACACATAACATAAAATAAACGGTTAGTATACTCATATATAAACACATACAATTAAAACTCATTTCAATAAAAAAATAAGGACAAATTCACATAAATCATTTTAAAAAAAATTGAAAATTTAAGAAGGCAAAAAACACATTTTCAAAAAATTTTCAAAATAATTTTATTTGGAAAAAAACCAAAAATATTTTTCTAGTCCTAAAAAAATGGCTAAAAAGTCAAAAAATTGAGAAAATCAAATTAAAAAAATTTAAGCTAATTTGGTGGTCGGAGGCACCCTTACGCACCGATAAGGGTAAGACTCATGCACCCACATGCAACATGCATAATCACGCACCGCTTGAGGCCTACTGCCACATGGCATAACGCTATAGGACGATAGGTCGCCATGTCAAACCTCAGTTTAACATATGGTAATCAACCATTGGTCCATATGGTGCCCATATGGCATCTAGTTTAACTCACACATGCAACATGGCATACCTTGATTGGGGCACATGTCAATAGATGACACGGAAGCATTACATGTGGCACCACCTTAGTGGCCCGCGTGTCAACCCTTCATTGGCCCGCGTGTCAAAATGATACATCATCCTTACACGTGGTACTACCACAGTGATCCACGTGTTAGCCCCCATTATTTCACATGTCAGGATGATGCATCATCTTGACATGTGATGTTAACCTCTGGCACCACCATAGTGATCTATGTGTCGTGTCTTTATTGGTTCATATGTTAGAGTGACGTTTCACTCTAATAGGTGGCGACGCAAGTGAGAGACATACGCCCTCTAGTATGTGTCCAATGCCTTTGAGGCATTTTTCGGCAATTGTTTTTCACTCAGTAGGGGTTTTTAGGGTCCAAAAATCCGATGTTGAGGTCAAAATTCAAAAATATCGACATCCAATTTATCATTATGGATTTTTTTACCTAATATTTGGTGTACACATATACGTAAAAATTATATATTAAAAAATATATCAAGTACAAAAAATATAACAATTATATGGGTATTCATGCAACCTATTTAGACCTACCAATTTACATATAAATTATAAATCCAAAAGAAAATATGCCAGAACAAAAAAATAAAAGCTCTAATACCAATGTAACAAATCTATTGTGCAGACATACATTAATTCAATAAATAAGAGTAAACATATTTATCTCTTGTAGCGTAGAAATTGTTGAGAAAAGCGAAAGCACAAGATCTTATGTTTTTATGTCATTGGCCAAGCCTTTAACCACAAGTTGGTATGCTGAAAAAGATATAATGAATCCACAGTCTAAATGCCCTTTGGACACTACAAAAGAAAATTTGATTTTGGCAACATTTTTTACCGACGGATTAAATTCCGTGGGTAAAATTAAGATATTACCAACAAAATTATCTATGCGTAGATTAAAAAAAATGAGTTTGATAAATGACGATATTTTTACTGATATAATTAATTATTCGTCGGTATATTTGGCAAGAATTGATGATGCCATTTGTTTGCGACAGATTTAGCGATGGATATGTTCGTTGATAATTAAATTTATCATTTCAATTTTTTAGCAATGGAATTTCTGTCGGTAATACAAGTAGCATTTTATTTTTTAAGTTTTACTAACAAAAGAGAAATTTATGGATGGAAATGGTGATGAAAATTTAAGGCGACGGAGTTATAGTTGTTGCTATGAACTTGTGTCGTCGGTATTTGTTTATTAAAATTTTTTATATTTAATATTAATAAAATAATTTTAACTAAATAAAAAAACCCTATATCTGTGCTTCCTCATTCAGTCAAGCCCTAGAGGAGGGATTTTTCTCTCAGTCGCTTCAACCTCCCTGCTTGCCATCTCGACGACAAGGTTAACCTCACCTGCATTTTACCACCACTACCATCTCTCCCTCCTTCAACCTTGCTCTATTTCTGAATCTATCCCTTTTTCTCCCTCACTTAGTCTATCAACTTAAAAAGCACGCACTTTTCAACCTTAACCGATTTGTTTATTAATTTTGGCCTAAGATCTCTACTAGCGTCTTTCTCTTGTAATTTTTCTTTTTCTCTCTTTCCTTGTTTGCTATTTTGTGCTTTTTATTTTTTCGGTTTTGAATTTTCACTTGGGTTTTAGGGTTTTGTTAATGTTGACATACTTTTGTGATAACTCGACAAGAAAATGTAATCTATTTGAAATTTCTGATTACTAATCGCGTATTTGGATTTTGTTATTTCTTGCAAATTTGCTTCTATTCAAGGCTACTTGTCAGCGTAAGGGAAAGCCTTTGCTGCTCCCAATCTTTTGATACTCAGCCAAATTTCAGTTGAAATAGGAATAGTTTTTTGTAGTGTATATGTCTGCTCTATTATTGATTGTTAAGTGCGGATTCGATTTTTCGCAGTGTTGGATGCGAATCAAACTCAAGAAAATAGCTTATTTTACATAAGTTTTTCTTATAAAGTGCTTGCTTTCATTTGATTGTTTGTTTTTTTTGCTAAGATTCCTTTTCTTTTTTTTTTTTAAATTTATGTTTTTCTAAATTTTGATCTATTGGATTAAAGAGCAATATTGGAAGTTATAGTCATTCATAGAACAATCAAAGCATTATAGGAATGATTTACCAAATTTCTTGGTAGCTTATTACCCGATTGCTTTGAATGGATATTGAATCGAAGTTAGCTACAATTAAAGGATTTTTAGTTTCTACTTTGGGAACTTAGTGTAATATACGAGGCTTCTTATACACAATTATTGTACAGGTACCTCCAAGAGGGAGAGGACAGCAACATGATAAAAAAGTGCAGTGCTATGAGCCTACAACTATGAAATACTTGGGATATTTCCCTGCTTTATCCACTTGTGCATGCACTTGTATGAATGCTTATAATTTTGTGAATGTTAGGCAAGTCTGAATGAGAATATCTTCTCGTTCAAATCATAATCCTGTTAAGTTGAATTCTAATGTAGGATGGAGATAGGTTTCTAAAAGATAAATTGAACAGAAGCACAAAGGTTGAAGATACAACTTCTACGTTTCACTTTAGGTAAGCTCAACCAACTGAGTTACTCATCTGATCAAGGCCATTCTTTTGTTTTTTTCCTTTACTTTGTGCTATATATTATGCAATAATTATGTATTTTCTTTATATATTTGTGTGAATCATCTGCTCCTTTGCATATTGTACACTAACTGCTATTGCCTGTTTAATTAATTAATTAATTAAGTTTTTCTATTTGTTTGTTCTTATCTGCTACTTGATTCTCTTGAAGAAAAACAAAACATTTATAATTTCTCAATCTCAAACTGAAACATAACTTATAATTTTAATATTTTTATGAAAAATTCAACTCGAAATCTTAATATTTAGCCAATTTCTTGTGATTTTTTTTATAAAAGCAAATATTATCGTTTAAAACATTTTATTTTAATAATTTTAGTTAAAAGTTTAACCATAACAATGCAGGAGCTATTAGAATAATATATATTTTCATACAAATATTTAAGAAAATAAATTTTATTTTCATTCTTCAATTGACAGATGTATTGGTTATATGATAAATAATGATGTTTCAACAACTATTTTTGAAGCTATACATATAATTATCATTAAGAAAATTGTTTGGTCATTTAAGTTCTTGTTGGTCATTTCAGTTCGTCATTTATATGGATTCACTACAAGAAATTAGCAAAATAGCAACGAAAATCAAATTACGTTGCTATTTAGCAATGAAAAAATAATTTTTTTGTTAAAATTGGTTGAAGTTTTATTGAATTAGTAACGGAAGACAAATGGTTGTACTCTATTGCTAAAAAGAGGGGGAGATTTTAGTGCCAAAATTTAGCAATGAAAATTAGCAACGAAAAGTAATTTTCGTTGCTAAATATGGTGGCACTTGATAGAGGAAAAATTTGGAATAAAATATAGCAACGGAAATTAACTTCTGTTGCTAAAATAGCAATGGAATATATTTTCTGTTGCTAAAGTAGCAACAAAATATATTTTTCGTTGCTATTTAGCAACGAAATTAATTTCTATTGCTATTTTTCATCCAAAACTTTCCCTCTATCAAGTGCCGCCATAATTAGCAACGGAAAATAATTTTCATTTCTAATTTAGCAACGGAAAGTAATTTCCATTGCTAAATATGGGGGCACTTGATAGAGTGAAAATTTTTGATGAAAATTAGCAACGGAAAATAAATTCCGTTGCCATTTTTAGACCCAATTTATTTTACCTCTTTTGGACCTAAATAGCAATGAAATTATATTTCTGTTTCTAAAATAGCAATGGAATACACTTTTTGTTGCTATTTAGCAATGAAAAATTATTCAACCAACGAAAATAAATTCCATTGCTATTTAGGTCCAAAAGAGGTGAAATGAATTGGGTCCAAATATAGCATACAGGGCCTGCATTTTTTCCAGAAACTTCAACCATGACATGAAATGTTTGGGTCCAGTAAATATGGTTTATAGACTAAGAAAAAAAGGCAGCATGTTTAAAATGCATAAACTGTTTGATAGATATTATCAGAAATTCATTTTGAATGATATCGCATAAAAGTTCCTACCCGAGACCTTAGGAAAATTCCAAATGATGTTTTCTATTCTTTCATCCTCATGGTTGTTTAAGAAGTCTCGTGCCTAACTTTATATTACTTTATGTTGAAGAAGATAAATATTTTTAGAAAATTAAACAGTGTCATCTTCAAGACCTTTTTTTTATACACAAGGCATCGGGACTTTGTACATGTTGAATTGGTGTGTTTTAGGAGCCTATGGAGAAATGCAAGATTTATTTAATTGGCAAGGAAATCATAAGGGAAAATTTATATTTATACATAAATGCCACTCAAGCTACTAGTTCTAGTTTTTATTAATTTTTTAAAGCTTTTTTAGAGGATTCCATGTTGCTTTGTTGTGGGTTGGCATAGACTTGAAAGTTTTTACTAAAGAATAGATCAACCTCGTGTATGTGCATGTGCAATTGGAATTATATAGCAAAACCAGCTTTTACTGAACTTTTTGGTGTTGTTGCAGTTGATGTCATCTTGGTTTGAAATCTTAGATTAAAAGTTGATGAACGTGGTGGTTGCGTGCTTGGGACATGTTTAGTAATTTAAAGTTTTCATTATCTTTTAGGATATTGAATTCTATGTTTCACATATAGATAGATCTTTATTTTTGGTATTGTGATTTACACAATACTTGTACAAATAGAATTTTAGATAATTTTTTTGTATAATAATGCAAAACATTGTGCACAATATATACTTGTATTGATATTATTTGTACAGGAGTTATAATGTATATATTGATTTCGAATTATAATATATATCTTCAATTTAAATTCTAAACTTTTTTTATTGAATTTATTATATTTAATTTGGAATTTGCAAAAACAAAATATATAATTTTTGCAAAAAATTTAAAAAAATTAGATAGAAAAAATTTTGTTACTGATAAATTATCGACAAAAATATCCATCATTGATATTTTAATAAATTTAAAATTAATATTACATATTTTTTTCGAAAAAATTACCAACAAAAAAAATATGTCGTTGTTTATACTAAAATAAATTAAAATTTTATTCATTAAATTTACCAACGCAATATTCCGTCGATAGATGGTTTCAAGATAAAAAAGCATTTAAAATACATTAGAAATTCAAGAAAATCAAGCCACAGATGTCTCAGGCAAGAGGATGGATGGGACGAGGAGAAAGCACCGCCATATCCCATTTGTTGCATTAATAGATGGCTGTCTATGGTATTTTATTCTTGTTTGTCATTCGAAAACAAACTCAGGAAGCAGTTTTTCAAGCCCAAAAGAATGGAAAACCTAACTAAGCCCTAAACATGCAACTTTTATGGTTCTAATGCATGACAAATCTGATTATGACACCTGAACATGCTTTTAATCAAACAATAACAATAAATAACATGCAAAATAGAATTTTAACACAATAACTCAAATACACATTTATAGAGAAAAATAAACCCTAGCATGTTATTTTAATGCTTTAGACAACCTCAAATCATCATGGCATCTAAAAAATCATACATATTTGAATAAACAACACAAAAGCATACATCACAAAATCATGAAACAGTAAATGTGTTCTTGTGATTATGATATGAGCTAGAGAGAGAAAAGGCTTGAGACCTAGAATATTACCCTCTGGATATTTCTTGATTTTATGAAATTATAAGTGTTGATCTTCACTCTGATCATTGATTTTTGCATTCAAAAAAAATATATATTTACGTGTCTTATGTGAGAGATTTGTGTTGAACTTTAAAGAGAAGAGAATTATTTTCTCTCTCTAAAAAATACTGTCCTTTTTCAAAACTCCCTCCCTTATTTAAAAACCCTAATTTTGGCTTTTATATTTGGAGAAGAGTTAGAAACCAACTCTAACTCTGATCCTCCAGATATAAAAGGATTAATTCCTTCCCTTTAGAATAAATCAAATCTAATTATTATCTTTGTTTTCAAAATTGGAAAATTTGGAAATAACCCCATAGATGGACATCTGTCAGTGACAGACGGTCGTCCCTCACTTGAATCCCTATAGTTTATAAAAATAGCCCTGGTCTGACCTGGACTAGAGGGAGATGGCAACAAATGACAATTCCTCTCATGATAAACATCTATTTGTCATTGCCAAAGGACAAAAATAAGGTTTTTAGAGCTCTTAGGTCAAAATCCTTAAAAGTCACTTAGAAAACTGTAAAGTTTTTATGAAAATGTAAAAATCGAGGTTGGAGCTTCGAGATTCATGCGGTTCGTCAAAAATATATTGTTTCCTCATTATCGAGTAATCATAATCAAGGCTGCCTCAGGTCATGGTGTCTACATCAATCATACCATTATATATGTGCAATGAAAATTTTATCTTCCCCATCAAAGCACAATAAGGCAATTTAAAAATTCAAAAATATAAATTACATAAAAAAGGGGAGATTACATGGTAATCAATCCATATTCAGATAGATTTCATCCATTATGGACTAGTTAAGAACGAGATAATTCTTTGGAACTATGATAACTAGTTTTTTGCCATAAGCAATACACTTTTTTGATAACCAAGTCAATTGCCTTCTCTTTGAGCTTGGTACACTTTCCTTTAAGTTTGGCCTTCTTTTCCTTGCTCTTTTTTTTAACTTGGCCTCTTTAGCCTTTGTTGCCCTCAACCTAGTCGCAGCAATCCAGCTCTTAGCCTTGGTGAGTTTGAATCGCAGATTGGCGGTGTTTTTTTCTTGTTTGCATTAAACGTGAATTAATTTATTCATTTTGGTGACTATGGCATCACCGAGCATCAACCCCCGTATTAAGAAGTGCATCTGCATTAAAAAGCTAATTACAATGAAGCCAAGCTCAGTAATAAAAGCTACTTTACCTCTATTTGAAGTTGCATATATTTCACTATCAGTTGTTAGGCATTCAAGCTTAGCATAGGGGCCTCTTTATTGGCATACACGAAATGTGGAGAAGTTAGAGTTGGCAGAACAATATGTAGTGCCTTATTTTTGCCAGTAATCGAGGATTATCTTCGTTGGTCAATATCTTTTGGCTTTGATGCCGAGTTTGCCCCTCCGGGTTCAGATGGCCTAGTAGTAACTGAGATAGAGAAATTTTCACCCGATCTACTTGATTCGATAATGGGAAGACCTCTAGCCTTTGTTGGAGATATGTCTACTATTATGGGTGCCAGAACAGGTAGAGTGATAGTGGTTGGAGTTTAGCCTTCACTGGGGGTGACTTCTAGGTCTGCATTTTTCTCTCATTTGGATGCCTACTCCTCAATTATTTGGCTCTCATGGCTTCAACCAAACTCGGCTTGTTCGTCCTCTTTATGACTACAAAAAAGCACACAATAAGCCATGCATTAGATTTATTTAAAAAGAATAAAGTGGTTTACCCTTTTTCTTTTTTGGTGGCTCGTAGAGGGGTAGATCGTATTGCAATTGCTATCTTATGTCTCGCTTCTCTTTGGCTAGCTCTTTCTATTGAGGTAGAGTATTTTCTTCTTTTGACAACCATAGTTGGTCATCATTTTTATTGATGAACTAACCTTAAGAAGTCCGGAATGGGAAATCCGAACTCCTATTTTTTATCATAAATAAGCGATCCTTTTAGTTTTTAAGGGAATTCGGGTTCCTTGAGAAGGCTCTCTATCTGGGATGAGCCTAGATTTATTTATGGTCCTCAATTGCTACTTGAAGATCCATTAAATGGATAGCCTAAAATATATTGATTATAAGATTGATATCATGCTCGATGGCCCACACTTGTAGAGCAGAATGGGTTCGCCATGCATTGGGATGTAGCTATCTAATAGTTAGGTCATAGTGGTTCTAAACATGCAATTCAAACTTTGTTTGTAGAAGGTTGAGCCCAGCTTCAAAATCTGCTTCATAAAGTAATATACTCTATTTCCTTGTAAATTTTGCATTAGCCTACAAGGATGTAATAGGTGCCCTAATATCGTATCTATCAAATATTTTAAGCTTTTCTCTTAAGAGTGTTAGATGATTCTCTTTTATTAGCAAACCAATATTGCCTACCCTAGGCAATCTCTTTTGCTTGTTTCTTTTTGGAACTCTAAGTATTATACTCCTTAAAGGCTAACTTTTGTTGTTAGAGAGTGGGCTCCTTAAAGGACTGGGACTATCGTCATTCAACAACCCTTCATTTACTCTAACCCTCTCACTGGAACTCTTTGAAGAACGAACCTAGTAAATTAGGTCTAATAGAACTGTGAAGGTTAATTAATGGATGCTCAACCTCTAATGCAAAATTGATTTGGTAATCCTTTAAGTCGTTAGAAAGAAAATGAGTAGTAAAGCATAATATGCAGAACAAAGGATTTGTAGAAATGGAAGTTGCAGAGGGAGAAAACAGAATGAAAGCGACAAATAAGAGTAACCTTATTGAAAAAATGACTTAAAGTGTATATATATGTTATGTAAGATGTATCATGAGTGACACATGGCCTATTAGGATTATGAACGAATTCAAGTTGTACAATTATAATGATTCTCCATACAAATATTGAAGCATATGTTTTGGCTCAATTGATGCTTCAACCATCATTCTCATGAGCGAGGGGTTCATCATTAAAGACTAAGTTTGGCTTGTTCGTCCCCTTTATGACTACAAAAAAGCACACAATGAGAAATACATTAGATTTATTTGAAGAAGAATAAAGTGGTTTACCCATATTGCAATTGCAATCTTATGTCATGCTTCTCCTTGGCTAGCTCTTTCCATTAAGGTATAATAATTTTTTCTTTTGACAACCATAGTTGGTAATCATTTCTATTAATGAATTGACCTTAAGAAGTCCAAAATGGGAAATCTTTACAGCTATATTCTATCATAAATAAGTGACACTTTTAGTTTTTAAGGGAGTTCGGGTTCGCTAAGACTCTATTATCTCCCTATATAAATAGGAAGGTATTCTCTTTTGTCACACTTTCTCAAATTATTCTCTTTTTATCAATAATTTCTAACTAAACTAATGAAATCTCCCTTGTTATAATCTCGTCGAAGTTTTGTATTTTTAGGTGACTCTCTCTGACCAGTAGCCAAAAAGTTTTAGAAAGTTATCAATATATATATATATGTGTGTGTGTGTGTGTATATGTATGTATGTATGTGTGTGTGTATATATATATATATATATATATGTATGTATGTATGTGTGTGTGTGTGTGTATATATATATATATATATATATGTATGTATGTATGTATATGTATGTACGTATGTACATATGTATGTATGCACACACACACACACACACACACACACACACACACACACACACACACACACACACACACACATATATATATATATATATATATATATATATACATATGTACATATGTACATAAATATACATATGTATATCTATATACATATGTATATATATATAGATATATATATATATATGTACATATGTATACATATGTACATATGTATATAAATATATATATATGTACATATATACACACACACACACACACACATATATATATGTACATATGTACATATATATATATATATAGATACATACATACATACACACACACACACAAACACACAAATATACATATGTATATACACACACACACACACATTCGTATATGTATATAGATTCATATGTAAATGTGTTTATATATATATACACACACTCACACAAACACACACACATGTATATATACATATACATATTTACACACACACAAATATATATATATATATATATATATATATATATATATATATATGTATGTATGCATGTATGTATGTATACACAGATATTGTATATATATATACAGATATGCATGTATATGTTACACCCTTCTCGGAATAGTCTTTTCCAAACCAAAACTTAGTCGAAGTCGGTACGTTTTTTTTAACAATACGAAACACTTAAAAATACCTTTTCATTAATTCTAGAATCAAACAACAGTCTTATAAACAATTAAAACAATTACCAAACATCATACCAACAACTTACACTAGCCATTTATCCATTGATAAATAAAAATATAATCAAAATACAATTCAATCTTTTACCTTAATAGTTTAAGTATATACATGCCAAAAGCTTGCACCAATTAATACCCAAAAATCTTCTCTTCTGATCTGGACCCAGCATGTACTGTACTCCCGCAACACTTCAAAACCTGCAAGCAGTAAACACTACGTGCTGAGCATTAAATATGCCCAGTGGTGACTACTAATCCAAGAATTTTTCAAGATAAAGCATAATTTCGTAATTTATGCTACTACTATTCTTATCTCATTAAACATTTTTTTTTATTTCGACTATCGATAATCATGTTATTAACTCGCATTTTGATAATCGTTCCTTGGTTTTCAAATTTTCAACTTTACTTTACAGTATCTTCTTCGATGGATCGATATCGGATTTACCTTTACCTTTACATTAATCTTTACTTTCGTTTTATCTTTTAGCCACACCGATTTAATTATCGTTTCATTTAACAATGTGTATTGGTACTCATGTCTTTACTAGTACCAAAATAAGCTATTTTTAATTCTTGATTTACTGTTCGCTTATTCAATCTGTATTATAATTACACTTCTCGCTATTAATTCTTTTATTTTGCTTTAACTTTTAACTAATAAATACATTACTATTTAAAGGCTTTTAAACTGTATTGCAAAGTGATATAGTTATGTCGGGACATTATGCAGTTAAATTCTCTTTCCTTCATTTATACATTACTTATGTTCAAATATTTATTGAGACATATGTCTTTTACTTTTTCCTCATTGGCCAATTTTGTGACTTTCTATTGTTTTACTCTTTAATTAGCTTTTCTTTCAGAAAGACGTTGTCCAAGCATTAAGTTTCACTTCATGTCAATATCATCACTTTTTAACTTTAAGCAGGAAATTAATATTATTTTCTAAACTTGTCACTTTTCACAATAATAATTGGTATAAGAAATACCAATTAATTAAATTTATCTTTTTCAAGTAAAACAAAACACATTACAAATCTTTATAAAAGCTTAACTAAATATTGATTTAATATTTTATTCTTATAAAACTTTTCTTATTCTTTTTCTTATTAATTACAATTTTTTTCATAAATCTTTACATATTTATTTCAACTTTACATTTTCTTTCAAACGAAATATTTTTCGTTATAACTTTTCATATTCAATTCAATTAAACAGAACTTATTTATTTATTTCAATGTGCCCCTAGTGCAATATAACAGGATTCTCAAAAAGGATACTCGGGATTGGATCCGAAGGTCCTACTGAACAAATAGATAAATGATCTCGAAAGATCAAGTCTCACAGAGCATAAAACCGATACACTTTCACTTACACTAAAGCTATGGAGATCAAAGATCCCACCCATAGCAAATCAAGTTGCCATGACTTGCACCGAGGTACAGAAGTGTCTCTATGGCTAGTCAATTATATCCAAAACAAGAATAATAATAATACATGCTTATTGCTAAGAGCAAACATAATCAATCACATTTGCAAACGTTTTTAAACATTTAAAAATTTTTAATTTCTTTCTTTTATTTATTACTACACTTTTGTCATTTTATTCACTTTATTTTTTTCAGTCATTTTTGTGAATTATTCTTCGATAATTCACTCAGATACTTAAACTTTTCAGTCTTTTATACAGATTATAAATTATGAATTATGACCTTATAATTCACAATTTTCTTTTATTCTTTTTGTATAATTCTTTGCGAATTATTTTT